>KZ062010.1:32523-85429 GCA_002091835.1 Anopheles maculatus
TAGGATGCAGCATGGAGTGTAATCTCGTGACTTCTACTGTACCGGCGAGCATCGTTGTGGTTAGGGTTAGAGAGAAAACAAAAAAGCACGTCTAGAAAAACGAGAAAACGCAGAAAAACACGACACCAACTGATAGGATCGCAAACTTTAGCTTCGATTTCTAATTGGAAAAGTTGCAGCAACACAACGGCCCACCCGAAAAAAGAGGGCAAAAACAATGAAGGAGTGAATTGGAAGGAAAAAAAATCCCGGGAAAAGTATCTAAAGGGAAATCATCCAAACACCGGCAGCCAAAAGCACACACGGCGAGGATGAGTGCCTTGCAGGCAGATGAGACATCACATACGTCGTTTCTCGCTTTGCACAGATAACGAAATCAGGCTTCAGACTTGCTTCGGAACTGCTGCTCAAGAGCGAGATCCCTATTTTTATTGATGGTTCGCAGTGAGTTTGTGTGTGTATGTGTGTGTTTTATGTCTCCTTCCCGTACCCGGAACGGATTGACTGGCCGGTCAGGATCGGTGGCAGTGATTGCTAGATTCATTTCTGGCCCTTATCCTATTGTCGGGTGAACTTGAGAGCTAGCGGATATCCAACGGGAGCGAGTCGATAAGTGCCGTGGGCTATTTTCGATTATTGCCGTGCAGGACATCAAACTAATGACTTTGCGCAAGAGTCTTCGATTGGGGTGTAGCCTTTTTTCTTCTCTTTCGCGAACACAGGACACACACACGCATATGCTCACAAACTCACCACAACATACGGTTGGAGAAGTTGAATGAGGAAGAAGACAAAAAAAAAACCCGGCCGAAAAACAAATGAAAATTGGTATGTCCGGAAGAACAATTGTACAACTTGTTTGAAGTTTACGAAGCACTATTCGGAAACCGGACGGGAATTCTGTGCCCCTCACGGAACAGTTTTTTTCCGAAAGGGTATATTGCTCAGGGGAGCGAAGATTCGTTTTTTCGCCCCTCACGGAACAGTTTTTTTCCGAAAGGGTATATTGCTCAGGGGAGCGAAGATTCGTTAATCCTAGTCACTGTGGCTGTGCGCCGTGCTTCTTCGGGCCAGGGTGGGTCAGCTTTGCCTGGCTCGAAACGTTAACCGAGCGGAATTGGGGTTTTAGTCGATAATGTGTTTTAATCTGTTGCCGGCTACAGTTACAGTGAAACCATCTGGAATGTTTCGTGCTAAGCATCCGGAACCTGAAGTCCGAGGGATGCTGCGGATCGTCGAATCGTCGATTCCGGTCGAGTAGCTTTCAATGAGGAAGTTCGGTAACGAATGAATTCAACTACAATCGACAAAACTGGTTGGTTTTCGGGGTCGAGCGGGCCCCTTTCGGGTTGTGCGAGAACGTAAGTTGGTTTGCAGTTTGGAAATTAAATTGTGATTTTGAAATTGTTTTTCGTAAAAGTTGATTACTGGACTGGTGTTGTCCAGCGATCTGATTGTTTGTAGGTGTTGGCCGCATGTACACAAATGGTTGCACTTTAGTTTTGGTGGAGATTATTATGAGATCGTTTTGGGTGTAATTTCGAGAATATTAAAGTTGGTTAGGTAAAAATGTAAATTGCAGTAGCCCGATACAAAAACAAGGCTCTGGGGTGAAGTAGTTCGGATTGAAAGTTTTATGTTCTATAACATTGAATCAGTGAAACTTAGGAGGTATTCGAAAAGCACATTACAGTTATGTCATCATTATGATCGATCTTTGAATCAATGTCTTCTTTAAAAAAATATAGTTTTACTAGCCCTGCGACGCAATCAAATTAATTCTAAGCAAAGAAGTTGGAAATTAATAGTTAATAGTTGGAATTATAGTTATACAATTTCAACAGTGATTGTTTAAATTGATTTGCATGGCTTAACTTGCCCACCAGAGTATGGCAAGTCTACGTAAATTAAATTGGAACGTAAATTGGAGAGTTATGTCCGTTTTGGACAGAGTAAATATATCAAAGGCTTTGAATATGGAACGTATGTGAGTACTGGGACCACAAATGTTCTGTAAGCCCCAACTTCGTAAGTCGCGATAGGACATTTGACTATAATACGTCCTGCTCAATACTAAGAATCGTTCGCGTAGATACCAGAAGATGTAATCGTCGTTAAAAACATTCTCCAAGACGAAATAGTTGCTTGGTATACTGATTATCCAGGATTCAGCAACTAACTGCGTTAGATCGTTGAAGTTACGATTTCTTAGTTATTGACTCAATTTTACTCTTGTGGTAACGCTTTAATGTGTATATTAAAAACTTTAATTTAACTTCCTCATTACAATTACTAGCAACAGAGTCAGTTATGTGTGTTTGCTGTGTTGGTTTTACTTAATTGTTACTTGTGATTTTTTAGATATGTTCCACTTATGATCTGAGTATGTTGATATCGTATTTATATTTAGTTTTTCAGACGTAGGTTTTCAAGCCTTCTTCTTCTTTGGCACTACATGGGTCTCGGCCTGCTATTGCTAGCTTTCTGTGACATAGTTTTACCCGTAGCTGGATAGTCAGTCCTGCGTACGTGGAGGCGATCCGGACGGGATGCGAACCTCGGTCCTGCCGTGTGGAGACCGTCGCCGCTATCCTAAACACCACCGGGCCGCCCCGAGTTTTTCAAGTAGTTAAGCTTGAATAGATGGATTACTTTTGCAGAAATTGAAAATAAATCAATGAATAAATAATACGGTAAATATTTGCTCAAACTTGTTTAAACATTGCTACAAAAACTAACGTTGAAGAACTTGTGTTGGATTATTTGATTAGTTTTCAAGACCTTAAGGCTCCTTCCTGGAGCCATTAACTACCACACCAGCAAGAAAACAATGGGAACAATGAGCGAGTAAATCAGGGACGCCCACCGAAAGCTGCTGGTGTATGCAAATATGCTGTTTCATGGTGAAACTTCTTTCCCTGGTGATGAAATTATCGTTAAGACAACGTACCGTACCAAGTGCCTAATGTGCACGACGGATAAAAGCGTGATGCAAAGTAAACATCAAGTAAGTAACGTAATTATCCACTATAATGGCGGTCACTCGATGGACTCGATGAGTTCTACGAAAGAGTAACGTTCGTGTGCCTGCATCATTCTGTGTAGGTTTTCTTTTTGCTACTTTCTCAAAGATCGGTGACTCAGTTTCAATGCGATCCAATGGTGGTCTGTGACTCGTTCACATTTTTGTTTGCGTCACGGTTAACGAGAAGTGATTTGCGTGAGGTAAAATGGAAAGCACCACCCAGGGCACCATTATAGAAAAATGCTTAATTTGACTGCCAAGGTTTAATGAACCGACAGCACAAAGAAATGCAGAATGATGCCTATTTGAATAATTATATCAGCTTGTTTTAGAGTAACTTATTTTTATAGCTGTTATTGAAGTATACAGCAACAATAACTCAACAATACAAATTTAGATGGAAATGGATCAATTATGTGAATTGAAATTGAGATTTGTGGATACCTTCATTCCCATTTCGGGAACGTATTACCTTAATGCCATGGCCGGATGTTATGTAATGTGAAAGAAATCAGGAATGAAATGTCATCACTGGGTAATGGTTCATTTCGAGGAAAAGAACAAAAATATAAGCGCACGATGCTGTGAGAGAGAAATCAGTTCGTCTAAAAATACGCATAAAAAGCCATACCGAAAACGAAGATTATAAATGAGAACGGAATGTCAGGTTTTGCTCCATCGGGAAATCCTGATTTATTACCGAGCTTAAACCGGGAACGAGAATCGGCCGGTGCTGCTGTATTGTGCGTTGCCTATCGTTTTTCGTATTGTTTAAGGGTAGATGTGCGAGAGTGTGTATGTAATGTTTGCTAAGCGAGAAACTGTACGAAAAGATGTACAAATGAAAACGGAATGGTGTACAGGTGATTTGGTGCTGAGAGTGTATGCGTGCCGCGACGGGAATGGTGTTCGTTGTTCTGTTTGATCTCAATGGATGGTGAGGTAAAGTTAAGGTGAACGGAACGATTTTCCATTATTTTACGTTTAGCTGCCGGTAAAGGAATGTGCAAAGAGTTTAACCTGGAAAAGTTTTTTGTAGATGATTTTTTTAAGACTTTAGATCAGATATAAAATTTTCAAATGTTAAGCAGAGAAGAATATTCCATTTTCAACTACCACAATGATTTAAATCATAAAATAATATACATAATTGATTTTATGAAAAAAAAAATCTATAGCGCAAATAAATTGTCTCCCTTTCATTAACAATTATAGCCAACCTCATTTGCACTTTGTCAAGTTTAAGAACCTTCGTACAATTTATCCCTGCGGTGTAGTGCTGTTATGAGCAACCTATTTCCCATCACATAAAGATCGATGCAACGGTAGTCTGGATTATGGAGACGCCCAGTACCTTTCGACAAGGGTTGGGCTGCGTACGTACCAATGAAATAAAAAGACGCAGCCTGATGGAGTTGAGAGTTTATTTAAATTGTATGTGACGTGTGACCACCACTGCCACTTTCCAATTTTCATTCTTTGCTTTATTTTTGGGCGAGACATCGATAATGGTGTTGCTGCTTGTTGCTGCATCCTTTTGTTCTTCGCTTTTAACGATGCTCCAGTAAAATGAAATCTTTTGCAGGTGGATGGAAGAAATATGGAAAAAGATACACCTTTAAAGTGACTCTCATAGCTGTCACCAACTAAGAGGATTGCTTGAGGTTCATCGTTGATGTTGTCTGTCCTTCGCCAATGTAAACATACTTACTGAACCGATGATCATTCAAACCATCGTCACACTTCATCACATCAAGTTGGATCAGTGTATCAGTTTCAGTTGCTTCTTGAGCCAGATTAAAAACACTGCTAGAAAGTTCAAAGATGGTTCGTCTTGTTTGTAACCCTCTATTCTATAGTTTTATTTATTTGCCTTCCATTCCTTACTTCTGGCATGAGCAGCTTCAATACGGATAGAAAAAGGAATAGAAAGCGAAACATAAGGGAAAAAAATCTCAACAAAACACGCAAACCGGGAAAGCGAAAGCCGAACGGAAAGGGAAAAATTTATGTTGCACTCAAACAAGATCAAGGGATTTGTCGTGCGATGAAGAAAAACGGTAGCGAATAGATTTAAATTGATGGCTGATCCGGTGGCGGTCGTAAATAAATCGATGACCGGTAAGCATTCCGAACGAAGGTAGTAAAAGCATCGCCGTACCATCGTCGTTACTGGTGAAACTTTTGTTTGCATCGTTCGGCTGGTTCGGTTTGATCCATGCGAAGTATCGCATTATCATTTAAAATTGATTCACGTTGACCTTGGAAGGAGCTTGCTGCTTTGGCAAGGAGTAGTCGTTGGTTTGTTTTTACCCCCTTTACTTTGGTACCTCATCTTAGAACGGGGAAAAGTTTATTTTATAGGTTTGTTTTACGAGACGGTACGATGGTCCATTGCAGGGAGCTAATATCATTAAGGGAAGGATATTGAGTGTGGGGTTTGTGATTTGATGGATGGCATTGTTGCACGTTTCGAGGAACTGGATGATTAGCTTAATAGTTTGAAGTGAGGAATAGAATGAAAAGAGAAATATTGAAGCGTGTTTGTATAGCTATTTTCCAATTACTTTACAGTTGTAGTTTGATGGTTTATCTCGTATCGGTCTTTATTCTTACTAAGTTGTTTATCAATATTGAAACAAACTGTGATACTCTGTCAAATTGCGATGAGATTTTCTGTTTTTAATGGAGTTTTAACGACCTTAACATCTCTATTAATGTATGTTCGAATCGCAAAATGTTTCAGTAATTCTCTTGATAGTTGCAAAGCAACGATTTTCGAATAAGTTTAATCAAAACGGCTCTCAAAAGAGTTGTTGAACAAATCGAATACCGATGGTGAAGGAGTAAGCGTTAATTCAATTGTGTTAAAAAAAGGTAAGTTCTATCCGCGAGTTGAAGTTAATTGAAAAGATACTCAGATAGCTTATAACTAGTTTTTTTTTTGTGTGTGTGATACTAATCGCTGAATTTCACAATCTTGGAGTTGTTCTAGAAAGTATCCTATGGTGTGTGTTTGTAAGCAGAATATAAGACCACTGATTGGGTATGTCTTCAAATGTTATAAGTTTTCCTATCCTGGAATTAAAAGATTAATAGTTCGTTAATTTCTTCCATTAGTGCCCGTTCTCAAATTGTTTGGAGTAGCCGAATGGAGTCATTAGATTGTCGGCAGATATGGATTTTTTAAGATACCTTCTCGAAGTGTCACTTGACAATCGTTCACACTTGCTGCTGTTCGTCTCGCAACGTAAGGCAGCATATTCCGCACTCATAGGATTGAAGGAATTGATGAGTCTGTACTATTGGTTAGATTGCATATTACTCTTCCTTGACAACATATTTTAGTTCCTCAAACAACGAACACAATTATACAGCTAGAGCAAGCCTTTGTGAATGATGTCATTAATGTGCAATGGAGATAATTTCCACGAAAACTTCGATCTGCTTCTTCTTGTCTGGCTCTACAACCTCTACAAGCCCCGGTCCTGCCGTACCAAGAGCGGCAACTACCCCTTGATCTTAGCTCTGCTATAAAGCAAAATGCTACGATATCAATGGCCAATCGATTTAACTAATTGCTTGATTTCTAATCAAACATAACAGCATTACAGGGTTTCGATCCAGATAATTGCACATTTCATCCGGTATCACGCAAGTTTGAATCACTTAGATTAGATGTGCAATCCATTGGCGGCGAAATTCGGTTGCTGAGAAGGTATTTGCAAAAATAATAGAGCAAATGTTAATCATATAGGGGATTTTACGAACACAGCGGCGGGAAGTTGCAATCGGTTCAACCTGTCAAATCAGTTCAATCTTTCAACCCTACAAGTGTCAGTCATTTGTTTACTGTGTTCGTAAAATCCCCTATATGATTAACATTTGCTCTGTTATTTTTGCAAATACCTTCTCAACAACCGAATTTCGCCGCCAATGGATTGCACAACTATGCTAAGTGATTCAAACTTGCGTTATACCGGATGAAATGTGCAATTATATGGATCGAAACCCTGTATGAGCACGCCTGCGTTTTATATGTATGATGTTATTTAAAAACCTATCGTCTGGTATTTGCAACGTCCTGTCCTGCCATGTAATGTCATGTTTAGTTGATCTTTACTCGGTGCAATCGAGGACAGAAAAAAATAAACAATGACTAAGTAAATAAACACTAAACTATATAAATCAATCAAATTCTAATTCCTGAAGATTTTAATACTTTTAACTTGCTGATGAGCTGCTTTGCTTGGGGTGATCGTAATTTTAGTTTTCATGTTTGATTATAATTTATTATACCCGGTGCTGGTTTGTTTCTTCCAATTAATGATTAGCACACAAACTGACACAATCAAAAACACCAGCACCCTCTCTAATTAGGGTAACAGATTCACGATTTTCACCTCATTCACCATTTTACAGCCGCACCAGCGTAACGAGCGTTCCCCCGAGTTGGTCGATGCACACAGGAAGATCAATTAGAAGAAATTTTAGAGCAATTATCATGAGACATCACATCGTAACCTTAACGCGCCACTCGCACTGCTCGTCTTTCTCGCTTTGCTTGCACGATTGGAATCATCTTCACGTGCCACGTGGTGAGTACCGGTGGCCCGTCACGCTTGTGAATAATTTTCCATATTAAATAAGTCATTACTCTTTCGGTGGCACACCCAACGGCACCAGCCAGCCAACCATTTGAATGACACACCGGAGTACGTCCTGGGGATGAACGTTTCGCTTCCTATCATTGCGTTCGCAATCATCCGTGAGGATTCCGGTAGAGGATGCTCAGTGCTCTTTTTTTGTGTGTGTGTGTGATGCTCAGTGCTTTCTGGTTAGTGTTGCTGTTGTTGGTACTGCGTCAGCATTGTAATGCCTCATTCTAACTCGTTGCATATTCTAAGCACAAAGTTTCATTTTCTCGCTCGCGTTACGGCGTGCTCGGTAGATGGTGGCCAAGGGTGCGCTGGGCAGGACAGAACGCGGGCGTTGACGAATTTACCCATTAATCATATTCATCATGAGTTGCTGCTCATCCATGGGAAATCCTCATTCCCTAGCTAAGGGTGGATGAACCCTCGGCTCGTTCGTTCGGAGTCGGATTTCTCGACTCGTTGAAGCAATGGAAGAATGTTGGTCTCATTATCATTGTGAACCGATTCTTACACACTACCCGCGTTTGCTATTGGTATCGCTTTTTCCATTTTTCCCCCCTCGTCATAAAAGCTTCGCAGGAAGATGTTTGTTTAGGGACGAATTTTTGAAAGCATTCAGCCATCTACCATATGGCATTCGATGCTGCGTACAGTGAAAGGATGTACCCCAGAACGGATGCATAATTCCTTTTAACGAGCTGAAGAAAGGTTCAGATCACTCGCACTGAGGAGTGGGGTTTTCTTGTCTGGCGCGCACCAGCAAATGCAAATAGAACGCAATTTCGTTTGTTTGCTGGATGAAAAATGAAACGTCCAACAGTGTGTGTGTGTGTGTGTGTGTGTGTGCGAGTGTGAGTGGCGCCGTGAGAGCTTCCTATTCTTCATCCGCATGTGTGCCACCGTGTCTGCATTAGCAAAGAATAGCAAATAGAAGAACAAAAATGAATGAAAAATATTAACCGGAAACATGCCTCTTTGCAGGGGCCACCGCGAGCGTGGCCTGTCACTCCGTTTCCCATCAACGGTAACAAGAAAATGGATTCGACGCGATGCTGTGTGTGTTTGTTTGTGATTAATTCTTCTTTTTTTCTCTCAAGCTATCTATTCGTAACAAACACAGGCACGCACACACGTTTACTCCCCGTTAGCTGATCTATGCTCGAGATGGAGAAGCGTGGCCCACCGACATGTGATGAGTATGTTCCGGGTGTCAGAAGTAATTCATCCCCGGTACTGTTTCTGGGAAAAGCACAAAACACCACTCACCCATTACTGCATTCGCGTGATCATTACTGTGTGTGTGTGTTTGTTGCCCCGTTGACTTCCGATGCGTTATTCCTGGGCTAGCGTGTACCGAAGCACACGGTAGCAGCGTAAATGAAAGAGGCAAAAATTAATTTCCCCAACGGGCGAAGGGCTGGTTTTCCAGCGACTTCCGGCACCGGTATCATGCGGATGCGCCGAGTGGGTTGACGATGAGTGAGAGCACGCTGGCGCTAGGTTGTGTGAGCATGCTTTCGATAAAGTGTTCTAGCAAATAGGTTAATATGAGAGAGCAAATGGTTGAAGTATGCTGGGAACAGATAAGTCACTTATTCATTGTTAAGTGAAGCATGCCGGTGGAAAACGTAGCGAGGAAAAATGTACATCATGCTTTTTAGTAAGATTACTATTTATTTATTGCAAACACGATGTTAGGATTAAATGTTGATTGAGAGGATTATGATGAAAAAATTATAGTTTATGTGTAATAACTAGTTTTTATTGTAAAATAAAAATTGTCGAGAGCTTATTAAATGAACTTTTCAAATTGATCTTAACGCCTCATTCACATGAAAGCTTATAGTTGATGAATTTTACATCTGGTTAAATTCTCAATTCAAGTCCAACTTGCAGATTACTTAGGCTATAATTCGTTAAAAACCTCATTTTGAACTTATTTTTCTCAAGTTTGTACTCCACATTTTGATTATCTATATGGCTTGACAATTCTGGATTCCTTAACTTTAAATACTCCTTGAAGTATACCAACAGATGTTAATACCAAAAGAACCATACCCGAAATTTATATGTACATGACGGAATACAAATAGAAGAATGTTTCCTAAAAAGGAAGAGACACTTTTATTGAGGTTATGAAAAATATCTGTTTCGTTTCAAGAAATTTTCAGTCATGGCATCCATTGTTTGCCAGCCATGTTATTATGAGCTTCTTTAATATGATCTCCAAAAAATTCTCAATCTTTTCTTACTGTTGTTTAGGCTAGTATCAAATAACTTTTGTGTGATTTTAATACCTGAAACATAAGTTGAATGAGCTTGACAATTTGTTTTCGTTGAAATAAAATTCCTTTTCTATTTTAGTTGTCAAAATGCATTCCATCTTGTGAAAAGTGAAAATAGTTGTCGAGCTAATTACAATTGTTTCAACTAGTTTTTAATAAGTCCTTTAATTAAAATATTCCGGTAGAGCCATCTACAGCCAAGCGAAGCCGAATGACGTCTAATGATATTCTTTCATTAAAAATACAATTCCATTATGGTAAATTTGATTTTGAATGTTTTGTTTTTTTCAATAGAACTGACTCTCACGCATCTCCCCAGTGCACCCGTATCGACAACAAATTAATGGTTTGATCTAGAGTGGAAATTAAACTTTAAATTATGCTATTGTTTCGTCACAAAATATTAATGATGAATTATATTGCTGTCAATAAAAATACGTTGGCTTCGCTTTCCCGAAAAATAACCAGCCCCTGTACAGCATTAATTATTCATTCCGTGTGCTAAATTGTGTGCGCACGACAAACCGTCTCGCCTGACATAGTTGCATGATTTGATCCGATAACGCTGCCCGGTTTCACCAGCCAAAAACCAGAACGTTTTTCTTCGCTTTCGGGTGCAATGAATAATTAAGCGAACGCATTGTACTCAGCGCGTGCCATTTTAAGGGGGGTTTGTTTTTTGGAACGCGTACACGATATTTTTAGCTACGTTTGCTATTATTGCTTCTGATTATTGCTTCTGGCTCTGTCTCTTGCCTGTTATGATCCGATAAAGCAGTAGCGTGCGAACAACATCGTTCTGTTCGCGGGCATTGTTATGATTGGCAATAAATTTGGGTAAATTATGCAACCGCTCAGCCGTAACGGGAGGGGCCAGATTGATAGGCATATTTATGTCGGGTACGTTCGATCGGCATTCGATGAGTTTTCGGATTTGACGAATAATAATAAATGTCTTATTATAGGTGTACTCGGGGGTTTGTTTAAAATCAGGTCAGCGAAATTTTTGTGATGTCGGGTTGGTGGAATCCCTTCTAGGTGGATTCGGTGTGCATCATTAGAGGGTTGAGGGTTGCTTGTTTTTCATTTGGCGTTTGAGTTTCGCTTTGTCTTGACGTGTTACAATTTTTGCTTTTGCGCGAGTATGCCCTTTTTTTTCGCCGGTCGCAAAGGTAAGTCACGCTCGCTGTTTGCTCGCAACCGTGCAGCAAACGGGGCTTCGGATGCGCACCACCAAACGGATCGTATCGTATCACGTCGCGATGCTCGACATCGGCAGCTGGATGGCACGTGTATGTTTTTCCAATTAATTTTCACTTCCTTTAAACACGCAACGGTGTACTGTTCGTTGGGCGTTGGGCAATGCCTTGGAGAGAGAGAGAGAGAAAAGGAAGAGCAGGAAAGGGAGGCTTTGTATTCCACACAACAGGAATGGGAGTGCACCGATTAGGGAGGGCGAACAGAAAAGTGATACGTGAGCTTTGAGGCGCATGGATAAACCACGTCAGGAAGATCTGCTCGATGCTCCTCACGCAACCCATCCGACCCATTACGCTGGGCTGACTTTTGGCTTGGGAACCTGGGAACGACGCACGGATGTTTGCTAGAAAAACAGCGATGAGATAGCAGGAAATTGCCACCAAAAAAAAACGCCCCTCTTGTCAAAGTCCTCAAGACGCAACCCAAACAAGGCGAATGAGTAAAAGGAGAAAGCACGCAAGGCACAGTATTTTGTTTCTTATCGCTTTGTTCTGCGTGTGATGTGATGTTGTGCTTTTCCTTTAGTTTTGATCTGCAATTCCCATCCTTTTGCTCTGTCGCGATGTGTATCCTTATTTAACCAAGAAGAAAGAAAAACGTGAACGTATGAGTTGGTGCTTGAGTCCCGCATTCGCCTGTGTATTCTTCGAGGTACCCTTCGCCTCGCTTTTGTTTCCGTGTGCAAACAATTGAAGACCGAGTGTGGGGTTGGGGTGTGGGTGCTGTGCCCTTGAGGCGTTTCTTTTTCCAGGGTTTCTAATTAAGAGCAGTGAGCCCGTGAGAAAATGTTACCCAGAATCGGGAAACCGGGACCCGACTCCCGGACTGATTTCCCGGGGCGAGAAGGAATTTCTTTTATCACAACAGTGTCGCTTTTGGAATGGGTGGATGAGTACGAAAAAGTACGGAAGAGAACGAGGGAAGGAGGTTTTTGTGGAGGAAGTACAAATAACGAAGTTGTGTCTGTAATTGATGCAAACGAGCAATGTTTTTGTTTAAGGTGTGATGTGTTATTCTCTCTGTAAAAGAAAACGTTAAGTGTACAATTTTGTTTAATAAATATTTGATGGGATGTGAGTAAATGGTAAAAAGCTGAAAATACACCCGATTTACAGATGACTGCCAATTGTCGGCTGTTTTTATTAAAAGGACAATTTTTAATGAATGATTAAAACCAATTTTGCAAATTTCCATTAAAAATTAACCGAAATATGCAACTGTATTTTGTCACTTTTAGGAAATTTAAAAATTTATGTCATTTTTTAGGAAATATCTATTCGTGGCAAGCAATAGACTAAAGCTTAGCGAAATACAACAATAAATTCGATTTGTTTTTTTTTTTATTTATTTAACAATGTGACAACCTGACACCATATTGATAACACCGCTTAACCTGACTTATATTAAAATTCATAAAGCCAAGCTAGCTTTTTCATGGCAATCTCGGTGGATCCCTGGTGTTTAAGCTGGTCTGGTTTGCAATCTCAAGCTGGCAGTGCTGTCAGTTTTCATTTTATCTGTAAAACGTTTTTGGGTTGGAGCATCGCAATCGAAGCGCAACTCGAACTGTGATTGAATTTAAACAAACATTGGGTGTAATTTCGTAAGTTATTCCTCTGAAATAGATGATTTTTACTTCAATTAAGTGCTTCGTTTGGACCAGCTTTTATACTCATTTATAAGGCGAACTAGTTCATCGGAATTCCTGCTAAAATACTAGAAAAATTGTGTCAAGGAAGCTAGAAACGCCGAACAAAAGGGTTTAAGGGTTTTAGTTTACGATTTTAGTTTATTTTTGTCTTGGTTCTAGCTGTCAAAGAAGAACAAGATGAATAAGAAGGAGTTTGTAGCGATTGTAGAGCTTTTTTGTTATATGTTTCTTAAGTACATACTTGTTAAGTATTCAGGCTGTTAGTTTGCAATAGCTATTAGATTAGTTTTGAAAACTATCGTGTTCAGTTTCAACAGCACGAAAAGACTAGCTAATAGCTAAAAGTACTATCAACTCCATCATAATGAGGTCCTCAGTTTTATAAGTTTTTCTCATAAAGAGGTGAACGGAAAACTTTAATAGTTTTTGCCAACTGAAGGAATAATATTCAATATTGCATACTTTCAGGCGTATTTAGACATTCGTTGAAACTAAAGAAGAGTGTTTTTTTTCGTTTATTCATAGAGGCTTTGGGTCTCATAGACCTCGTTCGCCTCTTACTAAAGAAGAGTGTTTTGCAGTTGTAGTACTTGTCGATATTGGTGTGTTAATGTGTTTGTACAATATGAATATAAATAAATAATTTTAAACAACTAAGAAAAAAATCAGCACACTTATACAGCAAGCCGAAACTGTTAGGCATTTGACTAACCATTACCTTAACAAGCCTTTCACAATTCAAGGTAACGAACCATTGATGATGGTGATGATACTACTGCTGATGATGATCGTTGTTTGTTTGCCTACAATGTTGCATATTGCCCTAGCTCGGAGGTGCCATTCATCGAACCTACCCGATTACCATCTTCTTCAAACCCTGGGCTCTGTTTGTTCCCTTCACAACAGCAGCGATACTTTGCTGGGAAGTTTACTTTTCTGATTATTGGTGCCACCGGTGTCGGCTACAGCGATTGCCGCAGGTTGCCCTAGTTCAACCGACCATCCTTATCGGAGGGTGCAATCGATTTTTACTAAACGGCCGAACGTTTTGCGCTTACAAGGGTTCAATTTCTTGGGCGGCAGTGGTAATGATGTTATTAAAGTTTGAATGGTGCACTTGGCGCTCGGATACCTTTTCTTTGTTGATTCAACGCTCGTTCCCGGCTGTTTGGTTGTTTAGGGAAAAATTGGGCAAAGTGAAAGCAACGAAGGTTGACTGTTTACATTAATGGTTCGTTGTGTTTGTTTGGTCATGCTCAGAAGAAGTCATTCTGAAGAAGGAAGCTAAATGGTTACGCTAGGTTCGTAAAACACATTGAAGTTTGATGCAACATTATCCCACCTTGCACGACAATACGGCCTGTGTCCGCCATATTGTAAGTTGATGAAATATAATCTACCTTACACTATATACAATCTACTTTCAAATATGAATACACAAATCAAAGGCCTAAAATAGAGCGACAATTAGGCAACATCTTCATTGAACAATTTTCAATATATTCCTTCTGACACTGCTCAAACACCTTGTTGATGTTGGTTTGCAAGTCGGTGGCAGACATCCTGCCCATTACAGCAGCTGTCAACTGTCTGCTGTCACGTGTGGTCCCTGTTTTGTGTAGTATACCGACGAGGCAAACAAAACACCCTCCCGGAAGAACGTCAATGGGGCAAGCATTTGAAAACATGCTCATTATACGCACCATCATTGACACATAAGCCCTTGTCATATTGTCCATTAACCTCGCAGTGTGTCGGCAGTGGTAACGAATCGTGGGCTCCTGTTTCTCCGGAGCACGGGATCCAATCCGGCTGAGCGGCCGGTGCGGAAGAGATGGCGAAACGCTGCCCACCAGGTTAAATCCACTCCACCCTGCAGTGCACAATAGCATTATCCGTATCGTACTAATCTGACCAGCGTGTCCTTGCGATACACGGTGGGTCTCTTGCAAACGTTTAGTGTCGCTTCTAGCTGGTAGCCAGCGCTCGGAACGGCACGGGAGTTCAGGTCATTTGCCAGCGTGTGTACGTGTCAATAATTGGGTTAGTGTGTAACGCTAGTTGAGGCCAGCAGATTGGAAGGCATGATGCCAAGGCGTAACGCTATTTATCGACACCATCGGAGGATATTGTTGAGGGTTGAATGGAAGGCACCACTTTGGAGCGGATTAGAATGCTGCGGAGATGCAATCAGATCATCCGGTTACAAGCTAACGCCCTATAGGTGAGAGGCGCGTTTTGATTATGGTAATTTTAGGGTATTATTTTAGGGATTATTTAAATAAGCTTCTAAATGATCTATTTTGATGACAATTTAAAATGGTTCTCCAGAGTAGAACGTTTTAAACATTTTAATCATATTTTTAAATGTCAAAATGCTGCCGCTCTCCAATTGTCCAGCACTGTAGTTGTTTGCATAGTTTATTGCTGTGCCAGGAAATGAGCGTGTCCCGATCTCGCAGTGCATTCGAGTGAACTATCCAATATCGAACCGAAAGGAGGTTTTTGGGCTGCCCAGCTCGCTAGAAACAGTAGCAAAAGCAGCCGACCACCCGGAGTGAGTGGGTTTCCGTAGTGGTTGGGTGACTTTCATGTCTTGTGGACTCTGGACTCCGGCTATTGTCATCAACGGCGTCGTTGGTGTGGTTGATGCGACACCGAAGAAGCTGCAACTTAATCTTCTATCAAATTAATTATCGTGACAATATCGGAACAGCACAATCCAATTTCAATACCGTGACACACAAACACATACACACACACATCGTAACCGTTCATCGTTCAACCGACCGGGACGAAACATCCTTTCGTTCCGGCAGGACTTAATGTTGATCACTTCCTTTTCGGGATAGTTACGTCATGTTGGTTCGGTCGTCGAAAGCGATCCCCCATTTATTGTGCAAAAGCGTTGGAGGTGTATTTTTTATGGGAAAGTTTTGAAAATGTTCCATCTAAAAAAAAAAGCATGTTCCGCCCAGGTAGAACGAGACTGATGGATTCGAGTCATTCGCTGGAAAAGGTCGAACAAGTAGGTGGTGAGGCAAAACAGTCCTTTACCGTGATGGATTACGGGTGTTTCGGTGTAAGCAGTGGCCATTAGCTTGGGTTTTTAATCGGTAGGGTAATGAAAATGGCTTAGACAGCTAGGCAGATTTGTTTGTGAACGGCGATTTATAAAAACGGGGCAAGTTGGACGATTTTAATTGGTTTGTTGTTTCCCGAAAACTTGTAATCTTGTTTGAAGAAGAAGGCTTATGATGTTTTTCTTAACAGTGAGCGAAGAAAAGTGGATGATGGTAGGTTTTATGATACTTTGTGTTTTGGTTTTATCTCAAGGAATCAATGAAATGCATTGTCGTAAGGATTATTGGGTTTCTGTGTTTCATTAACTAGATTTATTAAAACATCTAGATTCTGTTTAATTTAAGTGCTGCTTTAAAAACTGAAAGTACCTATGGACCTCAATTGACTTTATCAGTTTGCGTGATGTTATGACAGATTATAAGTGATATTTGGAAAATCGATTGATAGCTAATATCAATATCTTGTTAAAGAAAGTGCTTCGAAGTCTACAAAACAAGAAGGCTCAAGGCTTGAATCTATTGGCTATTATTTGCTGCAAAATTTGATAGTCAAAGTGTCTGAAAGATTAATCAAAGATCCTATGAAAGATGCCGGAAAACTATAATATCATATTAGTCTCAGCCTGCATCTAAAAACTGTGTTTTGTGTAAGCACTTGTCATCGATTTCGATTTGCCTTTTAGTTCATCACGGAACAAAGAAAGAGCGAGAGAGAGAGAGAGAGAGAGAGAGAGAGAGAGGAGAGAGAGAGAGAGAGAGAGAGAGAAAGAGAGAGAGAGAGAGAGAGAGAGAGAGATAGTCTTACTCCGGAGCTGTGTGAGAACTTTAAGGTCCACTCGTTGCAAATTCACATCACACACTTGAAGTTTTCTTAACTATTTTCAGCCCAAAAATTCTCATTTTTCGGTTGTATGGATGAGACAGCATCATGCCCAAAGCTCAGCTATGAGTTGAGATTTTTATTATTTTAAACTTGTTTGGCGTTTCAAAACCGGCGCCTAAATCCACGCAATCGGCAAAGCAAAATTATATTTTTAATCGATTTGTTGACGTTATTTGCATTTCCATAATCAAACTCTTTGAAGTAAATAATGACGGGGAAAAATCGATTTGAAATAAGCTTGTTGTACTTCAGAATTGGTACAGATTCATGTTTTTGCTTAATTGCTCTCATTGAGAAAATAGAAAAGGTAGAATTTTTTAACTGATTGCTATTAAATCAAGAGCGCCTATGCGACGCGATAGGCCTTGTCGTTCTGGTGTTGAATATAAATGTTAAAAAAAAACAGGAAAAACACCCAAAACAAACAACATCATCCACTCGACCCCTTTCGCGGGGCACTCGCTACGGTCGCTTCGGGGTACATAAATTTCCATCATTATCTCATCACCGTCAACATGGCGAAGATCAATCATTTCAAAAAACGCACGCCGACCGCGCGCTTTGCGGTGAGCGGGGAACGAGGAATCGGACGAGCGTCTCATCGTTAGTGGATGATCGACTTTAGCCGGCCCGCATGCCACCCGGCCTGGCCTGACGAATGATGATGCTGATGAACTGGAGACGAACAACAGTGGATGATGATGGCGTACGGAGCGGCAGGTCGGCACGCGGATGATGCGGCGCGATTCACATTGACGCATTCATGAGAGGCATGCGGCACCGATTCATCAAAGTCCTTCAACATAATCGTCATAATGGTATGTAGCATCGTCGTGCGCATATGTTTGATGTCGTGCTGTTGGGGTTGGTTGATAAGAGCGAAGCCCGCGCGAGCTGTGCTGGCGGAGCGAACAATGATGATGTCGCTTATGATGTCGATAACGCTGGGTTAGAACGTTGCAAATGTTTGTTGAAGTTGAAAAAGCCTTCGATTTTCATGGTTGTACGTTATTTAATGCGTATGTGCGTGTGTGTGGGAAAAGTGTTGTGTTTTTTGTTGTTGTTTTCTTATCATCCGATCGCTGTAGCCTGCTGATAAACAGTAAACAGTCAATCGGACTCGAGGCCTACGGCAGGAATGTCGAAATAATATGGATCATTTATTTTGGCCTCAAAGCACAGAACGAAGCTGCTCAAGAATTATCGCGTCGATTGTGCTCGCGAAAAGAGGGGTAAAAAAGGAAACCGCCGACGGATATTCATTTCTTTTCCCTTATTTCATTTCTTTGTCAATCCGCTCCGAAGCGGACGCGAGGTTTGGGTTGATGTATGGAATAACATTCATCTGCGGTGAAGCGATGGAGGGAAAGGATTTCAGGGAGGCAGTCATATGAAGTCACATACTGTTTTTTTTTTCTTCTCGATGAAGCTGATCTCCAAAAAAAGAACTCAGAAAAATGTCCAAAATATGCTTTCCCCCGGAATCGTTTGTATCTGCTTATGCGTATGATATGATGATTCCTTGTTCCATGTTGTTTTTTTGTGTATGGTTATGGGAATTTTTTTCACGACTTGCGTAAAACATGATGAATGACTTTCGCTTCATCGCGTACGAAACATTTTCCGACGGATTTCCTACGGAAGATTCGGAGCGGGTGGTGTTTTTCCTTCTTTGCTCTCAAGATCTTCTTCTGCACACCATTGTGTTCGATTGCTCCCTTGCGGGTGGTGAAGTTTATTGTCCGCTTCGATGATGTTTTGCAAATTGGATCAATGCAATTTGCGTATCATTATGTTTGGCAGTGGCACACGAAAGCCACCGGAACCAGTCTCACGCTGATCCTGGGAAGAATGGGAGAATATACACGTTCCTGTGACAAACAACGGTGTGGTAGGATTGAAATCGCGCAGAAGAAGTAATGATATTTTCAACTGATTATTTCGATTTTGAGGACGAGTAGGGGAGGACTAGAGTAGGGGCTGGCGGGCTGAAGTTTCGGTTGCATATGAGAAATAATTTAACAGGAAATTGATTGGTCGCTGTTTACCAGTAGACGAATGAGAGCGCATTCTCGGGAAGGAAATAATGAAGTAAACAATGACTGGTGCGAAATGTTTGGGAGAGAGTTTCGGGTTTCGCAGAAAAAAAAAACCGCATATCATTTGGTTTTGATGCAAGAAGAAAACAAATCAATAAAAGTTTATTATCTTGATATTTTTATTTCTATGTATGATAGATAAGATAATAATAAAGCTCCTTATACAATCGGTCAGAGCACTGTTTTAAGAGTTGCTGGGTTGACAAATTGATAAATTTTTTATTTTTTTATATTTCAAGATTTGTTCTTTATTAATAATGAAATGAATACTGCACTAATTTAGGCAAATCGAACATTTTAAAAAAATTGTATATTTCTAATTGAATAATTTATACTATAAATGCGGCTTAACGAAGAAACGATAAAACGCACAAGAGAACCGTAAGCCATAGTGACAGAAGTCGGAGAGCATGTAAATGGACGAGCGTAGCAGGCAATTCAAGAGGTAGAACGAAAGTGTAAGGAGCAAGCGATAGGCGGTGAACGAAAAAGCGGAAATAAAGTTCGTTTTTACAATCCGATACCAAGAAATGCGTTAATTTTATTATAATTATCTCAAACTCAAAGACAACATTAATACTATTTTCAGAACTGATCCATTCTTTTTAAGTTTTTTTTGCAATAGCATGATTCTATGACTTCTTCTTCTTTCTTGGCACTACAACCTCGTGAGGTCTTGGCCTGCTATTGCTAGCTCTCTATGACTTAGTAATACCCGTAGCTGGATAGTCAGTCCTGTGTACGGGGAGGCGGTCTGCCGGGATGCGAACCTCGGTCCTGTCGTGTGAAGACCGGCGCCGTCATTGAATACACCACCGGGCCGCCCCGATTCTATGACTAGGAAGTTTTATATTTGGGAGAATGCAACGCTATTGATTCGTTTTCAAAGCGCCGAAATGTATGCTACTGTTGAGATAGTAATAAACACTTAGATTGAAGACTTTATACTTTAAATGATGTTTTGTAGTTCCGAGAACAGTACACTTTATTTTATTTATTATTAATAATTCCTTAATGACGAACAGTATACTTAAGTTCATAAACTAAATATCATCTAAACCGGTTTTCCATAGCACGGATATGCTTTGTACTAGTGACATTAATCTAGTGGTTATATTTTATGATAATGCTGTTTGTAATCAAAATTTTGAACAGTTGTTTAAATAAGAGACTGTAAGTAATCTAGGGCGGCCCGGTGGTAGATGCGACAGCGGCACCGGTCTTCAAACGGCAGGACCGGGGTTCAAGTCTCATCTGGGCCGTTCCCCCATAGTGAGGACTGACTATCCAACTATGCGGTAACAATAAGACTAGTAAGCCAGAAATGGCAGGCATGACCTTAAGAGGTCGTTAGGCCAAGAAAGAAGAACAAGAAGTAATCTAGGAAGTCCGTTATTTATGGTGATAACACCTAGAATGTTTTGTTATACAAATTGTATACCTTGAGGCTGTGATGGATACAGCGATACAATACAGCTGATTCGGTCTATTCAGCACCGTATAGATCTGCGTTTACCAAACGTAATTCGATCGGTGCTATCGACCGGTGGCGATCGGTTGCTTACCGTCGATAAACGCTGACCGCATCAGAATGGGAATGCCCAGGTGTGCTGGGCATTAAATAAAGAATCACTATCGCATAAGCTGCTAACCGGATCAAATGTGTTTTTTCTGAGGTTAGAAGAATCGAAATATCACAAGGCGTTCGATGCAGCTTCTTGAAATATTTAAATTATACTCACTACTAAATCCCTGAATACTTACTTATCAGACGCTACAACCCCTTCGGTTACAACTATGGCATACTGCAGAATTCCTCATCCATCCATTATTCTGACATTTCTGGAGTCCATCCATACTAGTTTGGGCCTGTTACGCTTCCTCTATGCATGTGGACTCATTATGCAGATTTACGGACTCGATCGCCTGGTTCCATTCTCACAATTAATTCAGACCATCTGGTCTAATAGTGTCTAATTCGCGAGTGAGAGTACCGTACAGCTCACAGAGTTCATAAGCAGCGCCATACCCCTGCGTCCATTGTTCTACTTCGTGCTAAAAATCATTCTGATTATTTGAACCGTCAATTTTGAACGAATTCCATGCCTCACTCAGAAGCCTCTGTGAGTATCTAGAGAATAAATGTTCTAGTTATGCTAGTTTCATCCATCGCGACAGCTGATTTGAATGGAGAAGTTTCCTCAAAGGCTCTAAGTATGATCACAAAGCTATCAAAATACCGAAAAAAGAAAGTATTTTGCTTTGCCAAAACCGCTCATCCGAGATTATAACGCAATCTTTTACATGCGCCATGACAGCGATGATACATGCCGCTGTCAAATGTATCAGCTCACCCAGGGATTAACTTGTTCGAAACAGTATCGAATTTCGCATTTTCACGTCAAACACAAAGGGGAGACTGTTTTCGGTATGTTCAGCAGCCTGTTTACACTGCCCGCATGGTAGGCCACAGTTAACGAAGAGTCACATCAGCTACGATACAGCAACGCAACCACACGAAGCCATCATTCGTCGGCAAAGCAGTGGAAGATTAAAGGTTTTGTTGCTGCGCTACGCACACGGCCCGGATGCACATCAAAACGGTTGCAGAAGTGATGCATCGCCGTTGCAGCGGACAACGCTTCGCTAGTGAAGAGTCACATCAGCTACGATACAGCAACGCAACCACACGAAGCCATCATTCGTCGGCAAAGCAGTGGAAGATTAAAGGTTTTGTTGCTGCGCTACGCACACGGCCCGGATGCACATCAAAACGGTTGCAGAAGTGATGCATCGCCGTTGCAGCGGACAACGCTTCGCTAGTAAAGGCTTTCGATTTGTACGACGGACGCGTAACCGTACACGTTGTGTGCGCCTGTTTGTATGCAACGGAACAACGCAGGTGAACGTTGCGAGTGGCAAAATAAACAGATGGTTCAAAATTAAACTTCAACCAGCAGCGCACATTGAACCGTTCGTCATGCGTTCCTGCCGACGGCGAGCAGCTTCTTGCGTTCGGGCAATATTTTAGAGTGTAGCAAAATATGTTTCCACTTCTTCCCGCGATACACTCGGGTGTGCATACATGTGTGTGTGAGTGAAAATGCAAATTTTCCACAAACTTCCTTTCCGATAACTTTGGCGGCGTTGCATTTTGGTAAGCTCGACGCTTCCGGTTCCCATGCGATGAACGATACCGGGCCGGGCCTGATGTGTGCATGTGTTTGGTAGGGAAAATATTTTAAAAGATTACTGCTCTTTCGCTAGATGCTGCCGGTTACTTTGGGTGTGCCGGCTCCGGACCGGAATACATACAAAGATTAGGTAGCGAGCCTCGAATCGTTACGATGGTGCAGTTTTCTTCCGGTGAACTGCATCCGGGGACAGCATTCGTTGATGCTCGTGAAGCGTGTGTGTGCAATAGTGCTACGCATCGTTCGAGAGCGGGCTGTTACGGGTCGGAATACTGGAGCAACATCTCATTTGCATACAGGAGATGATTGTAAGCTCGATTGCAGGAAGCGTAACAACAGTGCTGGGAAGTATTTTTCGTAGTATGAATCATTTTTCAAATGTTCGTCGGTATGGTATGGGATCTTTTGAATAAGCTTGCAAGAAGAAATTTTTAAAAAGAAGGAACAATTTTATTGGATATATTGAACTTCACTATGACATTTTAAGATAAATTATTTATAAATTTAGGATTCGTTCAAAATATAACAAAATGTATATTTAAATCGATTATAACTTACTGTAATTCCTGTTTCTTTTAGGTGCTTTGTTTGTTGCAGTTGCCTACATTTAGGCGTACTAGACAACAATTAATACAATTCGTTGTAAATTTAGTCCTATTTTATTTAATAGAATCTATCCGAGGTAATCCTTAGAGAGCTAAACTCTTCATGCGGCATCAACCAACTGTGCTCAGTGTGTAAACACAATGAATGTGGATGAATGTAAATAAAATTCGAATTCAATCAAAAACCCATATCAGTTTTCACACACCACGAACCCGCACACCGCGTGACGGTATTATGATTTGTGCATGAGAAATTGTCTTTTCAGAAAATGGTCCGTTATTACTAAATGATATATGATAGAAGGGCGGCGAGCAAATTTGCCCTGAAACACACTGAGGAATGCTGTCGGAAGTAAGATATATGGCACCGGTGGAATAAGTGATGAGAACAGAACTGTAAATGGAACGAAATGGTGTAGTACCATTTCTGCTCTTCCCGCTTCGTTCAACCGCCATCGTTGTGGCATCACGGGCAGGTTTCTCGTTAGGCGAAAGTAGTTTACATAACTTGTTTGTGCATGTCGCCGTTAGCTGTATGCAGATGCACACGTCCCTACCAGCAGCAGCTGGGGCGTCGCATCTTGGAGATGTTGGAACCGGGTGAAAGCTTCCCACACAAGACTCCAACCCGTGTCCGGGATAATCGTTTTAGCGAAAGCTGGAAGCAAATAGAAGCGTTTTGCGCATCGGAAGCGATGGAAAGGGGCTTCTTACGGTGGGTACGTTCGCCTTGAAGCTGTTGGATGCGGGAAGGATCTTTCACACTACCTGCTTACACTTGGCTATGGCTTGACTATGTGGTAATCAGGTGGGATGTACGATGTAGGACGCATGTTGTGAATTGCTTCGACTGCGTTACCACACGGTTTTAAAGTTTCCTCTGTCGCGGGTGGGTCTACACACGGTGGTTTGCATTATGTAAGTCAGGGGGTCAGTAAGAAAGTGGGTTACGTGTAGTGTGTGGGTTGTGGTTGGTTAAAGGGCGGGTAACGTTCATAAGCAGCCTGGTGGAAAGGTTTATGTTTTTATTTGCTAAAATGGCACGCAGGGAAGCCATGCTAAATGCATTTAAGCGGCGCATTATGAGCGGACCATGTTGATGTGGAACGTTTTTTATCAAATTGAAGGTTATTGGCAGGTGCACGATTTAGTTAATTTAGTTTTATGACTCCTTAATGCATATACAGATGATTGTTTCAGTAAACATTTTTTTTATCTAGACACTTGATTTCAAAAACTGTTGAAAGAAAATTGATTCTTCCAGGAGATCCTTGAGCTTGACTGAATAAGACTTCAGATGCATTGTTCAATCGAGAGACATCAGAATTTTTTCTCCTGAAGCGCGCAAAATTTATTGGTCCACGCATGTCTATCAACAAAAATGTTGCAGCTGAAGTTACCGCTGGAACCCAGGCGTTCAGTGTGACTTCAACCAGGACACCCTGCTCATTAATGATAACTGAAACTTTATACTTTATCATTGGTATTCACTTCCTGTCGTTACATGTAATAGATCGTTTTTTCAAGTAGGAGTTATCTTAACTAGCTCCTCCAGTAGTTAGAGCTGATCTACTCCTCTACAGAACCTTTTTCTAAATATAGCCCTTCTGGTAACCTGAAAAGTGTTGGGTGCTGATTCTATCAGGATCTAGTCCGTAAATATTTGACAGTACTTAGGGGCTTCGCTCTCAGTCAGAAGATTTCCATTTCTTTCTCTTTGTTCGTTTTTGTACGCCCAAAAGTAAACACTTCAGATAATAATGAAAGTGTAATTGTAAATTAAAACGCATTTATTTGAATTGAGTATAACATTTTCCTTTGATAAAACATTAAGCCCACTTTAACCTTGCGGGAGGGTATACAAATCCTAGTATTTATTAGTTACACTTATTTGGATGGTTACCGTTGGTTGGATTAAGTGAAGTTGAACCTTTCGAGGTTTGCGTGCTGCACTGTAACGAGTTCTCTGGAAAAGATTTTGAGAGATTTGCCTTGTTTCATAGACTTGTCTTGTAGTCCGGGTCAAGACCAGTTGCGTTAACAAAATCGCATTTAATATTGCTTTTTTATGAGCAACTTAAGGTATGCAACTGTCATCAAAATTAAACTTAAGGTAAAACATAAAATTGTTAATTGATATCGTAACTCAAATAGTAAAGAAAAGAATTTGGTAGTCTTCATTTTATTGTTAAGTATATATGAGTCCCCGAAATCTGATCCCGAATGAGAATCTTTATCGTACTTCAAATATTGGCGTTTGGCACATGTTATCGATGTAAGTCGATATGAAGGCGTACATCCAACTCCAAAAGGTCAACGAAAAACACTAGACTAATGCTCATGAAATGGGAAAATCTGGCTGGCGGAAACGGCCGAGTGACCGTGACATTGCCATTACCACCCCCCAAACATACACCAAATCGTTAATTTATGGAGCTCATTTCGGTTTGCGCTAGTTGGCAACGGTGTCCTCAACAAACACACACACACAAAAATAAGCCTTCAAAGACAAAGCGCCATAGAACAACAAGATGGCGGAGGAATAAACGAAATAATGGCGGGTAGTTGGTATGCTGTAAGTGACCGTCATATAAGGCCACAGTGATGGACATCGATTCATTTTTCTTACCGGCTGTGTAGCAGTCTCTATAGCAATGTGTGCCGGGGAGTAATAAAGGATGCTCATAAACAACTGCTGGCACAATAAATTAATTTCATACAGAGACTCGTTCCTATTGTGTGTTTGTGTGCTTAGCATGATATTGGAAGCAATTAGCACTGTCTCAGAATGTAAGCAGAGTTATGGTTCGGTTATGAAACGACTTACTTGTTTTGCACTTTTAATTGCCCTGCTAAAGCGTACGAGTTAGGATCAACTCTTTTGAAAGTGTAAGTCGCATTATAGAAAAGCTTCGGTGCCGCTTGATTTAATGCCAGACTTATTGTGACCGAATGCATTAAGCCAACCATTAAACTGTCGTCCGGTGGTGGTGTACGGGATTGAAGGGGATGGTGGTGTGTAGTGCGGTGTGGATGGGAGGCAATCGGTGCCGCTTGATTTAATGCCAGACTTATTGTGACCGAATGCATTAAGCCAACCATTAAACTGTCGTCCGGTGGTGGTGTACGGGATTGAAGGGGATGTTTTTGCTCGTGTGAGCTTGGAATGTCGCAGCTTTAAGCCGGGAAGCTTAGCTGATATTAGAGAGCGATGGGTGCGAGAGCCAGCAGTTTTAGGGACATATTCTTTTGGGTTTGAAAACGAAATGGAATGTGACGTTACAATTAGGTGGAATTAACAGCTGATACTGGTTTTTATTATTAAAGCAAATGAGTTTTTTAATGCGTGGAACACGGTTTTGTCTTTTTAAAATGGTAGCAATTGGAAAGCCAACCTTTAATAGCTAACGCAAGCTTTTGTCACCGTACGATGTTGAGTCATGTTATTGTAAATAAATAACTAAGTTTATAGAACTAACATTATTCAAAACAGCTGGGTTAGGGCAAATGTTTATTCTCTAATTTGTATCTTTGAACAGATTATGCTGTTGGATTAATACATTTACTGTCAATACATAAGATTATTTTTAATAGTTGATGGTAAAGGTACAAAATGGTTTAACAAATAAGTACGTAAAGATAAAGCTTTTATCCAAAGCCGTTATTGATTTGCGTAAATTTTGGTGTCTTTAATTATACTTTATTTTTTGAATCAGATAATGGGGTCTTCGATAACTTGAGCCAGTTTTGTGAATTGGTGTTCAAGTTTTGCTGCTAAAACTCACTAAACAAACTGAATATCTTGCCCCGTGGGTTTTTATTTACATTAATGTAATTGCATACTTTCAGGGATTCTAAATTTCTCTCAAACTAATGTCAAAATAAACTCAAACTGTTTAAGATAATGGCATATTAATGGTTTTAAATCCATATTGTTCTAGTGAATCATTGAAAATCGGCTTTGTGATTCTGTTTGCTTGAACCGGATAGAAATGAATGAATATTCTATCGAACTATTAAGTATTTCAATTAGTTTGCGCTAAAAAATGTCCAACGCTCTCATAAAGCTAATTTAAAAGCGAGCCTTTTTGCGGGCAACTGAAGTTTACGTTACGTGATGCTTCATTTACGTCACCATACAAAGTGTTCCGGTGCTGGGAAGAGTAATTAAGGAACCAGACTCTAATTAAGTGCAAATATTTGAAGGAACTAGGCGCGGTTGGAAACCCCGTTTAAAACCACTAATCCTTACGTCCAGCGCATCGGTTGCATTGTGGTTGACCGACCATGGCGGTTAAGTGGTTTACGGATTGTTCTTTTTTTTCGCTCTGTATTATATCTCTTATTCACTCTCTTTCATGCGCTCCTAATGGAGCAAAAAACCTTGGGAAGTTTTAATATTGTAATTATTCGAGTTAAGCCCAAGCTTGGGGATGAATCAAACGCTTTTAAACCACACCTAATATTTTATGTCATGATGGGGTGTAGAATTGTGGCAGCCAGAAGAGGCAAAAGGTAATAGAATGCTAGAAATATTCACATTGTAGTAGTGCGGGAATTTGCCAAAGAAGTACGATGCAGTTTACCCACCAAAAAGAAAACTCAATTTATTTCCTGTTCTGTTTCGATTTTAGACGTCAATGTTTGGCACTACTTTCTCTAGTGCTCTACAATATTTTTCAAGCAAAAGCTTCCTTTTTTTTACATCGCCCCGTAGCGTTTTCCAACGTTCCGAAATCCATAGCCACCGTTTTAAGCGGAAACCATTAAACGGGAGTCATTTCTGAAGGAAATTTACTTTTGTTGCGCTGTGGGAAAAGAGCATTTTCGGACGCATATTTGTTGTCGCCTTGCGCTCTCGTGCCCGGTTACGTTAACGGGCTAACGGGTTCAGATCGAATCGGCACAATCAGTACGTTAACGGAGCTTTTCGGCATCGGCAGCCGGAAATGGAGAACGATCAACTTCGCACCGATATAATGACCATCCTTACTTGCGGCACCGGTTTTTTTTTATTCTCTGCCCCGAACCCGAACAGCCCGAATGACGGGAAAACGGATCTTGGTGAAGCAAATTCAAATCGAACTTTTATCCGAACCGAACATCATCTTCATTTGAGGATGCCGAGAAACTTTGGACCAAGCAAAACCTTACTTCCATCGGCTGCGACGTGTTGACTGGCTGTGCGGGAAGCGATATTTCCACGTCGGCACAAAACAAGAAACTTTTAATTAAGCATTAAATTTTATACCAATCCCAATCCCACTTCACGCCGCTGTTGTTGGTGGGCATGAACAGCGTCTCAAAGGAAGCGGGAATCTTTAGTGAGACGAGAGTAAAGGTTGTGCGGTTTAGCAGCCGGCAGTTGGCTGTGGGAAGCTTCCGAAAAAGCCAATTTAAAGGCATCGTTCGTAAAATGTGCCCTTCGGACGGCACACGCAATGTAATCGGTTAACCGAAAAGTTTGTTAATCCACATTACGATTAATGGATTCTGTTTTCCGATGGTTGAATTCTACTTCCGTCATTCGCTGGTGACGGCTTTGAAGCTGTTACATCGTATCCGTATCCCTAGCCGGACATCAGGCAGACAATTTGGAAGCACAAATTTACCATACACAAAACTTCTCCAAAAGCTCTCGCCCATACACGTGGAGAAATGGTGAACACCCCTCCATCCCTGGAAGGTTAGTGTGGCCAAAGTTAGTGTGCTGATTGTGACAAAGACACAAACTGATTCGAATCGCTGCCAAGAGCCGGGCACCATTCTTTGGGATTTCGAGTGTCTTTAATTGAATTAACCGTAAATGGGAACGGGGAGAAGAAGCCCCGGACCGGGAAAGGAAAAAGTACGCCCATTACCGAAAATCGTCGCTTCCGGGTGGGGTACATCGTCAACGATGGATTAGCTAATGGGATGAAATGTGTTCTTTGGGGGTAGATGGCGGTTGGCAACACCGATCGGCACAAAAGGCACTGGCAAGTGTGTAATCAGCTACCATTAATCAGGTTGTGACTGCTGGGCTGGGTGACTTTTGATGTGTGTTTTAATTCGTTGAATTTGTTCGGCAACTGCCAGGAAGTGAGAGCTTGAACACTTGAAGTTTAATTTAATTTGTTCGATCCAAGCGGCCGCTCGAGAGCAATTTGTGTTTGAGGCGGGAAGGTGTTTTAAGCCACTGTGAACAAGGAACAAATGGTGTGTGGTTTAAGCAATGGAGATTAGGTGTTTTTTATGTACATTTTTGTTGATGTTGAGGAAAGTTAAATTAGGTCAAGAAGTTTGAGTAAATGAAACACTAAAGGAGCCATAATAATAAAAAGAAATTGCATCTTGAAGTAAAGAACCATTCGTGCGGTACAATTTACAGCGAGCGGCAATAGAATAAGATCACCTTTGTTTTTGTGTTTCAAACTACTGAATCCACTACTTGTAATAGGTATAATCATATAAAATATTTGAGAAAAGTGTAAGCAAGCTCTTAACTTTCTATTCCACATTTGTTTTCGTTCCTAAGTTACCTTTTTCAAGGCTCTGGGTCTTTTAGACTTCATTCGCCTCTTTCGTTCCTTAATTACCTACTCGAAAACAACTTTTACCAAACATTTTAGCTCTTGCTACGACTCAAATGTGTTAATATAAGATCGTTAAGAAATTTTTCAGAATAAAAATAAAATTTTAAACTAGGTGAATGGTTTTATTTTATTGCCTGACGTGTTATGGCAAAGTTATCATCCAAATAACTGGATTCGATGGATCCGAATCAGATTCGATTTGCTGAGTGATTCGATGATGCCCTCGTTCTTTTCAGGATCTTTAACTAAGTTGAAAACATTAATTGAGCTTAATGAAATTTGATGAATATCTGCATCGTACCCTCAATATTAATTGCGTAGAATGAATTGTGGTTTTTATCGGGTTAAACCTTTTTATACATTGACTTTTAGTCGCGATAAGTAAACTGCGGTGGATTGAAGAGCCTCTGAATATGCGAACTAAAATAATTTGTGTTCCATAAGAACCCAGTATCTGGAAGATCTTTCAGTGTTTTTTGTACAGCCTGCACGGTGTATTGCATTATAATACCATTGATTATATACGTATAGGAATAATAATAGCATTTATTGCATACTTTGAGGCGGTTTTTAGCTGTTCAACAAAAATAGATGTTTTAACCAATTTTTAAATTTCATATAAACTGTTTTACTATGCATATGTTGGTTTTATCAAATCTTGCACAGTCATGATAGTTAATTTTACATTTTTTTCAATTTTTACCTGAAATTGCAGAAGTTTAATTTTTAAGTGATAATAACGATGTAATTGATTAATAATTCTGTTGAATCAAACAACCAGGGAATAACATTTTATCCGGAATATTTTCCCGTTCACCAGAATCGAAGAATCATTTCTTTTTCACCAAGTTCTATGTTTTGCGTCATACTTTCGTAATTTTGCTATCTCATTTCTTACGAACAACACAACCGAACGTCAGCTTTCGCATAAGCTGTTGAGTTGTTCCGTTCCTGTTCGTACAAGTGACTTTATAAATGATTTCCACGTAGTGTCTTTGTTGTCGGACGGTGTGAAAAATGTGGTAAAACAAGTTGTGTTATACATTGCACGTGCTGTTTGTTGAGGAAAAATTGTCTTCATTTGTAAAAAATTGTTTTGTGGGTCAAAAATAATTTTATTGTGCTGGTTGGAAAATTATTGTACATCTTTTTCATAAGCCACAACCGTGTGGAATTACATTATCTATGAATCATTCTAAGCACATAACGAGTACGTTATTGGATTAAAAATTCATCAAATACCATGATCTGCTGTTTGTGCGCAGAATGTGCGTGCTCCGGAATTACTAACAAATGTAAAACATCATTTCAAACGCAAAATACGCTCCGAATGATACAATCGTTCCTGGTCACTGGAGACGGAACCATGTTCTTTAATTCAATTTACAATCATCCCATTAAAGCAAGCTTTCACCCCGGAGAGAGCGTAAAGCCTCCCAGCATCTGGCATTTTTTGGCAGCTGAAGGTTAATTACCGCAAGCAATCCTCCGAAAGCTTTTGTGCCTCGACAAGACACTTTGATCCTTTCGCTGTCGTTCCCGGTCGTTGTCGTTTTCTGCTGCTTCTCGCCCGTTTTTCCTATTCGGTACGGAGAACGTTTTACTTACAGCAAAGACCATTAGCGGCTCATTACGACTAATGGTCGGGGAATGGTCAAATCTAGCCAGAAGGAGGAATGTGGAAATCGGGAGTTCGCCCATAAAAAGAGGGGCAACCCGAACACAAACGGCACCACATCGTTTAACACTTTTATCCTTCCGGTTGATTAGTGGGCTCCTGGGGAAGCTTTCCGAATTGGTTCAGCCTAGACCTTTTCCCGGACTGGGCGTTTACGGGCGCTTTTGGTCGACACGAGTTGGGCAAGTTTTCTCCATTCGTCGAATTAACCCACACCCAACCGGTGATAGGAAGCATTTCGAGGATCCAATTGATCGTTTATTCGACGGAAATGGCCACCGTGCACGTTGGTCGATATTTTGCGTTAGAATAATATACACCGGGGTGGGTAAAGCCCCGGACTTTAAATTTCCTCCGCAATTAGAGTTACGGTAGGGTTTGGGAGATGAAATTGTATTTAAAGTACGATAAAAAAGCTAATTTCGTGAGCTAATTTCGGGTAATTATGCTTGATGGTGAGCGGTGCAAGTGGGACTCGTGTCTTTTGGGAGGCAACCGCTTCGAGCGGAGCATAATCAAAGTGGAGAAATATGATGAAACGGTCGGATTAGAGCAAATTGGCTTGATCTGGTGTTGAGCTTATTGGGTTGATTTGGGTGGAAGCAGCTATTCATCGAAAATATGCAGAAGATTGCGCAATCTCTCATAGAAGCACGTTTTGTTTGTGTGAATATTATTAACAAATTCGATGAAAGATTTTGGCAAGAAGAGAATTTCATGGTTTTGTTAAGAATAGCCAAACGGCAAAATTACGCCTTACAGTATGCAACTTATGTTTTGAATGTTGGATTATACACATCCTAAAAGTCAACCTGACTAGCACGGAAGGTCTTAACTAGCCTTCTTGAATTCAGGTGGTCGTTTCAGTCGTTATGTCTGATCCGGTTTCTTGGTGTTTGAATATTTTGTGCTTTAAATTATTGTGTCTCGCATATCTAACCGCATGAACACCCTTTCCATTGTAGCATCTCAGGAAATTCTTACTGCTGAATGGTGTTTCATAGCTGGACCGATCTATAATCTAACAAGAATGCCTTGAAATCGATAAGCAGGTGGTACGTTGGGATCTAGTGCTAGCGTTTCTGAAGGACCTTTCGTGGATTAAAGTTTTTATCGGTAGTCAATTTGCCTCTAACAAAATCCGTTTAGTAACTTCCAACGAAATCTTCAGCAAGAGTTGCATGTCGGTGGAAAAAAGTATCCGGGACAGGATGTTATAGGCAACATTCAGGACAGTGATGGCACGGAAACCAATAGTTATTGCAAATAGGAATCCCTTCGTAGATATTCACTGGGCAAAAATATTCAAAATTGCATACTTTGAGGCGTTTGGAATGTTATTGGAACAATTTTGTGAAAAACGACAAACACTTTAACATATTTTATAGCAAATAAATCATTTTTCTTTGTATACTTACTATTTCATTGTTTAGCGGACATCGTGTAATGTTTATGTCAACTTTTGTCGACCATGTCCATAACTGTTAATAAATTAGATTAGACAGGTGGACAATTTTCTCTCTGTTTCTGCCAGCAGTACATCCTATTTAACATCTTTTGGAATTCACATTCCATTTTAAATGTTACACTAATAAAGCATTAATAATATATTGCATTGCAGCAGCCCGACCGGTCACAATTGCCGATGGGCTACCTTTTTAACACAGCAGTTAATTTTGCCATGCAAAGCTTACGCATTGACCGTACCGGTAAGAAGCCAGCTTAAAAAGCTGCACAAAATTAGTTGAAATGCAATTTAGTTCACCGACACCGAGGATGCAGGGTTGGGATAGCAGAGAAGGTGCGAGTTAGTCAGCCTATAATTTAAACAGATCACCATAAATTGTGTGCTCCCTACTGCAGAGAAAGCACCATCGGTTGTGTTGCAGTGGGCTTGGGGTTTAGGTTAAAACGTGCCATATTTTGGAAATGGTAGACAGCACCAAAGGGAGTAGTACGGTTTCGGATCGAATGGATGAATTTTTCGTGCCACTTTTTTTGTGTGTGCTCAGGCGGGTATAAAAATAAGTGGTTCGCGAACCGGGTGTTGCATATTGCATTAGGGAGAGATGGCGAGAACGATGGTTGCAATCAGGAACACCTGCACTCTTCAGCAAAAACCAAGTCGGCGGAGCGTTGGAAATGAATACGTTCTTTGACGACTTCCCAAACAGAAGGCACTAAGTCACTTTAGGACCCTGGTCTTTTGCCCAAACCGAGGCGACAATCGCACCTTGGCATTGGGGTTAGATTCTTTTATGTTTTTTTCCCCGCTTGTTCTATTTGCTTCTTTTACATGTTTTTGATGCATGCCCTTTTAGGACTGGTCTGGTGTAGCCAACCCACCGACCCGGCTGGTTCGTTGCGTGACTGGAAAATGAATGGTCAGATATGATAAATATTCTAACCGAGCACCGTTCAACCGTGACCGCACTGGCCACCACTAGCTTTCCGCCAGTTCTATCGCATCCTTCACACGCACACACATGCACAGACACACACATACGCACCGTCAAAGCTGTGGTCAGCTTTTGGTGGTTTGTCGTTTATCATAATCCGGAAAACATGTATCATGTTTCCAGGTGCAATCTTGCCCACCCAGGAATATGATTCAGTGTTTCGGTGTCGTGAACGAACACGGTGCGTTCGCCAGTCTCGTGGTCAGTTCAAAGTGGCCACTGCGGACGTACAACTCGCAAAACGTTCAACTGGTTGTTGCTGTGTGTGTGTGTGTGTGTGGGTCGAGAGTTTCAAATTCAACGTGCGGTAGGAAGAATAAAAAATATAAAATAACGAAACATTCTACAAACGAAAGCAAACGGTGGGACCAATAAATTATCGGCCATCCAAACATGCGCCCACAGTTCCCGGAAGCGTTCACAAAAATGCCAGTATTTGTAGAAAAAAAACCGATGCTCTGCTCCACTATTGTATGAATCGCATTTTCACAAAAAAAAACGAACTGGTACTGTGGGAGAGCTGGAAGCTTAAAAAACAAGCTAGAGAGTAAACCGGGAAGCATTCCCACACACTATCCACAGAGTGGCAGTAAATCGTAATAACGCAGCGTTTCGCCGAACTGGTCAAAGGTGCGAGGGCTTCTGGTGAGGTGTCCAAGCATGGTTCTCGATTAGATGCCCGGTTGCAACCTACGCGCGCTGTGGCGAATGGGTAGAATTTTCGGGACCGAATGTTTTGAGGGTCAAGCCCCAGTTCAAACGGGCTTAATTCGTGGCAATTTAGCTGTTACAAGTTAATTTCAACTTAATGGTAACACTTTACGGTTTGAAGCGTGAACGATAAATCTTGTCGCAAATGGGTATCGATTTCGTGTGGGGGTTTTTAGCGTCCCGGCGTTACACAATGAACGTGAAATGATGCATGTTTTTGGAAGAAATTTATTGGGTTTCTTTATTAGGAGGAAGAATTGCTAAATATTTCCAGCCAAAGGAATGGTTTATTGTGTGTTAGAAATAAGAATATATAGAGCGATGAAACATTTAAAAAGTCTCCAAATCTAAATGTTCTAATCCTACTAAACAGCTGATAGCTTCATCCGAGCAACTACCAATCGTGGTTTGAACATTTGCCTTCTCGGTGACGCGGATGTGATACTTTCAGCATGGCCTAATACTTGGTAGCCTTGATTCAAGTTTGTTTTATATTTACGTGTAGTTGTTTCGGATCTTTAATACCGCGTAACAAATGATCGAGTCCTAACCACATTGTTTTTTGAATACTTTATTTTTAATTTATTCTCATCTATAGTACGAACTAGACAGTGACCTCCTGAGAATGTAGTGAAGAATCAAAGAGAAAATATTCTTTGAGGTCTATTTATTAGTCAAGAATGACTATATTTTCACTGTTAATTATTGTATTTTAACTATCAATTCTATATCCTTTGAAAACTTGGGGCTTCTATTCCTAATCGTGGATGTGGATGGTCTAAAAGGTACTGTACGGTGTACGTTAACGGGCTATGTTGACGGGCGCTATTCTCGTGGCATGACCAGCTACCTGAGCCTGACGAGTATAATTCGCTGCAAGATGGTGCGATCACCTTTCTGCTCATGGAGCTCTTGATGCTGAACCCAAAGTCTTGCAAATACTTAATATGTAATTTAAAATTAATCAACCTTTGGAGTAGAGGAGCAAAATAGTGGTTCTGTTATCGCCTACTATAATTATATAATTTAGAATATATTAAGGGATTACTGAGGTTTTAATGGATGAGATGTTATCATAAATACAAAGCGTACTCGTTGCATGGTAAAAAAATACATAGCAACAAAGTAATTATAACAAATCAATAAATCATCATCACCAGATTGAAAGAAAAGTTTTGATTTGCTCTATCTGCATCGCTTTCAGAAACTAATTTGAAACAAAAAAAAAACACACACGCACACACACCGCAACCAGTTTCGGCGAATACAAACCCACCATTTAGTGACACGTTTCAGCTGAGGTGAGCTAATGCGCAACCAATAGTTCACATCGCTACCGGCCCGTCCATCACCCGTCATCACGTGGCGAACGCAAAGCTTTGGCACGTAAAACTTAATGATGCAACCAAATGCAAACGGTTTCTAGTTCTCATCATTGCTCCCTTTGCCCGATCTCACTTTCCTCTCGTTTCCAACCCGTGAGTGAATGACCGGTGACCGGTATAATCCGGTTGCCATCAAAGCTGTACAAGGTGAACCCACCCACCCGAGCTACCGACCCCTCACAGAAACTGTCCGCGCCTTGCTGGACGTAAATTGTGTGATAGAAGGTTTCATCATTGATTGCGTGGACGGTTGGTTGAGCAATCAGTGAGCCGCCTGATGGATGCTAATTTAACTTCCCTTCGGCACATTTCCCTCGGCGTAATAAATCTCCATCCGTCCTGCCGTCCCCTTAGGATAATGATAGCAAAACACACACACAAAAAAAAACCCCCAGCTTACTAAAGTTCCTGTGTGTCCCACTGCGTGACACCTAACCTGGCGTAATGAAATGGTGCTCGCGTACGGGCGAAAGCATGCACAGCGAGCGCATTTTAATCGGAAAGGAAGCCATTTTAAATCGTGCCGTTGTAAAACAAAAAAAAGCATGAGCACAGAAGCGGAGTTGGGTGATTCAGGCAGGACCGGCCGGGACGCTCGTGCCACATTAATCCGGTTGGAGATCGTTACGAAAGCGTAACCTAATTTTTGGGATGACTGCAGGCACAAATCCTACTGCATGTGGCAGTAGGAATTATGCTGTCCATTGCCGGCGGCCATTAGAAGGGAAATCATTGTGGTGGAAATGATTATGCGTTGTGCTGTGTTATTTTTAAAAACCTAGTTTTGTTTGGTACAGAGCGGCGCTTTGGGGCTGAACGTCCGAGATATCGATGGGCGCGGTTTAATGGTTTGTCGGTGGGGGAAAAATCAATGTTTTGTTTTGGATCGTTTTCGTTAGCTTTTATGCAGCAAATGATGGACAAGGGTAGATGCTTTTGTCGTGGGGGTATTGTGAACTAATTCGATTTTTTCTTGCATTTTCCGGCATAGCAGTTTCTTATCCGATTACTACACACTTCAGTGAACAGTCAATTCGAATGTTGTTCAAGAAGGTTAAAAATACAGTATTTTCTTGAAGTATTTTGAAGTATTTCTAGACGAATTTTTATGCGAATTAAACGATTTTATTTGTTTCGTGTTGCTAATTGCATACATTAAAAGGCGTATCAATCAGCAACGCCTAAAGTTATGCAAAACGTGCTGCTATGTGCTTTAATACCTCTTTCAGGCCTTTCTTTCGATTTAGTTAATGCCCTGAAGTAAAACAATTACAATAAATGTGATTTTCAGCATCATTAGAAAAAAAAAGTTCAATTCGACTCAATTTTTTGATATTAGAAAACCTACTGAGCGCTCTGACAGCAAGCTTCATTTGATATGCACATTATAAACACATGAAGTGTCACCGTGTGCAGTCCGTATCTGATTTATAACAATGTGTGTCATGCATATTGAACAGTGAATTATTTGATCAATGCAAGATAATAAACCTAACAATCGTTTTTTTTTTGTTTGGTGCTCTCTCGCATTCGCCTATGTGCCTAGGTCCGATTCGTAGAATTCAGTTTTTAGCAGTTATTTATTTGTGCTGCCAGGCACACAGCCAAAGTCACGAACGTGTGGGCTGGGCTAATAAATATGGAAATCAAGCAAAACGCTAGTGCAAATAGCGTTCAATCAACACGATTGTGTGCCGGTTCCCATAACAACTCCCGCGGCTAATCTGGCTCCAATCTCCTCCGGCTCCGGTCGCGCGGATGCTGAGATGCGAGAAAGCCGTTCCAATAAATGTCAAACCCTCTGTCAAACGGTCCCGTTGCCAATGTGTTAGTGAATTAAAATTAATGATAAACGTCATCATGACCGATCCGGGGAGAGAAGAGAGCCAGCGAGATGGGAAGGAAAGGATGCATTGCATTGGGTTGCGTGTGGCATTGCATTTGCCAGCTACATCAGCTCACATTGTGGCGGTGCTTGCGGTTCGATGGGTGCGGACGCGAATTTGTCACATACATTAAATATTTGTTTTGGGTCAGCAGAACGGATTTTCGATTCCGATTTACCATCGGCAGGTTGAGGTTGAGGCTTTCGGCGCAATGAATAATGAATGGGTTTGCGTATCGCGAGTCGAAGGCCCGCTGGAACATGGATTTTCGGGCAATATTTTGCCATAGTCGTTGGATGATGGAAGCACGTTAATTTGTGACTACAATCAATCGTAGAGCAGCAGCAGCGGCAGCAGCAACATGCATCGGTGGCTAGATGTCGATTCTGAATGTGCGTGTGTGTTTGTTGCTTTCCGGCCACCGCAATAGTCTGACAGGCAATTGAGTTTTTCGCAAACCGTAAAACCATTTCCAACAATATCCGTCTGCAAGTTGTTGAGCTGCTGATGAAATGTCACCGATATTTACAACCGTACGGGCTGGAAGGTCATGGTTTATGGAGCGTGGCCGTTATCAAGCGGACGGTTAAATTGTAGCTCAAACCGTTCGAAACCCGGGTGGGAGTTTCCGGGATACATTTTAAAATGAACGATGTAATACGATGGGACAAGGTTCGGACCGAGGACGAGTACAATCCGTGCACGGAAAATGAATTTCATTCTAGGGGAATGAGTTAGCAATAGGGACCGCTTTGCTATTGGCACAACATGCAGCCAGCGTTTCGTGGGATGCATCGCTCGTTTGACTGTAGATAAATCCAATGCAACGTTTTCCATGGACTCATAAACATCAGCAAGCAATAAAGGAAATAATTGAGGGCATTAGAATGTCGTGCACGGTAAGGTGAACGGAAAATCATGTATGTAACCATCGGGGAAAAGGAATCAAGTTTTGTACGCATACGCTCGTTATCCTATCATATTATGTGGCTGTCTTTTAATTACTGCTGTAGACAGGCAAATTACGCTCGGCAAAAGCATATTGAATTTAGCCTTTGTACGATGACATACTATCTGGAACATGGCTGTGATCATATTGGTTGTCGTTGCTGTTGCTTTTAATTGCGACAGATCTTCTTTTGCTGCAAGCCGTATTACAATCCCGAGAACCTTTACCCATTGATGTACGATGGTAAACAAGGGAAGCTTCTTGAGAAAACTATCGAGCTAAGAAATTGGCTCTTTTGCCGATAGTAAGAACATTCCTGCCCTAAGGCAGACTAACAAGCATGTCCGGTGTTTAAGGAATCATGTATCGTTTACGTAGTGTGGATCTAGTGTATCCTGGTGGGTCGGTGCTTTGTGTAGTGTTTCATGGTTAATTGATCGGTCTCGTTAATGAAAGCTTAGCTGCTGTGTTCTATCGGAAGAACGGATTGATTGCTTTGCGCTTTTGCAATGATTGTGCTGATTAAGTTTTTGGATTGCTTTGATAAGATGCAACAGATCAAATTCTGCGTGTCATCTTTGAGTTATTTTTGAAGAAATTGTAAACGGACAATATGAATTACGAATATTATGCTTTATCGTATCTTGTGATGGATTCAGAACTGTTCATGAGATGACTCTTTGTATGACTCTTGAAATCTTTTATAGACCGCACACAGCACAAGTCCTCCAAGCATGACGGGACCACTTTGAGTACGAGATCTCTTGGCAAATAAGTTCTCAAGGACAAAGAGGTCTATTCATAAGGAGAACTAGGTCTAGGATGCTGAATCAGGACACACTTCATTCGCTATAACTCGATCAATTACCAACATATAAATATGAAATAGAGATCACGGATAGCCTTCGACGGATCCCAAGTTAAAGAAATTGTGGTAGGAAAGTCTAGGAGAATCCGTACACATCATAAGATGTCTCACGCGGCAAGGTGCTTTAAACAATAAGTCGCCGTGTACAACACGGTCTCTATAGAGTACAAGCTCCTTGGACAATGCGGCCTCTTCAACTATGAGATCTCTTCTTAAGTAGGGTTTCTACGATGTCGAGCTTCCGTTTTTTTTACTATGGAGTCCATTCGAGAAAGGGCCTTCTTTTGGCTAAAGTACAATCTGGACTCACATTTTTCTTTTTCTTTTCTGGCCTGCTCCTACGGAGCACCTCTAGTAGACGAGGCTTGGCGTCCAATTAGTTTAGGACTCACATTACTCCTGATAATATTATCAATTTTCAACTTTAAAAAAAATGGTTTGATCATCAAGTAAAAGGAATTTTTAAGTATTTCCAATTAAATTAACTGGTGTATGTGATAAAGGGCGGCCCGGTTGTAGATGCGACAGTCGCGCCGGTCTTCACACGGCAGGATCGGAGTTCAAGTCTCATCTGGGCCGTTCCCCCATAGTGAGGACTGACTATCCAAATATGCGGTAACAACAAGTCTAGTAAGCCAAAAATGACATAAGAGCCTTCTTCAATTAAATACCTAAGATTGATGCTTATATAGTGAAGATAATTTGATGATCTATTACCTTCTACACTGTAATGTCGATTTTTTATATTCGTTACATTTATTTACTATTGTAATTAACATTAATTTATTATATACAATAATTACAATTATACAACAATTTCTTAAAAACCTGTTAGCTGGCGCGAACTAAAATCATTAGGGAACAACAAAATACTGGTTTTCATAAAAGCAAAACGTAATCTGAATAAAACAATATGATTATAATTTTTGTACGGATACTTGCTTCCTATTACATTTTATTACAGAATTAATTGCCTCCGCAGTCGACTGTTAAACGGAAAATGAATTGGCCTGCATCTATCCCCACAATTCCCTAGCGATCACAAATACAAAAACAAAGTCGCTAAAGAACGTAAAAGGTTAGTAAACGTTTCACTCGACGCAAATTAGGCAATGAATATTCAACCAATCAAATAACCACGGACAACCGGTTAGTTTATGTGTGTGTGTGTGTGGGTATGTGGGTGAGTCGTACCGAGTGGCAAGAGTAATGTAGATGGTGTTTAACGTACATTATGCACAACGATTTCCACAGTGTCCTATTAAAGGAAAACTCGAGAAAAAAAACCAAAACCAAAACAAAAATCGCCCTTTTTCTAATGACGGGTTCCAACAGCAACGAGGGACATTCATTTTGCAATTATTTCCTTCCCATGTTCTACCACCCAAAACAGAAACCTCACTGTTGTAAGCCAGTCCTGGGCGAAAGGTTTACCGGCGACAGCCTACTCTAATAGATTCCACATTCATTCTACAGAGCGAATCCAGGACTGCTTTTTTCTCGCTTCTTTCTAGGCGCAGGCACATGATTAAAACACAACACTCACAGCACAAAAAATTAGACACCAGGGACAGACGGCATAATGAAATCATTTTCAAACGTTTCGGTCCCATATAGCGGTAGAATGTTTCGGTGGTCAGTTGTTTTTGTGTGTGTTTGTTGCTACGTTTATTGCCCCTACCCGCTGGAGCCAACGGTACGGGTTTTTGCAAATGATGTTGTTAGCGTGCTGGGTGGGAAAACAGGAACGCAAATGGTGTTTCAAGTGTCCGGAAAATCGGCCTGCCTGGCTCGGTGTTTGGTAGATTGGTACGGTAGGACATGGATCGAAGGGTGCTTGGAGTATACAGCACTGGAACGTAAATAAGAATGGCAAAAAGGATAACTGAATCGATTGAATCACAACCTTCTGGTGGTTGATTTATTCACTTTCATTAAAATTTATATGTTTAAATGGAGGCCAATTTTTGGGTGGATTTTATTCAATGAATTGTTGAGCGTTGAGGATTGGGTCATTGAAAATTGATGATTAATGTATAGAAATACATATTTTTCAATCCCTTTGGTCTGAAACGTCTCATTCTATATTTAAAAAGGATGCATTTATTGTCAGGGTTATAATGTCTTACGTTTGAAAATGTTAAGCCACCTTTTGTCAAACATTTGAGCAGCTACAATAGGAGATCTAGGGCGGATAAACTCATCCTCAACAGCACTTGGCAACAGACATACCATTTTGACAGTTGGTTTGCTATGCGCGTCATAAACTTGCACACTCTGTTTCAGAATAAATTTTATAAAACTTTGAAGAATCACAGCATATGATTCTATAACCGTGTATCGAGATAATATACTTTTGTTGCTGCTTTTTTAAGGTTTATTTTAATGTTTTGTGCTGTTACTTTCAGTGTATTTTAGGTTTACCTTTGACTTGTTTTTGAAATGTGATTTTTTATCTTTATTATTATGCCTAAAGGTTCAACAAGTAACAAGCGTTCAACAAGTAACAAAGTTTCTAGAAAACGGGTCTAATCGAACATCAGATCTAAAAATATATTATTCATACCACACAGAATCAACGCGCAACTTCAAAAGTCTGTTTAAACAGCTTGAAGAAAGTGCGCACCGTTATCAACACAAACTCCCGTCTGGTTTTTGTGCTCATTAGCTTTCAAAATGCCATCAAATCATCAAAAGTTTGGCCGTGTTCCGCCATGAATATAATAACATCATCATCGTCGTCTTAAACGATTTTCGAACCAAAGCTGCACTGTTTGATCATGTTTATCTTTAAAGTTTGTTCAAAGCACACTCAAACACAAACCCACACACACACACACACACACTTTCAACTACTCGAAAGGAAAGCTTACTGGCAAAAGCGTCACCGTCCAGAGTTGGCACAGGATGGCAAAAGGATATTTTCTTAGGATAGCGAGCGGGGTGCAAAAGATAATCTTCCCCAACACTACTTAATCGATTGCTGTGGCGCCGGAAGCTCGCACTCAAGCGCTTCGGTTTGGCAGGGTAAAGCGAGTGTCGATTAAATGATTATCTAATAAACAGGGAGAAAGAGCGAGTGAGAGAGACAGCACGAATAGGAAGAGTTGTTTTTGAGGGGACCTCAATTCCGGGTGATGTCTTCCAACACTTGAGCATGCTCCAGTTCCGGAAGAAAACAGAACTCTATTTCGGTCGGTTAAAACGGGAACTTCATCGTTCGTTGGCAGCTGGAAGTTGCCAACCAGCTGGTTATGTGTACGCTCTGCTAGAGCCATTAGTGTGCAAGTATTTTAAAGCTTTATTTTTTCGGCCAACCGATCGACAGCCGGCCAGTTGGCAAATTTCCCTATTTCTTGGGCTACAGTTACTGCGAGCAAACTAATAAACGCTTTGTTTGAATTTTCCATTTTTCAGCAAGCAACTCTTCCGGAACATTTGGACCAGATTAGATGAGCCGATGGTCAGTAGGCGCCGATGGTGCACGAACAGCTCGGCGATTAAACATATCCACTGCATTAAACATTGCGGAAATCAAGTTCCACCCAAGCCAAATGGTGTCAATCGGAAGGGTTAAGGATGTGGGTCAAATGGTGGGTTTTTCTCAGCCTGTTTTTCATTTGCCTGAGGGTCAACAACTGACCGGTCAGCAAATGTTGTCCCTTTTTCCGGCAAAAGTGAATCCAAGCAATGGAACAAAGCAGAGGAAAAAGAAACCTACGAGACGAAGGATGACATCACACTATCCGTCATCCTTTTCAACTACAAAATGGAGCTTTGGGGATGGGCGAGAGAGTTGCCTGTAGCCCGGAAAGCGGTGTGCCAAAGCCGATTAGTTTGTAGGCTTAGTAAAATGGCCATATGTTGTTGTTGGTGGGGGGTGCGATGGGTAGTAAGTGCCGTTCAACCCCTTTACGGTTTACCGGAAGCTGAAGTCAAATCAACGGATACGGACACACAATGAAATTGAAAGTGGCAAGCGTCAAAGTGGCTGTCACGGGATCGTTTCGTTTGAGCAAGGCGCCTTAAACAGCAGCACACGCAAAGGAAAATACTAAACACAAAACCTTAAGGGATGAAAAAACGAATGTAAAACTTCCACCTTCTACCTCCCTTCGGTCCGGTTCGGTCCGGGAAAAAAGGGATAGCAGGATGGAAAAACAAACTCAACCATTTTCTCTGACACTTGATTGGCACAACTTGAATCTATATGCTAATCGTGCATCGTGCGTACCGGGTGCAAGAAACCAGCGTTGTGGCCATTGTGGCCTGTTCCTGTCTCTCTTCCTCTCCCTTTCCCACCCAGCAAAGCTAGGCAGTGGAAGGAGTGGGAGCGAGATTCGTTTCACCTTCTGTCAAAGTCGGTTATTTGGAGCAGGGTGATAGAATTTCCGCAAAACGCAGTACCGGAGCCCGTACGCAGCCCGAATTGAGTGCCAAAAATAGGATCGCTTGCGTGGGCCTCGGGAATCAGTTCGGCAGGTGAGAAGAGTTAGGGAGAGGCGAAAAATACAGAAGACAAGTCAAGTCAGTTGTGTATATGACGAACCTTATTCGACTTGCAAAACCGATCCGGGTAGCAGGTGCGACACGGTTTCCGGACACGGTTTGGGGAATGGTTTGTACCGACCACTTTTTGGGTTGGTTGGTTTGTTTTCTTCTCCGTGTGTATATGGACCGACGTGTAAAGTCAATTTGCACCTTATGTTGAAGTTGTTGATGAACTGTAAACCATACACGCGACGCGTGCAGACACACGCATGTACATACATGGTGATACCAAAAATTTGATGTTGATATTTGCCGATCAATACTGGTGGCCCTATTCAGCGTAAGGGAGTGTATTAGACGCGAACGAATACGTTTATGACGTGTTGTAAGTGATAATTTTACGAGCATATTTTGATAAGTAATGTTTAGCTGTAATAAAGAAAAACTGGAAAGAGGATATTAAAAACGAATCGTTCGGCAAAGAGAAAAATCGATACGTGAAAGTATTTTCTTTTTACAACTTTCGGTACCCGTGTACCGAGACTGGAGCAATGACAAGGAATATTTTTAGTTAACGCCTTTGCGTATGCAATGTTCCATCGTGAGAGAACGCTCGAATAGTTCTGGCTATGCTGATCATCAACAAGACAGCACCGGCGCACAAATTTCGATAATAAATTAAAGATTTATAGTGAAGGATTTTATTGTTTTTCCTTGGCATAATTTCGTGATCGATGTCCTATGTTATGCACATCTCCATTTCTTACCACTTCGTGTTTTTAGCCTGCACTAACAATCTTTGATACCGCTCACGGTCTAGCGCCGTCGTCTGCCAATCCAATATCCCGGCCGTTCCGGTGGACGTATTAACGCCAACACTCCATCTCAGTCTAAAAGGACTTTACAGGCTGGGCCGTCCGGTGCCATTCTCATGACTTGACCAGGCCCACCCTGACCAGTCTAATTCGCTGTACGATGGTGAGATCACCGTACAGCTCACAGAGCTCGTCGGAACCTCTATTCCATCCTTTTGAGCATGTTCCTTTCGAACGCGGCTAACAGGGTTTCGTTTTGAACAAAGTCCATGCCTCAGAGGTTTAAAGGTTCTATACAGTCCCCGCTTCGTCTAGTATCCTCAGGCTGTAGTATAACCGGTTGGCTGCCAGCACACATTCATTAACATGGATATGGATTCTTATTAACATGGATTCTTCGACGTAAAGTCTAGTAAAATGTGGGAAGTGTAGCAGTGTTACCTTTTATATTACTAGCATAGGCAGCAACAAACAAAACCAACAATGATGAAATGATGAGTGGTGAATGATTAGCAATTGTTTATGATTAGCATACATTCCGGCGTAACGTTCCTATTTAAATTTTGTATAAGTCTGAGACTAGACATGACAAAGTAAGTTGAACAAAAAATTCCTTGAACATAACTACATTTGCCTAATGTTATGATGAAGCATTAAGCTTATAACAACCCACACCTAAAATATGCAATCTTTAGTAATTATTTTATAGTACTTCGTAATTTGTAAAGGGGCGGCCCGGTGGTGTATTCGATAGCGGCGCCGGTCTTCACACGGCAGGACCGGGGTTCGAATCCCGGCGGACCGCCTCCCCGTACGCAGGACTGACTATCCAGCTACGGGTAAAATCTAAGTCACAGAGAGCTAGCAATAGCAGGCCAAGACCTCACGAGGTTGTAGTGCCAAGGAAGAAGAAGAAGAATTTGTAAAGGTAAAGCTTTTATCAGGCATTCACGGCTAGCAGAACAAATCATCGAAACTTCACTGGATTTTTTTGCTAAGCTACATTATTAGATAAGTAAACACTTTTTAGGACAACACTTTATTGTAGCATACTACTGTATTTATGTGGAATTAATGATAAGGGCTTGTTATAAACATAATAGCTACTTTTATAATTTTGATCCAAATTATATCAGGTAATTTGAATATTGGAAAAAGCACCATTTTCGGATCATTCGACATGCTGTCATGCTATAACCTACGACAATTTAACAAAAGAAAAACTCACACACATGTGCTGCGAAATAAATACAATACTCTGCATTCTGCAGAAGTCAAATAAAAAAAAGTCCCTTTCTTTTATTCTTTCTTTTGACATTTTCTCTTTGCAAGGTGTACACAAATATTATCGATTTTTTATGCAAAGCCCCATTACAGCGCTATTGAACGGCTGGTACATTTTTCCACCTATACTTTTTTCCTTTTTTTGTATATCGCCTCACCCGATACGCATCGGCTTTCTACCGATCAATTTCAGGCTGCCGAATTGCGTTGGAAAAGAAGGTTCTCTTTAGCTTACCGGGAAGCTTACAACACACTTACCGTTTTTCGATCGTCACCAGTCGGAAACCTCATAATCGATAAATTCACCGTAATGCCATTCACCGGATTATTACATTATCACTGTGGCTGTAAAGTACGCTCTTACCACCTACCTGCTACGGCCCTTCCTTTGCCAGTCTCCTGTTTGCCAGTCTCGATTATTATGCATTGAAATTGGTGTACACAGTAAAAATGGTTAAAAGAAAATCACAAGAAATGTGAAAACTGTTAACAGCCCTGGAAGGTGATCGAATCGTAGCCGCTGACGGGGTGAGTTTGGCAGGAAATGGGGAAAATGTTCTCCATTGGCTTACATCGTGAAGATGTAGTAAGCTTTCGTCCCGAAGTTCTCAAATACCACCGCAAACGCATACCTTCTGGAGCTTTCTTACCGCGGGGGGTTTGGGGGGTGCCAGGTGCCAGAATGGTGAAGAATATGCGGCAAAAGTACCCAGCGAATGAGGTCGTTTGAATGAGGTCTTTCTGTCGGGGGGAGGTGAGGCTAAATGTGTTTCTGTGCTTGTTCAGTGTTTCTTTTGCTGGCTTGTTGTTCTTTAGCTTTTATCATTACGGTTCGTTTCCGTTTTCGAACAAACGTGTTTCGTACCGACGATGATGATGATGATGGTGATGATGGAGGGAGATGCAGATGGTAAATTCCATTTACGGAAGTGAAATCACATTGTTAACATTCGGCATCGACACAGGAACGTCGTTCGGAGCATTCCGTCTCTGTAGCGTTGAGCAGGGGTTTTTCTTTTTTGCTCAGTTAGTATGGGAATCCCACACAAACGAAGCTAATATAAATAAAACGAATCAAACTTGCATTTGAAACCGATCGTTGAAAGCTCGCAGTGTTGTACGAGTGAGTTTCAAAAAGGGACTGGAGAAAGTGCACAGTTTAAAAATCAAATATGTTATGCCAATAGTATAACTTTAGGCGTTGATGAGCAAATGAAGAAATGGAGTCGAATTAATTGCTAAATGACACCTTTAAGCAACAGTTGATTCATTAAAATAGTTCTTGCTTCTTCCGAACATCTTAAGTATCCAAAAGCTGTCCGAAAGAATACTTTATTACAAAAAAAAATCTTTACAGTTTAAAAAAAACACTATAAACAAAACGCTTATAATCCAAATATATTTACCTTTATTAAACCGCTTTTATCTCACAGTGGTACGCGAATGGTTGATTCACACCCGCCAAAAAAAAAACAGGGTTCGCCTGCACACTGTTGCATAAGTTCGGGCGAAAGGTGGTTATGTCCCTTCACTAACGCTTTCTGCTCTCGTCTGATGTTTTGTTGTTTATGTTTTGTTTTGTTGGGTTTTTTTGCAATTTCTTCTTTATTTCCTACTCATTTGTTTGTTGATTTACGAGAAATACGTCTTTTTTCTTTATTCAGTGTACAGAGTTTTTCATACTTTCCGTTTCTTTAACTGCTATTTGTATTTGGACATGCGTAGTTGTTTCGTCTGTTTCCTTACCGCGTATCGTTCGCCACTGGTTTAGTGTTCGTTTCTTGTATGTACAATCGTTCATGCATCATAGCGATCAGTATCAGCCTTTAGAGATGTGCTGACGATGTTTTACTCCTCTCTTCTTTTGCTTTAGAAGGAATGCATTCAGTAGTTTTGGTTTAGTTTTGTTTTAATGTAGTTTTTTTGTGAGTTTTTTTGTGTGTTTTAATACATTCCGCCATCGCTTCGGTCCACCGATCTACACTTAGCTAACAGAGTTTTTTTTATCATTTTTTCAACGTTTATTCTTCACAAACAATGCCCACCAAAGATGGGCAAATGGGTTTTTACGGTTTGGGTTTTTGTGTTCTATCTTTCCTTTTCTTTTTCTTTTGTTTTACATCGCGTTTAGCTTTCCCTTTAAGCTTCGCAGCTTGAAGTTATGTTAGGAGTCTGGAAATTAGTTTTATTTTTTGTTATCGCTTTCGATTGTGGGAGTTCTTTTCATGTTTTTATCATTTTGCTCACAGTTTTTTTACTATTATTTTAGCTGGCGATGGAATGAAACAAGTTGTGAGAGTTATGATATGAAAAACTAAACTTTCTTTTCGTGAAGATTCTTATGCACTTATAAATAAAAGTGATGTAAACTGTGCGTGTTTCTCGAGGGAAACGCTTGTAGAAAGAAAATGTTTAGCCAAACAGAACACTTTGCTATCTTAAACCGATGTGTTATCTGTGTTTGTTCTTTCCTGTTTTGTTTTAGGAGCAGAATGTTGCTGTCACTCGCTAGCTTTATCCGGTCGTTCGGCTCGCGTGCATCGTCGATGCATTATTTACTAGCTTTTACAAATACCATACAAAGTTACATCAAACGCTACGTTAAATTTGATTTATGCCATTTCATTTACCTATATTTACAGTGTGTTACTTGTGTTTTGGGTTTCGGCTTTCATTCCTTCATTCATCACACAACTTATTCGCGGCTTTTGACGGCAGGTTACTCACCTGAACCAGCTGGTTCACCAGCCCAGTTAAAGAATGTATTTTCTGATCGGATTTTTTTTACACATACACCGCACTCCGACTCGCTCGAGGAGAACGTATTCGTTCCGTAGCGAGTGGAGCTTTAATTATGAAACTAAACACACGACTCGACCTTGCATTACACTAGTTTGTTTTTAAAGTTCGTTCGAACTGTAAGCTGCATACTGCAGCCGTGTTTTTCATTCTATCTTGTGTCATGGTACCATCAACATCAACTGCACCGTGCCATACATTCCGCATCGAGATGTACTCGCTTTTATGTAATTTTATGTATGTATGTGTGTGTGTGGGTTTGTTGTTTTTATCTCACTACCACTCGTACACACGCTACGGTTGTAGCCCGCATTGTGTCCTCGTTGTGCAGTGAACTCAATGCATATTTAAGACGAAATTGATGACCTGATATGTTACAATTGCCAGCGGCAGATGAATATGTGATGCCACCAGGACCGCATTTCCATGATCACCGTGTTGCATGGCTGCCGGGTTTTCGCCTGCAGAGCGTAAGGAGTGAGTAAGAGTGAAGAGTGAGAAAGAGGTTATGGGAAAGCGCGGACGGATACGATTGTCATCCATTTATCGTTTGCCTGGACGAATGTAAATGGGAGTAACGGATGGAAAATGGGGTGAAAACAATGGAACAAAAGGTGCCAATAACTACGGGATGATTGCACATGTTGGCTGTGCCTATTAATCGATATGGCGTATTTTTTAGGGTTATTTGAAATGACAATACTTATTTCCATACATTTTACCGATCTTTGCAAATATTTTAAAAAAATCAAGAACCTTCTTAAAATATGTGTTATTTTGAAACAATATTTCTAATGAAATTAACACCATTCGATTGAAGAAGAACGCATTAAACATGAATAGGAATTTTCAGCCTGAATGTATGCTATTACAATTTTAACGAACAACTTTTATCGTCACAGAACCCAGAGGCGAATGCCGCCTTTAAGGTTCAAAGCCTCTGAAAAATAAATTAACTTGGTTTGCAAATTTCAATTTGTATAATAAAATATAAAGCAAACATTCAGGCGGTTGCGTTTCAAAAGAAAACATAGGAATGAACCGGTATGAGAGAGCTTCATGATTTCACAGCAAATACTTCTGTAAATGAAAATAAGCTTTTATATTCCAATAATCTTATTAAAGATAGTTTTTGAATAAAACAAACATTTTATACCAGAAAAACATTACAAATTTCCGTCAACTCATCTGACTTTTCAGTTGAAAACGCATAAAATATTCACAAGGCTTTGAAAGAATCCCAGAGGAATCCCTTTCTTTTAGATTTTATGTCACAAAAGGTACAAATTTGACCGATGTTTCAGTTACTCAACTACTCAATGCTACTTACCGTTCAGAATGTGCACCAGCGTCGATGCAGCTACAGCATTGTTCGAAACGCACGAATAGTTTCCCGAGTTGAGTGTATTCGTGTGTGAAATGACAAGCTCCGAGTAACGATTGTCTGCGGGCAAATACAGAAAGCAAAAGAAGGGACAATACAGTGACTGTATGTGTGTGTGTTAGCAAAACGCGCTGGTTAGAGCAACGTCAACAAAATGTTGTGAATATGTAAATGATAATGTACAGTTTCTGCTTGCCGTACCATTCCACAAATTCAACCAAAATAAACAAATTTTCATTCCAATTTGAAACGACATTAAGGATGCTGATCATCGCTGCTGCATCATCACTGTTTGATAGGATAAAATGTGTGTGTGTGTAGGGGATTGTGAAAAATAAATATCATACCCGCCTCGGTGGACACGTTAACGCCCCGGTGTGCATCGTAGTTGATCATGCGATTGTTGTGGTACCAGAATATGTACAGCGGTGGCTCATTGCTCTGCACGACGCGACACGTTAGCCGTAGCATCGAGCCCGGTTTGAGATACTTTTCCGACGGTCCAAAAATTTCCGCTTTTGCCTCTGCGTGGAATGAGAGATAAAACACGAGAGTCAAATTAATTAATTGAGAACGAGCAAAAAAAAATTGTCATAAACCAACACAGTGTTGGAATGATGTGTATCGAGTAAAACAAATAAATTTGGATGTACGTACCGACCACGTCGAGCTTGACGAAGATTGACGTCGGTGGATGTGTCGAAACCTGACATTCGTAAAGGCCGGCGTCTCGCAACTGCACGTACTTGATCTGCAGTGGCCATTCCTGGTGAAAAGAAAGCAAACGAAAGTGAAGAATAAATTAATATATCATGGAAACATTAAAGAAGTCGTAGGTGTTACCGGTCAATAAATGTACGAATTGGTTTAATTAAAGTTTTATGATAAAACTTGCTACATTGGCACTTTAAAACTTCTGAATTTATTACTGATAATATTAAAAAAAACTTCCAGATTGCATACTTTAGGGCGTTTCGATAATTTAAATGGCAGTACGCCTACAGTTATGCAAAAAAACAACTTTATAAAATAGCAACGTTGTAAATTGAATCTATTTAGTAAAATAGGAAAAGAAAACGATTAAAATAAATCGTTCGTAGTGTATTAGTTTCTGCATTCTAGCCTTTATTTTTTATGAAAATAATCAAAATATCCCGGCGAAGGATACAGCTCCATTTATCGACCAATGCGATTTACATCGGTGCTGCAAAAATGCTTCATTTGATTGAAATTACCAGCGTATAAATAACCTTTTGCTCGCCATTATTGTGGCATCATGTTTCGCAATGCTTTTCTAGCCGGAAAACGACAATAAACATCAATCCTAGCGTTGACCGTAGAGTCCGATCCGTACGCTCAGCATCCTGGCTTTGCTGCACCGTATCGCCGCCGGTCGCTCATTATTTGCCGGTCGGATCGATACGAAAAGCGCCCACTGATAGGGAATGCCGGTCACGACTTAGCACGCTTAATAGTGGCGGTTTCAAACGTTGACCGATGGGACATTATTTCGCTCCACGCCTTCCTCGTGGGACGTGTGGTGTTTACCCGGGTATTTTTTTGCTGTTCTTGTTGCTTCCCGTGTTGCCGTTTTGCTGCTCAAGCCGCTTTACTCGCCCAAGGACAACCAAGCAGGCGGGCAGACAGCAGAAGCGATAAAAGCAAATTTTATTGACCACCGTAGCGCTCACAGGAAACGTTAGAAGGTGAACGAATCCGAGAATTAGCCCAATTGGGTCTCGCTCTGGGTCCTCCCGTTCCGTCCCAGTCGTTTAGGGGAACTAATGGGCCTTTGCACGGTACAGGGGGCCAGTCCGAAAATTGGCCACACGAAGTTTTGCGTGTTTTGGGGGCGTAAAGCGGGCACACACAAAAAAACGCATAACGAATTCATCTTCTTTCAATGCTTCCGGTTTGGAGGTTGGAGAAAAACAACATCTCCGACTGCTTTAACCTTACCCGAACGGTGGGTAAGCGTACAAGCTTCAGAAACATCCTACTCACCACACCAATAGCCAACAATCACGAAGTTAGTCCCACTGGTCCCCGTAGCGCGTTCAGCAGCAAATCGTGCTTGAATATAAGAAGCTTTTTTTTTGTTGGTGGGCTTCGATTTCTCTAAACACGTCAGTCCCGCTGGAATCTGCGTGTCTTTCGTCGACGAAACCTTTGCTTCTTGGTAATTACCAGCGCGACGTTCGAGCGACGTGCCAAAAACAAATAGGCTACAAAATGTTTCCATGTACCTGGTACTTCACCTCGCGATTCGGAAGCTTAACGGAAGCGTCACATTTCCTAGGGGAGGCGTTGCGAATGTTTAAAAATGGAAACGATTGTGGATGGGGCCGTTTTCAGAGAGGAGAAGGTTGGGAAGCGATCCGGGCACGTGCATTGAATTTCTCGGTAAAGAGAGTTTTGTTTATGTACAGTGGTTGATAAACGAAAGCTTGCTGTCAATGTTTTGAGTGTAAATATAAGGTAATTTCAGATGGAGACGCATGGTCATTCACGGTATTGAGCTGGCTGCGTACGTGAAAGCACAACCACGGCTACAAATAAATAACTTTTTTGTTTGTAAAACTTATATTTCGTAGTTAATGTATTTAAGTTGATGTATTTAAGAAAATGTTGCATTCGCTACGTACTGTAGTTTATTTATTTTATCTTCCAAAGCGTTACTCCGCTTTCTTAGCCGAAGCGAAGCGATTTCCAAAGCGACAACGTGACCGGAAACAGTCTCATTCCAAGCGTAGCTCACGTTATCGTGACTTCCGCACCAACCATTGCAAATTGTGTGTCTTTAAAGTACCCACTCTGTTGGAATTTGTTTCACTCGGTTGGTTGAATTTATTGAATTCCACAATACAATCACGCTTACA
>KZ062010.1:86298-170965 GCA_002091835.1 Anopheles maculatus
ATGTACGTACCGACCACGTCGAGCTTGACGAAGATTGACGTCGGTGGATGTGTCGAAACCTGACATTCGTAAAGGCCGGCGTCTCGCAACTGCACGTACTTGATCTGCAGTGGCCATTCCTGGTGAAAAGAAAGCAAACGAAAGTGAAGAATAAATTAATATATCATGGAAACATTAAAGAAGTCGTAGGTGTTACCGGTCAATAAATGTACGAATTGGTTTAATTAAAGTTTTATGATAAAACTTGCTACATTGGCACTTTAAAACTTCTGAATTTATTACTGATAATATTAAAAAAAACTTCCAGATTGCATACTTTAGGGCGTTTCGATAATTTAAATGGCAGTACGCCTACAGTTATGCAAAAAAACAACTTTATAAAATAGCAACGTTGTAAATTGAATCTATTTAGTAAAATAGGAAAAGAAAACGATTAAAATAAATCGTTCGTAGTGTATTAGTTTCTGCATTCTAGCCTTTATTTTTTATGAAAATAATCAAAATATCCCGGCGAAGGATACAGCTCCATTTATCGCCCAATGCGATTTACATCGGTGCTGCAAAAATGCTTCATTTGATTGAAATTACCAGCGTATAAATAACCTTTTGCTCGCCATTATTGTGGCATCATGTTTCGCAATGCTTTTCTAGCCGGAAAACGACAATAAACATCAATCCTAGCGTTGACCGTAGAGTCCGATCCGTACGCTCAGCATCCTGGCTTTGCTGCACCGTATCGCCGCCGGTCGCTCATTATTTGCCGGTCGGATCGATACGAAAAGCGCCCACTGATAGGGAATGCCGGTCACGACTTAGCACGCTTAATAGTGGCGGTTTCAAACGTTGACCGATGGGACATTATTTCGCTCCACGCCTTCCTCGTGGGACGTGTGGTGTTTACCCGGGTATTTTTTTGCTGTTCTTGTTGCTTCCCGTGTTGCCGTTTTGCTGCTCAAGCCGCTTTACTCGCCCAAGGACAACCAAGCAGGCGGGCAGACAGCAGAAGCGATAAAAGCAAATTTTATTGACCACCGTAGCGCTCACAGGAAACGTTAGAAGGTGAACGAATCCGAGAATTAGCCCAATTGGGTCTCGCTCTGGGTCCTCCCGTTCCGTCCCAGTCGTTTAGGGGAACTAATGGGCCTTTGCACGGTACAGGGGGCCAGTCCGAAAATTGGCCACACGAAGTTTTGCGTGTTTTGGGGGCGTAAAGCGGGCACACACAAAAAAACGCATAACGAATTCATCTTCTTTCAATGCTTCCGGTTTGGAGGTTGGAGAAAAACAACATCTCCGACTGCTTTAACCTTACCCGAACGGTGGGTAAGCGTACAAGCTTCAGAAACATCCTACTCACCACACCAATAGCCAACAATCACGAAGTTAGTCCCACTGGTCCCCGTAGCGCGTTCAGAGCAAAATCGTGCTTGAATATAAGAAGCTTTTTTTTGTTGGTGGGCTTCGATTTCTCTAAACACGTCAGTCCCGCTGGAATCTGCGTGTCTTTCGTCGACGAAACCTTTGCTTCTTGGTAATTACCAGCGCGACGTTCGAGCGACGTGCCAAAAACAAATAGGCTACAAAATGTTTCCATGTACCTGGTACTTCACCTCGCGATTCGGAAGCTTAACGGAAGCGTCACATTTCCTAGGGGAGGCGTTGCGAATGTTTAAAAATGGAAACGATTGTGGATGGGGCCGTTTTCAGAGAGGAGAAGGTTGGGAAGCGATCCGGGCACGTGCATTGAATTTCTCGGTAAAGAGAGTTTTGTTTATGTGCAGTGGTTGATAAACGAAAGCTTGCTGTCAATGTTTTGAGTGTAAATATAAGGTAATTTCAGATGGAGACGCATGGTCATTCACGGTATTGAGCTGGCTGCGTACGTGAAAACACAACCACGGCTACAAATAAATAACTTTTTTGTTTGTAAAACTTATATTTAGTAGTTAATGTATTTAAGTTGAAGTATTTAAGAAAATGTTGCATTCGCTACGTACTGTAGTTTGTTTATTTTATCTTCCAAAGCGTTACTCCGCTTTCTTTGCCGAAGCGAAGCGATTTCCAAAGCGACAACGTGACCGGAAACAGTCTCATTCCAAGCGTAGCTCACGTTATCGTGACTTCCGCACCAACCATTGCAAATTGTGTGTCTTTAAAGTACCCACTCTGTTGGAATTTGTTTCACTCGGTTGGTTGAATTTATTGAATTCCACAATACAATCACGCTTACAGATGGCACCACAAAAGCTGTAGCTGATTAAAAACGGTTAGACTTGTTGAAATTGCTTAAAATGAAATCAATCCGGTGAGGTTTTGCAGAAAGGAAAGTTAATTAAACGAACAGTGAATAATTGTTTGCCACGTAAGTATGCTCGCGGAACCGTTTCCCGGCCGTAAGCAGTTGAATCAGTCAAAGAATTTTGCTTTTTTGTTGCGCGATTGTTCCTGTTCTTCGTAGCAACAATTGTGTGCAAAACAGCAAGCGGACTTTAATTGGATGTTGTTCGCGGCAAGGTGAGTACAGTACAGTACGCAGCGATTAAATTATTTAACTTAATTGCGCCACAAACTTTGCACCACTGGCAGTCAGCGAAAGCTTCTTCGGTTACGCGTACCATTTGTATTGTTGATTTGCGCTGCTTCAACACTCAACAGTCGGGTAGCGTCGTACAAATTTCCATTCGTTTTTTTTTGTGCGGGTGTGTGCGAGACTATACCGATTGTACCGTACCCGACGAATGGATAGTATAATTAACGAGTGCTGAGACCGACCCGGCACCCTCACATGGATAAAATTTATTACAACCGATTGACGGTGAATGATGGGCGTACGGTTTCCGCATCGGTGCAGCTGCGGTTTCGGCAGCTAATGCATCCGGACGCCCGAATGCATCGTGTACGTCCATCTGCCTCATCTGCTGCATACATGGCAGAGGCGTGGCGCAACGATGATGATGATGATTGAATTTGCACGCGAGAGCGGATGCTTATGGCAAGAAACACTAGGGACTGGTGAATAATGTAACCGAAGTGAAGAAGAATTCTGCACATTCGGGACGAAACGTTGCTCAAATGTGGTGCACAGTGGTAGAAGAGCTGGTCAAAATGGAGGCTTTTTAAGGCACAATACGTATTTCTTAAGTGAGGTCGGTTTGAAGCGAGTTTTAAAGAGTTTGTTGAAGTCATTGATTTTAAATAATTGATTTTAAAAGCAAATCAAAAATTTTCATCTGGTAAAATTATTTTTATTGTGCAAATTTCTCCAAAAATGTTCATCCAAAACCGTCAATCCCACTGTGCAGTACATGTTAGCGAAGGGACAGTCCGAATGGCGCGTTATCGGAATTGTGAGTAAAACCACAAAACCCCGGAACGCTTGTGTGTGCGCTTTTGCCAGAAAGTGCGCTGTACGCTTGCAATTTCCCTGCAATGTTCAGATCCGCGCCACGCTAGTGCAACGGACGCAAAACGATGGCCGAAACGGTGCTGAAATGTTCAATTGCATCTGCGACGAGCGCACTCAACATGCCCGTTAGACAGGATGGGTTGATTGATACGGTACCGGTACGTTGATGATGAAATCGCAATGTATGTGCGGGGCACAAGAACTCTCTGCACAAGGCGTCCTTACGAGTGAATTTCCCAAGTCTAGTGTGTTGAACGAGTTTAAGTCTTAAACCACTTTCCACTGTACCAGCTACGCGTTTAAATGGATTCAGATGAATTGCTTAAATTTCTACGAACAGGAATTGGTTTAGCAAAAAACAAAAACCAAAAAAAGGTACCAACCAAAGACGGACTAAGCCTTACGTCGTTTAAAAATGACTTCCCATCTGTTAGACGTCGCCCGGACCGTCGCTGTAAGCCAACCTTTTCACATCTTTCATCTGTCTCAAGTCATGAATAATTTAAGCTCGCCGTCACTTATCGCCATCAGCGTATTGGCTTGCACAGAACGTATACACGCACATCAAAAAGAGAAAGAAAGGAAGAGAGAGTGCGAGAGAGAGAGAGAGAGACAAATGGAGAGACACATTCATTCCACCAGCAAACTCAGCGTCTTTTCTCTTGAAGAGCACTTAGTGCCAGCCAACCAGCCAAGTGTAATAATTTCGTTTGTTGCAAACGCATTCTACCGTAGTTCATTCACACGACGGTTGGTGCAGGTTTGCTGATGCGATTGTGGAGCGAACGATTCTGTGGAGAACGCTTACGCACGCACGGGCAAATTAAATCTTTGGCAGGAGAAAAAAAAAACATGCTGGAAGTTGTGCGTTGTGCCAACAAAGCAAGGATATTCTTCAGCTGGAGCTTGAATTGCGATGTGAAGTTCACATAGTCGAAGTGGAGAATAAGACTTCGTATTTGTACGAATTTGATAAGAAATGCAGGTATTGTAGATACTTTTAATAAATTATTGTGATCTAAACGTATAATATGTCAAATAATGATAGAATTAATGAAATTTTGCTGTCATTTGGTGCTGTTTAAAATAACCACTCTGTTATGTTTGCCAAAAATACCTTAATTTATTGCTAGAAACTTTTGCACAAGCCTATTAAGATATTTAAAGAATCGGAATGTTTGTTATTTTGTTACATCCTTATCATGAATTAGGACAATGATTTTTCATGCTTTCATAATTTATCTACAAAAGAATTGCATTCATAAATCAAAACTACTACACCGTCCCAAGCTAAATGAAAAGCAAAACATTTCATAGACACCTGAAATACGTGTAATTTCTTAGTCCTTTTTCCTTTGCTTTGCTTGCACAAAATTACTCTATTTCTGGCTCATATTTTTACACCAAACATCCATCCTGCAGACCCACTTACACCGTCTCAATGAACCCACCATGACGGCAGAGTGTATGTTTCCATCCATTGCAATCCGTTTTTCGTTCCGGCACGTTCCTGAAGGATGCCTCTTAAAATCCCATCGGTAGTTGCACATAAAGCTGGATTTACGCTCTTACGAGCAACGGCGCGTCCCACAAGAAGCCGAAGAAGAACGCGTCAAATCACGCCCAGGGATGGTAGGGCCGAAACCGAAATGGGGTAGTAAAAATTGTTTACGGACACCCACATCCGGTGGCATTGCTGGCACCTAGACGGAGCATCGAACTGCAGGATAGTGCTTCGGCTACGGGAGATGTGCGATAAGACGTCAGCAAATTCTAAGTTTCGTCATACCGTTTGACATGTTCACCCGAAGTCACTTTGATGATGAAGAATTTTTTGTTGCTCTCTGCTCTGGAACGCCCTGGATACGACCGTACTTGTGTCGCTTGTAGTTGAAGTGTTTTCGCCTTCGGTTTAGAGTACGTTTTTTTTTTTCATTACCTAATGGAATTCAAGTCAGCTCAAATGCGGAGCGTCCGCCGGGTTCTTAGCATGATCAAAGCAACGACACAGGCGCGTTGGTGCTTGGGTGTATTTTTTTCTCTCTCACACGATGGCTCACGACGTGAGAACAGTTTAAGGTGACGCTTAGTGAGCATTAAACGAAATCTTAAACCCCAAACCGTTGATCACAGCACATCATCGAAAGTAATTTAGAAATGGAGACGCATGGTCACTCACGCGCTTGAACTGGCTGCGTACGTGAAAGCTTCACAAATGACCTTCACACTTACCTCCGTGTCCTCCGAATGGATGATGTTAAACCGCTCGTCGCTGCTGTACGTGGTGACACCGATCGTGAGCAGGTGATAATCTTTCCGCCTGATCCATGACACCTAAACCACAGGCAAGCAACAACGGATAACATCATTAATGAGACAGCTTCACACTAGCGTTCAATTCATCAGCCGAACGGAAGCTAATACTCACCACACCTTCGCCTATGTTGCGCACCGCACACGGCAACACCGCTATCGATCCCACCTGGGACGCAATGGTAGTGTGGTTGTCGGTTTCGAAGTACATCTTACTGAAATTACCCTCGGATGTGGTCGTCACATCGCCCGCCTCGAGCCGGTTACCGCTCGGTTCCACCTCCGACGATGCACCTTTTGCGTTGGAAGATTTCCCAGAGCTCGCCTTACTGCTACTGCCGGAAAATCCCACCGGCACCTTCTGACCCGGTCCGAGCTTACCGGTGTCCCCATGGCCACCACCATCGGCTAGTATTAGATTGGCGCTAGTGATTTTACTAAAACTACTGCTCGCTTCACTACCACTCGGACCCACCACGTCCACCAGCGCCGGTCCGACGGTTGTCTGTGCATTGATGCTATCAGGCACCCGTCGTGATGTGAGCGAATCATAGACACTGGTGCTAGTGATACTACCTTTACTGCTAATAGCGTTACTACTACTACTGCCCGGACCACGCTTGCTGGTCGCTAGCCCGCGGCCACCGTCGATCGCCGACTGGGGCAAGGTTTCTCGGAGTGCACCCGAACCCAGCAGGGGCAACGTTTTGCCCCGGGAACTGTTTGGACTTTCCTGCACGAGTGCTTCGAAACGGGGCAGCGTTTCGATGGAAGGAACTGTGGCTGTGGTTGTGGAGTAGGGCCCAGCGGTGCTGGAGGGACTCGTACTTTCCAGCCAACTGCTGCTACTGGGGATGGTGTTGGTGGTGGTGGTAGTGCTGCTGGTAGTAGTCGCTGTGCTGGTGGTACTGGCGGTGGTACTACTGGTGGAAGTTATTAAACCTGGACAGGAATAAATGGACAAAAAGTCATATTTAAATTCATTATTATACACTTAGTTCAATTTATCTTTAAATGAAAATGTAGAGCTCTTTAGTTTATAACTCCATTTAGAAGAATCTCCTTTAAGACGCTATCAATTTTAAACCCTTGCACTGTGTTGCCTGCATCCTCAGCTCTTAGCCCTAAGAAGTCGGAACATTAATCACCACGACGTCTCAGGAGCAGCTTCATCCTTCATACCCATGATTGCATATTTTCATTTCAATTAGTTGCTGCTCCTTACTCGCGCATTGCTCATCTGTCCAACTCACGGAAAAGTTGCGTTAATTGAAATAAATCTTACACTGACTAGCGAGCGCAGTACCAGCGTGTCTAGGAACGCGCGCAATTGCTGGAAAGCGCCTGCAGGATCGGGAAACGTAAGCGGAAAACTGAAGAGCAACAATATCCTCATCGATCATCGAGCGTCAAGCTATTAAAGCGTACGGTTCGAGTTGTGTTTGTAACACCAGTCAGCCAACCTTCCGGTGAGCGTAATTTTGTTAAGTAGTTATTTTGTTCGTTTCGGAGGTTGTTCTAAATTTTTCAATTAGGCAAGTAATTTTCACGCAAACTTTTCGGTTGCAACGGTGAACAGGAGAAGCAGGATGTGAAAGGAGGTGTGAGTTGTGAGGCTTTGCCAGCTGTTATCAACATTCGCTGTTACCATACCACATGATGAAGAGGTACAATTTTGAAGTATGGCTTCATCTGAGCACAACGGATTTTCTAGTTCTAGGTATTACAAATTTATTCAAAGTGTTCGACATCGTCTCGTTTTTCGTTTGATTTACTGCGTTTTCCTGTACTAAGTGGCATATGTGCAGTAAAATTATCTGTTTTTTTTGCTAACTATGTCATCCACATCATTGGGAACAATGATGATGCGATTGACATAGCAATCCTTTGTTATTATTTGTTTTAAATGTTTAAATGTTATATTGTACATTGTTGTCTCTATTTGTAAGCACGTTTGTAAATAAACGTTTTATAAAAAAAACTAATTGAACGTCGCATCATCCACATAAAATGAAGTATCACTTCACATTATTACTCAATGTATGATATACTTTATATAAAGTAATTTAAAAGAACGTTCTAAAAACTTGGAAACAATAGCTAGATCTAGCATTATCCAGTGATTGCTATTTCGTAGAACTGGTAGTCGTTGGCTGATGAAATTACGAGCCCACTTGCTTCTGGTTCCATCTATTGAGAGAAGCTTTTCCAACAAAGCGAACCTAACCGTCAGGCGTGTTTCCGATTCTGCTGATGCGGGATGCGCTCAATCAGGTTCGCACAAATTTTCAATGGAACTCATTCGGAACTCGACAAACCATCCGCCCATCAGCGAGGAACAAATCGAAATGGAACAAATACAACACAGCAAACTTTCATGTCTCTGTCGGTTAGATTTCGATAGGGGGAGACATTTTTTATTGTTTCCCTTATTTCCACAGTGTTACATTTGGCAACACTTTACCGCACACGAAAAAAAGGAAACAAAAGTGTGTGTGTGTGTGTGATTGTGTGTGTGGTAAGTGGGAAAGCTCTTTTCACTTTCACTCCATCCAGTATCGTCCTCGCAAGGATGATCCCGTGCAGCTCCATTCTCGATAATCGATGAAATGGAAAATTCAATTTCAGCAAGTACTAACTCGACATGGGCTTGACTGTATTTTGTGTGCCTGTGTGTGTGAGTGTGCTGTCAGATCTCCGGCGATGATGATTGTCGGGAGTTGTGGTACTAGCAAGAAAGGTCCATGGAACCTCAACGATAGCCTTCCCGATGGGCGATGGACCCATGTTGAGTTTCATTTTTGTATTGTGTTGGTTCGCTCGCATCATTGGGATGATTTTTGACGACAGAGAAGTGTAGGACTTTATTTTATTGTCATCCGGCCCCGGTTTCGGATCGGACTGCTATTCGATGGATAGGAACAAATTTTCCCTAACAAACACACACAAAACGTTGATGCTAGAATTGATGGCATGATACACTGCTGTCTATCGTTCGCTTTCTGTGGTAGCTTCTAATCCTGTGTGCTAAAGAAGGCACAGTTTGTGGATTGGCTCGAAGCAGAGAAAAAATCCCATCAAATCGTATATCCGGGCGGACGTTTGACTGTGGGCAACCGATGCGATGCCAGGCGAAAGAATCGTCATAAAATTCGAAGAAATTCATTTTTTAATCATTGTAACGTTATGGAAAACTGTCACCGCTTCGAACTTGACGAAATGAAATACTTGGAAACTGGGTGTTTCTGGCTGAGTACACTTCATCACCAGGCCCAGCAGCTGTCATCTTTGTTTCGTTGTGCACAGTATTACAGGGACGATACATCAGCAGGTCATTGCTGGTGACAAGTGATAAAAAAGAGGCGCAACAAAAAACAACACAGCTAGAGTGTTAACGTAGAATCCTTACCAATCATGGACAGTTTGTGTTCATTCTCCATTATTTGCTAGCAGCGCTTTCAATTGTGTGTGCCTGTATTTTCATTTTTATTTCCAAGATTATCCCGGAATAAGCTCTCCTAACCTGGTGTTAAGGTGAGCGCCGGTGAGATCCTAGAAATCGACGCACGCTCACACACAGTCACAGTTTGACACATTTCGTTGATTGTTTTGATTGCATTACGTTATTTTCGGTCCCATGTTTCTTCCGTTTTCTGCTATTCGTCCGATAGATGATTTCATCAGTCAGACAGTTTTTATTCCATTCACCACTGTAGAGTGGAAGGTTTAGATTACTGCTAAACCTTCGTTGGCAGAGAAAAAAAAAACACACACACAATTGTGACGCCGTATTCGAGCGGAAAATTGATTACCTACGGCGTGGAAAGAGAAAAGCCCCTGCTCGATTGGACTTATTGGATCAACTCGAGTGGAAGGATGGACTGTCCGGAATTTGATCCTGTGAACGGCAACTATCTTCCTTTTCGTTTGCTTGCACTGTACCGGCCAGCACCCTGTACGACCTTGGGAATGAATTTTAAAAATATTGACCCAACATCCACGACCGTTAAACTTAACGAAGCATTGCCGCCTTTCCGGCGCACATGATGTCACAATCATTTGGTGGACGCAACAACAACAAAAAACCCCGGAAGAAAAGCACAAATAAACAAACGGAACAATTGGCCACTTACTGCTTCCAACGCTCGTAGACTCTAAAATGATGAAAAGCGTGCACCATTTTGTCAGCTGCGTCAGTCGTCGTCGATCCAGGCTGGTGATCCGTCTGCTACTACTGCTGCTGCTACTGCTGCTGTTGTTGTTGTTGCTGCTAAACATTGGTCCGGTTGGGTGACCGTCGGGAGTGGGCGATCTGTGTATCGGTAGGCTTACGAGGATATTCCGCTCCGTCCGCTTTTGTCGGGTAGCGTCTTGCGGCTTCACGATACAAAGCGTGAAGAATTCGGCGCTTCTGCGTCTTTACGTCTAAAACGTTTGCTTGTGTCTGTGCTTTCTCGCTTCGAACCGCTTTTCGTGTACGTGTGTACGTAGACAATGTTGAAGGAATGTGGGACAGAGTGTGTGTGAGAGACAGAAACAGAGACAGTAGGAAAGACACGGGAGTGCACGGGAACGCCGTCGTCGGCCGACTAGCCGCAACGTGTCAGTGCTCTCGGACGACCTGAAGTAGTCGTTCTTATCCAGTTCGGTGGATCCATTGTGGAAAAGCGGTTGGAAAATTGTTTTCTTCCCTTAATCGAGGTGCTGTCGTTGAGAGGGTCTGGTTATTTGCTGCCCTTTTTTTTAATTTTGGGATTGTTGTCTCGTTTAACAATGGTGCATGTTTCCTGCTTTTTTCACATCTCAAACTCTGCTACATGGCGCAGTTGATTATGTCAGCGGTGTTGTGTTGCAGATTGTAGCTAGAAATAAATAGATTGTAGAAAGAAACGAGAGCTTTTGTTAGAAGAATTGTTGAAGTTATGATATACATAATAGCGGATATTTTGAGACACAAATTCATCAACACGGATATTTGTAGAAGCAATTTACTTGTTTTCAGTATACAGTTTATATTTCTTTTAAGCGATATTCTAAGTAACTAATGTTTATGAAGATATTATTTGTTCAATACAAGGGACCACAAGGAGGACATATAGTGAAGCCTATCAGTAAGTGTATCATCACAATGCTGACTAGAAGGATTGGTGTTTGTGATGATTTTTTAAACTAATAACAATTGTCAATCGAAATTGGTAGCTACGACATTAAGCAGAGAGTCATCAAATTCTTCTGATTGAAACTGACCCAGTGATCATCCATACAGCGACTATACAGCTACAGGTAAAAAGATGTCAAGGAAAGAAAATAATAGTAAGCCAAGAGCTCTCAAGGTTGTAAAGCCAAAGAAAAAGAAGAAGGTCTTCACAAAAAAACAATTATCATTTTGTTGACTACCACAAATTTCCCAAAGCCATACCTGGGAACCCACTAGTCAACCGTGATCTTTTTTTCTCGAATTTTTAAATTTTTCATTAGCGTTTTCATGCTTTTTTAAACACTCTTGAAAAGCTAAATCTAGAGTAGTATGGGCGTAGAGACAGATAATCTATTAATTTCCATCCGTCCGCTTTGCCCGGCAGCAGTATATCCCACGACCTCGTAATGGAAAGCAAGAAATTCAATTTCAACGATTTCTACGCTCGCTCGGCATCGGGTGTGTGCTTTGTTGGTGTCCGGTAGGCCGTAGCCACAGCCACAGACAATCGCATCAGCCGTCCAAGGGTGTCTATTTTTGGATGCTATTCATTCCAAGAAAGCCGGACCGAAAATTCCACGTCGAAGCTCGTTAAACAGAGCTGAGGAGAAGATTTTCTATGAATTTTAAAACGACCCCTTTTTTTTTACGGATACACGTGGAGTGGTGGCAAAAGTTTATCAAGGAAGAAAGAAACACAAAACAACACCATATCCCAACCCAATACAGTGGCAGTAACACGTGCAACTTTGTCATCGCAAAGAAAAAACAGTACCCATTAGTTTCTCGGCATTGTTACTGTGTGCTGTTTTTTTTGGTGGTTGTTTCAACAATGTTTCGTGATTGTTTTTGCTTCTTCCCGAGTGTCTGTGTGATGTTGCGGTCGGGAACACCGATTCGGCGATACGTCAGCTCAGATTACCAGGCGTGTTTTTGTTGTGGTTCGTTGTTTTCGTTTTTTGTTTTGGCGCCGCAACACTAAAAGCCATCAAACCTCGGAAAAAAAATATTATAAACATGGCGTTGGGTTTGGATTAAGGATTATGATATTGGATGAAAGAGCTTCCAACTTCCCCGGGATGTTCCTGGTACAGTTCCCGGAAGGGTCGTTTTTGTTTGTTTGTATGCCGAGATTTAGTGCTGTTCCCTTAAATCAAAATGGAAATTATAAATCTGGTTTTCGTTCGCCGTTTCCTTCATGCAATCAACTTTTGGAGCTTATTTTTTATCTAACTTTGATATGCAGTTCCTTTACAATCCATTGTGATGTATACAGTGTACCTGTCGAGGTTATTTTTTGTTCGTTAGTGCCTTATTTAACCATAGTCCTAACCAAATTCTCTTTCGGTACTGGTGAGAAAAAGTGTCACTTTTTATGACATAAAACACGCTGAAGAACTTCCGAAAGGTCACAGTGTAGCGGAGGTGACGTATATTAATTGCACCTGTTCTCAGGTTCTCCGCAAAGAATTTGTGCGTCCCAGCGCACGTGATGGATGAGCCACCCTAGCCAAGCGTAAAGCGACCATAAAAATGAAACTCTTCAGCGACGTGTCTTGCTGATTATGCTATCTCCCACAAGGAAGCACACCACAAAATCGACGCACCGAAGGCACAAAACCCGGCACGCACACATTCACCTCGAGTTGCGAACTAATTAAGTCATCCATTGTCAAACATCGCCTTGGACAGGGACAGTCAGCACCTCTGCTCCCGTTGGCACACCTTTGTTGTCGAGTTTTTTTGTTGTTGAAAAATGTCCTCCCCGGTTATGGAACCGATGGGACAGAAGAAAAACTTTTCCACCTTGCTTTGTCTAACTCACCGCTTCTCTCTCTCCTTCTTCTTTTTTCCCACCCAATCTAAACATCAACCTTGTCGTTCGGAAAACGATAAACAAAGCACCTGGCACCGCAACTCGTTCCGATCTTTCGGTCGGCGGTGGTGTGTGTTTGTTCTGGCACGTCGTGCCGTACCATTGCCGAAAATTGCCACTCATTAGTCAAACTCGACAACTTTGATGCGTCGTGCAGGCGTGGAAGGCACCGAAGCAAACACTCCTACACGTGCGCGAATAGTTGCTGCGGATGGAGGACATTCCTTTGTTTTTGTGATTTTTTGTTGTTACTGTACGGAGGCATCGTTCGTAGTTTTTTTTTGCCACCCTTGGCATTATCTTGTAGCGGTGACATCTCCATAAATCAAACACCTGGCGGAAAAATAATGATCCAATTTCGTCGCTTTGCGCCAGTGTTACGCAACGCGAGATGAACCGGAAACGGGAAACTGATGAGCAAGCACACGAATCGAACGTGGGTTGGTGTTTGAGTGAAGCTGTAGAAATTTAGTGCTGAGAAGAGTTTTTGAAGCTTGGGAAATGGGTTTGGAAGTTGGTCGATGATGTATCGCTTGTGGATGTTTGCATAGAATAGTTTTGGAAAAGAATGAATCGTTAAATGGTGAACAGCGATTTGTAAAGTTCATTACGAGTGGCTATTCAGTTTTTGGTAATTACTTTTGTAGATTTATAGTGTTGCAGCTTATAACTATAAACTCGACACGAACTCGAAAACTCGATATTAAAAAACAAGGCCACTTGCTTGATAACCACGAGACACAACGAGGTCCTAAAATGATAAGGCGTCTGGATAAAAAATATCTCAAGTAGGGCGTTGTAGTCCTGGGCATACATCTTGCCCTTTTATTAAAAGTAATAGCAAGTCTCAGATGTTGTTTTGGGAGTTTATACTAGCTGACTTCATGTCCTGGATAAGTTCTTCACATTAAACTCTTGAAAATATGTTATCAGAAGATAGGATTAAATAATTTTAAGATTTCTCGTAACAGAGGAAATTAATCATTTATCAGCTTCCTTCAGCTGGATAAATTTGCCGACTTAAATTTACTCATAAGTAGGCGACAGAATCCCTCACCGATGTCTGATCTTACTGACCCATCTAGTAAATTCTAAATTAGGTGATGAATCCCTGCTCTTTGGATATCTTCTCTTCTATAAGTTTATAGTCATTTCATATGCATAGCTAGCTATCATACAGCATTTTCGAAGCTGCTAATCGTTCTCAAGTATTAGTTAAGCTTTTACACAGTTTATTGACAGTGTGGCCTAACCCTGACGCAAAGATGAAGGCTTTAGGGAATATATTATATGTACAGATAACATGGACACCACTGCTCCAATTCATCGCTGTAAACCAACAAGTTTAGCAAAGTCCGCTATTATTAATAATTTCATAAATGGAAGGGCTGCTAGATTGTGGGATTAGGGAAAAACTTCTGGATAAACGATAGACCTGTAAGATATTTCGTCTATCTCATCGGATAAACTAATAAAAGAAAGTTTAGTACGGATCTCCATACACGACCATCTGATCCACCATGAGAATAAATTTTGCATAAACATCATCACTTGTCAAAGCCGCCCAAAACCGGTTAAAGTGAACTTTACGAAAATGGATCATTACGGCAGCAGCGCCGTTCGCACACACTTTAGAGAAGGATTTTAAAATTAACACGAACCCTCAGTAATGCACAGCATTCGCTCTAATGAGCTGTTGTCAGCTGCCTAATTTGCTAATGCCTTCCAGAACCAGACCAGCTTATGAGCCCGAACGACACCTAACAATCTGTAAATGAACTTTTAACGACCGAACATTGGCGCCATCGGTCGGCTGGTGTCTGTGAAAAGTCGAAAGGAAACGGCTCATCATCCGGACGGATCCTTCAACGGAGTTCCTTTCGCAGCCCGAACTGACGTACCATCCTGTCAGCTTTCACTTTCAATTAGCAGCATTACTCGGGCCGACTTCCATTGGCCGCCCGTTTCCCACCGTTGCCTTAAGTCTCGTGTTCGCCTCTCAGTTTCTCGGTGGCAAGCGACGTTTGCAGAAAAAGGATGTAGAATAATAGGAGTGTGAAGAAAAAAAGCTCCGACAGAATGATGGACACCCTCTAGGCTGAAGAGCAAGCTAACCATCAAACGGTGCGCGTCAATCGTGAACAATTGGTGCTGTCATCTTTCTTGATTAACTGCTCATTCCTTCGGAAGCCCTTTTACACAATCTCCAGCGCTTCATCTCGTGCTGCTGCTCGGTCCGGATTTCGCATATCTACAGCTTACCTCTATTAAAATGTTCCTCCCAATCAACCGCACCGTCCCGGACAACCCGGGTGGGTGTCGGGAAATGTCCGGAAACAGATTTCAGGCGCCTTGATCGGCTGTGAGTAGGGGATTTTCATCTCCAGAGACTGGGAACGTTTTGGTGCGGCTGGGCGACGGAACTGGACGAGGTGTACCGTTTTCCGAGAAAATTGTCCCCCAAAGACTTCAGGTTCCTCGTGTTCCACCCGAACCCTTAAACCCTTTGCCTAGATGCCATGTCCGGGGCATTAACACCACAGAAAGTTAGCAGCTCGGTTTTGCAACTTTGTTGCTCTGTTTCCAAGGTGAAGATATCCCATTTACTGCCATCAGCACCAACCAGTCTACACCGCCTTGCTCCACAGCTTCATCTGGTCCGGTACGGGTGTGTGTGTGTGTGTTTGTGTGAGCAGAGCGCAAGAGCCGGTGACACATGAAGAGCGAGACAAACATAATTAATCAAAATAATAAAGTCGTCACATAAATTTCCTTTATGATTACACAACATAATGAAGGTGGTTGGGGATTTATGGTGAGGATCTGTAGCGGCAGACTGGGCGAGCTATGACAGGCCGCTTTCTACACTCCGACCCGGTGCGGATCAGGGAAAACGCCCGGCCGATTAAGTGATGTTGAGATTTGTTTTTCTTTCAGTTTCACTCGGAGCGCCCGAGAGCTGACTCGTGCAATGTTGGCACTTTTGCTCTTTTGCTTTTGCCCCCGTGTTTTATGCCTCATCGTTAATGCCCAGGCGTTCGTTGTCTTGCTTGTGGTTCGCTATCTTAGGGATGTTTTCTTACCCAATATATAGCACACACACACACCCGCGTCCCACGCGAAAGAGTGGGTTGGGCCGTTCTGGTTCACTTGACGTTCGTGCTCGATTCCGGTGGGAAGAACTTTTACTTCAATGCCGCTTCAATTGCCCCGTTTCTCCCGAAGACTTGTGGTGGAGTATGGTTACGATACGATCCGCAAACACACACGCACACACCACACGGCCTCTTTAACCTCACTCCGAGCCCGAGCTTTTCCTTCGTTGCTTTGTTTTTTCTTTGCGGGTTGATTTGTGATTTTTCGCAGGCCCAGCTTATGAGTGGGTCTCCGAATGCAGGGAGTCAAAGAGATAAAGAAGCGACCGCGTGTGTACCGAAGTCGGACGGCTCATGTCCGGTAGGCGAAAGGTCTGACATTTATGACAAAGTTGACATGGCACGTCATCAAATTTCATTAATCATAGCTTCTAGCGGGCCGCCTTCTGTGTGACTCCTGTTTGGACGTGTTGGTGGCAGGGAAAACGTAAACTATACGTTTGTGGAAATGTGCCGGACAGAGTTGATATCATTTTCCGACTGGGGAATGAGGATTGCTTAAGTAGCAGAAAATAGTAGTATCATTTTCTTGGATAACCAAAGAGAAATATTTAGAAACATCATCGTTGCGTTGGGGTATGGGAAAAGCTTGCATTAAAAACTGACAAGTATAATCGGGGAGTTAACTTCAACGAAGCTTTCGAAAATGGTGGGTACTTTAGATGAAATGTCGGTAAAATCTAACTTAAAAAAGTGTTTGACACACCGTTCAGTTTAAATTGGCCGTTAAAAAGTACTCAACACTAATTAAAACCTTTCTTGAGAACGATATATTCGATATATTATAGTTGTTATTCTGAATTGTAGGACTTCAATGGAATTGTTAGAAGAATACGCCTAAAATTATGAAAACTTTCAAATTTCATGTTTTGCATCAGTCTCCAAAACGCTTGAAAGCTTTTTATATTCAAAATCAAACTTAATTCTCTGATATCTTACTCATTCAAAAAGACAAGTCATTATAATAATATTTGTACAACTTCTGGTTCACTATGAACTGAGCGATAAAAGTAATACTTGCATGGGCTTTACCATGATTTTCTGTTCCTTCCGAGCAATGCTGTTTTTGCGCTCTTCAATTCGACGCCTTTTATTAGCACGATATTTCATTTTCGGGTACAAAGTGTGTGTGTATGCCAGTGAACAGGATTATTTCAATATTTGTTCGTTATTTTGTAATTTGCTACATTTTAAAGCGAATGCACGTCAGATCAAATCTACCAATAACAATAACAGTGAGTCCGAACGCTTGAATTTGATATTTCAATCATTTTGCAGCCTAAACTTTTGATACAATCAAATAAAAATAGGTGAACTTTTGTTGAACCACTTTTTTAATGTCAAAACTGTGAATTGGTTAGGAATGTTGTCAATTTCTTCCTAAATTTAAACTGTTTTAATCACACGCCTAGACAAACAATTTTTTTTCAGCTCATCATTTTGCTGATTTCTCGAGTGATTCTAATATTAGATTAAATTTACTATTTCAGGTACTATATTATATTTTATGAATGTTAACTTGTCTTAAATTTACCTTTATCTTAAATGGCACAGTTCGTATTTAATTTTAATAATTTTATTTAATAATTCAATCACTCTTCCTAAGATAGCAATTCGTTTATTAACCTATCATTTCTAACCATAAGAACAAACAAAATATGTGAAGTGAATCTGAAAATTATCTTTAATCTTTATCATAAACGGTGCCAAACAAGCATCGCCTTTATGAAACAATAAACGCATGCTTTCGATCTCCTCCAAAAGTGCTTTAAAATACATAAAGCAATTATTATCGCTACCAGCGACTGCACCATCACCGCAACAGCACCGCTAATGGAATCCTTTGGAACACGGTATAAATAACGTTTTGCCACATTTATGAGCCATCGTTTATAAGGTCGTGAAATGAAAACTGCTACACCGTCCCAATACTCCGTTCAACAACGTTTCCGCCAGTGCAATTTGTGTGGTTTTCTTTTTCCGTTGCTTTAAAAATATGAGCAAACAAATTGTCCCAATTTTGTGAGGACTGGCAAGAGAGTGGGCAAACGAAGGAAGAAGAGATAAAGAGTAACGGGCGAAGTGCAGCATAAAAATAAATAAAATATCCTCACATTGAATTCTATTGACGATTCGAAAAAAAGCAACCGGCCGATCGAAATATTTCTTCACCGAGCACGAAGTGGTGTGGTGATTGAATGTGGGCAATGGTTCGACTGATCGACCGTGGATGTAGGCCGGCGTCGAAAGAATATTATTTTGCAAAAATACTGACGACATTCGTTGGTGGCATTCGGCGATGGTGGTGTTTTTGCGTTCCTGGTGTACCCAAAAACCCCATTTTTCTTTCTTTTTTTTTTTGTTCAAACAGTGGAGTCAAAATGGGGAAATATGTCGGATCACATTCAAATCGATGGAGGTCGTTTGTAGCAACAACAAAATAAAAATGTGGGGAAAAAACACTCCGGTCGACCGGTTGCTGGCGCATTTAGCGCTTTAAAACGGAATACTGTACCCTGCCAAGCTGGAAGTGCTGAAAACCGGGTTCATACTCCCGTATCGTCATGCCGTGCGCACGAAGGCATCGTGGCAAAGTGCTTACGTAAAGGCGTGTACATCATAAATATTGATCCGTCCGGGTGCTTGCGAGGATCTGCACTGCCGGGAAAAGGAGCATGCGAAGAACCAGACCGTCGCCAACCGAGCCGTTTTCGCTTGCCCCGTGCACAATTTGCCCGGTCTCAGCTCTCTTTGTCCAATAAACGGCAAGTGGAACGATTATTTATATTAAAAGTTGGGACGCGTTCCAAAAGCAAAGCTCGAAGGTTAGACCGTACATGCCTGTATCGTACCATGGCCGACTCTTGCAGCAGAGAAGCCGAGTCAGCTGAGCCGTGCTGTGCACAAACACACAGCGAGAGAGAGAGACCACATTAATCGGGTGATGATGTGATGCGCCTCCATTGCTGTCAGAGAGCTTTGCTGCAGGCTTATTTGTGCCCGAGGCTGCTGCAACCATTTGCTGGTATTATGATCTCGCTTGTGTGAGTGTCTGTGCGTGCAGTGAGTGCTTTCGGGCCTGTTTGGCACACGTACTCGCAACCTCTTCACCAATGCCATCCGGACGCATGACCTCGAATGCCAGCGGAAATCAGACGGCGAGAGGGTCGGTGACGTGACTCCTAACCTTTGACCTTGGTTGGGTGTTGGTTCGGTTTCGGTCGGTTGTTCTATTTCTCTAGAGAGCATCCTTTTTTGCACGATACTGCATGTGAAAATACGCATTCCGCTTTCAAACACACGCGCTCTCCGTCTGTTTCGTCTGGCGCGACGAAAGCGACGAACATTCCACGGGATAAAAATGCTGAGCAGAGCATATTCCGCATCGCTATGTATGATGAATGGACCGGTTTGCAGCTTGTTTGCATACGAGTATTAGGATTCTTGGGTGCATTTTTTTTGCTCCCTTTTTTCATTTAATTAACACTCGCCTCCTTTTGGGGAAAAACGTTTTCCCGAGGGATCATCATTGCATGAATAATAGATATCGCCCTGCGAACTGCACAATTTGGAAGCTGTTCTGTTAAATATTTTACCATATTCATCACATGCAATAGGAGCACCATGTAGAACAGTTAATTGAATTGCAAAAAAGGGTGAAGAATGGAGTAAAAAATCAGGAAAATATGTAATAAAATCTGACGAAGCATGTTCAGAAGCTTGGAGCGAGACTTTACACAAAAAATCGGTTGAGCTGTGTTTTGATTTTGGTTTGAAACGCCTGAAAGTATGCAGTACAAAAACTTTTAGGATCATTTAGTTTATGTCCACGGTCGATTGGATACCGCTGGGTCACAATGTATGGTTTTATTGACGCCCCGACGCTTCTTAATATGATATGCTTTTCTACTCCATACAGGACGCTTAAATTTTACATAAACAGTTATTGGTGCTTCTGAGCCTGTAATATAAATGACAACATCCAACAAAAGTATTGCTTCGAATTTGGGTTTTAAAATGACAAGTTGTTAGATTAAAAGCTCCTTTGAGACTAGATGTTTCTTAGCTGAGTGTTATCTTGAGGTCTTTATTTAGAATCTTATTTTACGAGTGTATGCCATTACGCTGGTTATATTGTAAATATAAATAATATAATTCGTCTAAACACTTCTGAGTAATGTGGAAGCTGCTGATGACGCACGAATATGCCGAGCAGTAACAAAAAAATTAACAAAAAAGTAATAAAAAATAAAACAAATCGATCGAAAATCGGTCGATCCAAATGCTGACTGCGGATCGGTCAGCAATTTTTTGTTGTATAAATTAGCCTGTAAGAGTATGAATAAACGACCATTCTAAGATAACAATTCGGAGTGATCACTGAAGTCGTAGGTAAGCTTCCGGACTTCCTTAGATGAATATATTCCACTTCAGTCGGAGGTAAGCTTCCAATTTTGAAAAAAAAAACTAAGTGGAAGGCATCCTCCGGTCTTAGATAGTCGAACGGGACCAAAGCTCCGGCACGACAATAGAAGCAATATTTTGCATAAATGCAGGCGTTTGACAACTTTGACATAATTCAGTGTGCTGATTAAATTAAATTTGATATTTTCTTCTATCAAAACCACTTTTTTGATTATTACTGTTTCATTAAACCATGTAAGAAGTACATTTTTATCATTTAAAATTAAATTTGATCACCATATATCCATATCCATATCACATATCCGTTCCATGTCGCTAGGTCCCTTTATTGCGCAAGTGAGACGTTCTGTGGAGAGCTTTCTTCGCGAAATGGATTGGAAAGTAGAAATCTAAGCATCGGTCGTATTAAGCTCGTATCTTAGCTCCAAAAAGCATTATATATTTTATACCTCTTCCTAGGTGGTAATCGCTTGTAAAAATTAATACAAAATAGTCATGGCTACCGAATGAATTGATAAAGTAACGATTTCGTATCAAACGTAAATGGTGAATTTCGTATAATAAGGTCAAAAGTAATGTCTTGGATGTTAAGACGAATGTTCTGTCTAAAGTCTCGAATTTTCTTGTGAATTTGTACTAGCAGATATTGTAGACAGCTGTCTAGATGGCTAAGACACTATAGATTTTGCTACACGCTTTATATAAGACAATTTAACTACAGCGAACCTTAAAATCAAGTTTAAAATTGACGCAACATGCAAATTCGCTTCAGTAATTTAACCCATTTTTATAAATATTAACAGCCTTCAGTTATGTGACGCACAGAAAAAAGGGCAACTCTACCCACCGAACGTATAAAGCGAAAACCCGTCAGCTTTAGTGGTTCCCAGGGAAACAAAAACATGAGTTAGTCATGAGTTAGGTAAGAAAAAACGCTAACAAGGACGTGTGTGAAATTACCTTCTTACGTACTATCGGGCTCTCCACAAGACATCAAGTGCCAAGTACAACCTTACGCCTACGAAGCACCTGTACCATCATCATAAGAACTCATCGCCTAGCCACATACATCCACACATACACTCCCACATGAAGCCGCACAAGTAGTGAACGGCAAAAAAGCACATTCCAAACCATCATTACTGTCGAAGATAATCATCATCGCATCGTCGTCGTCGTCGTCATCGTTCCCGACACGGTACGGTTAAAGTACACTTCAAATATCAACAAACAGCCGGGAAAGTGCGAAAGAGTGAACGAGTGAGGAAGAAAAAATGGCAAAACAACACTGAACCGGCAAACTTGCTGATGATGCAACACGGTGCATATGCTTTGCCCATGCACACCATCCATGCTCCGTGCATGCAAATGATGAGCCAGAAAGAGGATCATCAAGCGCTGCGGCGACAAAAGGATGAAGCACGTGGGATGCACTTCCCGAATCCATCCACCAGTTGAGTGGTTTTGTGATGGTTTTTCTGCCTCGTGCAGTTCTTGCGGTTGTTATCGTCCTTGCATCCGGCTCAAGTGGCACTGACGTTGGGCAGAGGTTTTTTCTCCTGCCGGTCAGCTTCCCGTGCACCGAGTAGATTGCGGCGAAGTGATTGAATTGTCTAGGCCGGTACGGTCTAGGGGAGTCGGTCCGTACGAGGTGGGCTGCAGAATAAACCGAGCTAAAGAAAGTGGTGGAAAACGTTGTTTATCGTATCCGAGCCTTTTTTTTCCATGCTCACATTTCACGTGCTGTTATGCAGTGGTCTCACTTGAGCTGAGGTCACTGGAACGCCATTGAAGTGTGAGCGCTCAGCTTCCCAGGTCCAGAGAGATGAGTTGTGAAATGGATAATCCCGAGGAAAATATTGACAAATGACCGGGGAAAGCGGTTTTTTGTATCTCCATTTTCGTAGCTACTCGGAAGGTACGAGAACCTTGAGCTGCATCCTGAACCAGTGGAACGTTTTCATCTCGCACGTGCCATGAATATTTTCCCGGAGTTTGAAGATGTTTGGCTGACCTCGGAACGTCCTTTAAACGGATCCTTTGATGCGAGGAAAAAGCATCAATTTACGCTCGACGAGGGTAGACCTCGTTTTTTTTTACAAATGAAGTGTAAAAGAGATCCACAAATTAAACTCATTCTGTGGCCTCTTTAAAGAGGATCAGTGAAGCGAAAGCTTCAAGGAAAGATATTATGAAAAGCTTGCCGCTATAAATCAACAGTGCTTCTCAACAAGTACTCAAGTCTGGCAGAGCCGCTTCCAAGATTCAAAATAGCGTAACCGATTCTTTGTTTTCGCTGAAAACCTTCAACAGGAAGCTATATTTAAGCACATGATTATACGCAATTGAAATGAAACGGATTCCCACTGGTAGCGCTCTCGGTTTCGGAAGTACTTTCTCCAGTTGTCGGAACGTACAGAGCGAAATTATCGTTCGGCCTCCCGACAACTCACCCTCAGGTCTCCGGACTAAGCACACGGACAAGTACTGCGAGTGCTGGAATTGAAAGCTAATAAAATTGCGAATGTAAAAACCTATCCGCCATTCCATTTCCGGTGGTTGGTGGCAGCATTGGCAGCTTCTCGAACCGTACTGGAGACGCGCCCATGTACGAATGCCCATCGGGTGAGTTGCTGGGAATGCTCGCGCTGTAGCAACAGCTGGGCCCGTGATTCGCTCGCGGCTATGTGTGGCTAATGAAAATTGGGTTCCGTTTTTAGAATCTGATTGAATTTTCTTCGACTGATTGTTGAACAATTTCCTGCCATGATTGACGTAACGTCACTTCACTCACGTTTCTTGCCTCACGTACACGCACACACTCTCTTCAGCAGATCACACATCACTAACAGTATCTCTAGGATCTGTTCTTGCTGACTTTTTTTCTAGAGTGAAATGAATAAAACAAACAAAACTCGGAAAAAGCTTCATCTACCCGAGCCGAGGCCTATATTGGAGTGAGTGACAGGAAAAAGTCGTTATCACGAAACCCTAAAAAAAGAACGCGTTAGGGGAGGTAACCGAGAGTGCAGGGGAAAATGGAGCAAGAAGTGGAAAATAAAAAGAGTGGATTCTTTTATTGCATTTTCAACTCGATTGGATGATGAGCGAAAGCTGGCCTGGGTGCGTGTTCTGGAACCTGGCCCGAAAACAATGCCAAAACTGGGGCTTGGTTTACGTCAGTTTTTGAAGCGCGAAAGTAATTTGATTTCACGCTACCATTAGTTAAAAATTTTTGCCATCGAAAGGCGTTTAGTGAGTGTGTGTGTGTACCGAGTAGATTGCGGCGAAGTGATTGAATTGTCTAGGCCGGTACGGTCTAGGGGAGTCGGTCCGTACGAGGTGGGCTGCAGAATAAACCGAGCTAAAGAAAGTGGTGGAAAACGTTGTTTATCGTATCCGAGCCTTTTTTTTCCATGCTCACATTTCACGTGCTGTTATGCAGTGGTCTCACTTGAGCTGAGGTCACTGGAACGCCATTGAAGTGTGAGCGCTCAGCTTCCCAGGTCCAGAGAGATGAGTTGTGAAATGGATAATCCCGAGGAAAATATTGACAAATGACCGGGGAAAGCGGTTTTTTGTATCTCCATTTTCGTAGCTACTCGGAAGGTACGAGAACCTTGAGCTGCATCCTGAGCCAGTGGAACGTTTTCATCTCGCACGTGCCATGAATATTTTCCCGGAGTTTGAAGATGTTTGGCTGACCTCGGAACGTCCTTTAAACGGATCCTTTGATGCGAGGAAAAAGCATCAATTTACGCTCGACGAGGGTAGACCTCGTTTTTTTTTACAAATGAAGTGTAAAAGAGATCCACAAATTAAACTCATTCTGTGGCCTCTTTAAAGAGGATCAGTGAAGCGAAAGCTTCAAGGAAAGATATTATGAAAAGCTTGCCGCTATAAATCAACAGTGCTTCTCAACAAGTACTCAAGTCTGGCAGAGCAGCTTTCAAGATTCAAAATAACGTAACTGATTCTTTGTTTTCGCCGAAAGCCTTCAACAGGAAGCTATATTTAAGCACACGATTATACGCAATTGAAATGAAACGGATTCCCATTGGTAGCGCTGACGGTTTCGGAAGTACTTTCTCCAGTTGTCGGAACGTACAGAGCGAAATTATCGTTCGGCCTCCCGACAACTCACCCTCAGGTCTCCGGACTAAGCACACGGACAAGTACTGCGAGTGCTGGAATTGAAAGCTAATAAAATTGCGAATGTAAAAACCTATCCGCCATTCCATTTCCGGTGGTTGGTGGCAGCATTGGCAGCTTCTCGAACCGTACTGGAGACGCGCCCATGTACGAATGCCCATCGGGTGAGTTGCTGGGAATGCTCGCGCTGTAGCAACAGCTGGGCCCGTGATTCGCTCGCGGCTATGTGTGGCTAATGAAAATTGGGTTCCGTTTTTAGAATCTGATTGAATTTTCTTCGACTGATTGTTGAACAATTTCCTGCCATGATTGACGTAACGTCACTTCACTCACGTTTCTTGCCTCACGTACACGCACACACTCTCTTCAGCAGATCACACATCACTAACAGTATCTCTAGGATCTGTTCTTGCTGACTTTTTTTCTAGAGTGAAATGAATAAAACAAACAAAACTCGGAAAAAGCTTCATCTACCCGAGCCGAGGCCTATATTGGAGTGAGTGACAGGAAAAAGTCGTTATCACGAAACCCTAAAAAAAGAACGCGTTAGGGGAGGAAACCGAGAGAGCAGGGGAAAATGGAGCAAGAAGTGGAAAATAAAAAGAGTGGATTCTTTTATTGCATTTTCAACTCGATTGGATGATGAGCGAAAGCTGGCCTGGGTGCGTGTTCTGGAACCTGGCCCGAAAACAATGCCAAAACTGGGGCTTGGTTTACGTCAGTTTTTGAAGCGCGAAAGTAATTTGATTTCACGCTACCATTAGTTAAAAATTTTTGCCATCGAAAGGCGTTTAGTGAGTGTGTGTGTGTTCCTTTGTTTGAACGAGAATGAAACATCAATTGGTTTTGTACACACAAATTCAATGAAATGTTCTGGTTCGTGTTCCCCAAGAACCATCAACGAACGCAAGTGATTAGGGTGGTGAAGAGTGAGAAAATTGTAAAAGCAACACTTATGAGAGTGATTGATTAGATTGTTGATGATGGAACAATTTCAGGGAAAGGCAATAATGATTGCAGCATGGTTTTATCTTAAAAGTGTTTATTAATTTTATAATTTCGCTTTTTCTTTTTCATAGGCTCTACTCTGCAATAATAAGAGGACTTGGTCTGCCATAACATTTTTGGCTTCCTTGGCACGTTTCTACCAGTCAGAATGGATAGTCGGTCTTAAAGAAACTCTTCTTGTTTTTGCTTAAAAACTTGTTCCATTACACATCACTTTTTGTGGTAAATAGGAAAGATACGTATGAACTTAATCAGATCGTTAGCAAATAATACAGCGCCTGAAAGTATGTAATTTAGAGCTCTTTTTTATATCAACTAAAACTGGCCAGTTTTGATAGTTGTTTCAAAATCAGTTGGTTTGGACGCTTAGTTATATAATTCTATGGTTAAATATTCCAATCATTCCATTTCTTACTAACGTATAAAGTACAATTACATCAAAATATTAAAAAATCATCAGCAATACCTTAATTTCGCTTCTCAATTTTGATAGCAACCAACTCATTGTGTTGAGTTTAGTGATGGGCGCTCGAAATCAATACTACCTTTGTGCGATACCATTATCAGAATCGGTACTGATCTCGATTCTTCTGTAGGAGTCGACTAAAATTTCAAAACAAATTCTAGAATCGATATTGATTCCAATTTATTTATCGATTATGGACCAACTGAAAACAATTCAATGCATCAGACAATTAGCTATTTGTTCATCACAATGCTAAAAAAGGATCTATAGTCCTTATCGTATCCTCATTATAATATCATATCCTATTCTTCATTAATGATGTACTAGATCACGTCAGTCATTTAGTCAGACATAATAGAGTTCTCTCTACGAGGAAATGGTCCGGATGGAATATGAGATGCCCATAAAAACTATCTTAACAAGAGAGACATTGGAAGTTTCTTTTGACTATTCAATACTAATATTAAGTTGTACACTAAGTAGATTAATTTCTTCTTCTTCTTCTATGGCACTACAACTTCGTGAGGTCTTGGCCTGCTATTTCTAGCTTTCTATGACTTGGTTTTTTACCCGTAGCTGTATAGTCAGTCCTGCGTACGGGGAGGCGGTCTGCCGGGATTCGAACCCCGGTCCTGCCGTTTGAAGACCGGCGCCGTTATCGTATATACCACCGGACCGCCCCTAGATTAATTTACAAGCACAATAAATCCGTTGAAGAGAACGCGAAGATACGTGTTGAATTACCAAGACCTAAGAATGTTTTAAGATATCTTAAGAATTGTAAGACTGGGTATCATGAGACGTACGCTTCTAGCATTTTCTTCACTGGCAATGGCAACTTTTGCGCTTCTAATTCTATCTTTAAAGTTGATTGTATACTGACAGGTGTTACGAGTACAGACATTTCATTTTATAACAAGCATGAACACGAGCGTGGAATTGAATAAATTAGACCAAATTAAAAATGTTTATTGTTCTATTGTTAAGAACTCAAATCAGCTTATATTCAATGAAAAGAACATTGTTACTGAATCTTAATGCTTGGCTTTTATCCTAACGCTGTTGCAAGCTCGATCTTTTTGATCCTTTTTCCCCAGATATAAACCCAAACAGCGGCATTACTACAATTGAAATGAGATCCCGAATGGGAAAATAATTTACAATCACACCAATGACGATCCCAGCACCGTAAGCACCGTAAGCTCCAATCCGAACCGAGCGTTCGCGTCACTGAATGGCTCCTTAAATATCAATTACACATTCACGTAAAGCGGTTTGAACCGAATTCCCACTTGCTTTTGCGCTCACCGAATGTACTGGTCCAACCGAAAATACTCACCGGGATGCTGTAAAGCGCCGAGTAAGTAAGTAAAAGCCACTCGAAATAAACCAGACAACACACCGCCAGCCGGTCCCTCCTCTCCTCGGCTGGTGAGGTGAAAATACCGAAGAAAGCTCACGTGTACACGTAGTCACGGTACGGATTTTTGCTTAAAGACATTCCTTTACGCCACTTTCGGTCGGGCGAGATCGATCCTCCAAAGGCACAACCGACCACGTTTCGATCGTAAATTCGTAGCAAAGTTCCATTGCGGGATGGTGAAAGCAGCAAACTTCAAACCAAAAAGAAGAAACGAAACCCAGAATTCACACCGAAAAGCTTCAGTCTCATGTGGTGGGTGTCTAGCGAAAGAATCCCGCGTGCGAAGGGTAGCACCGAAACCGGACCGGAATCTCGTTTCGCCGACTCGCCGTCCCAGGTGGCACAGACACACCGAGCCGGTGTGGGAATGTGTGCCGAGAGCAAAAACTTTCACCTCCCGCTTCGGTGGGATACCAAATTCCTGGCGAGGATTTTTCCACTTCTTCTTCGACACTTTTGGAATTTCGTAAGCTGTTTTCCCGGGAATCGCGGAGGTTCGGTGAAGCGGCAAAATCGATCCCGGGAACTTCCCTTTTTTCCGAACCGACTCATACACACACGCTCGGGTGGTTTCGAGGACACTTCAAAGGCTGCAAAAGGTGGGAAAAGTTCGAACCGTGACTTCGAAGTAGGCTTAGCAAAGTTTACGAAAAAGCTTTGCTGCAGGGAGAAAGCAGAAGCATTGAGCTGATCGGGCTCTATTTCATGAAGCAAATCCATCCGCAAATCTTAAACCACGATCGAAAGGTCGGGCCGTGCAGTTATTACATGGACATATTTACATTTTTTCGCTCGAGTGAACGTTGAGGGTATCTGTGTATGTGGGTTATCATATATGTATACTGATTTCTACCTGGATCGGCCTAGTTTTGTGTTGACGTTCACCCTCACGGCCATATGCAAGGTCTCCGTGTATACATTAAACATTATGCTCGAAACCGCGAGTTTGAAACAAGGTTGAATTTATTGCATTACCATACCGAAAGAATTATGACGCGAGCGTACGGGGAAGCTAGAAAGTCCTTCAAACTGTTCCACAACACCACACGCACACACCAAAACAACTACAACAGCAACACACAAAAACGAACTCGAGTTTTCCATCCGATGCCGTGAACGATGATGTTGCAGCTTATAAATGGAATCTTAGCCGAAGTGGACCACTCCAGATGTCAGTTCCATCGGTACGTGACCGGTTCCGGCGTTATCTTTCCGCCCGTTCGTTTGGCTGGTGGCCAAAGTACAAGCTTAAGCTTTTCCCATTATTTCGTGCAAGGGGTGAGAAAATGCCTTAGCTCCTTCCCTTCCTTCGTTTTTTTAGTTTTCCCCACCAAGCGAAAACCGGAACTTGTCGTGTGGCAAACAAAAAAAGAAAGAAACGAATTATACTGAAGACTACGCTACATAGTCTACGGGCGAGAGTGGTCTCAAGACTACTTTTGGGGTGCCGAGCGTGCGCCCGTGTCCTTGAGAAAATAGAAGCGCAAAGTTTTGCGTGGGAAAGTTGTAGCCTGGGAAAATTAAATTTCGTTCCAAGTTTTTGTGTGTGTGCGTGCACCATTGCTCGGTGTTGCTATTGTTTTGCATGAAAAACCAACAACCCACCGAACGCCGCAACTGGTGAGAGTATAAATTTCATCGGAAAATTTCGATCACATTTTTGATGGAACAATGCCGGGGGACGCTGGTGTAAGTGGTGGAGGTGTTTCCGAGACGGCAAGCTGGAAGTGATTAATTCGTGCGAGAAGACAGACCGCAGTTCAATTTATCAAGATAAGCAAAAACTTTGGTTTTGCGATCGCGCTTTCGACGGTTTTAGTGTTGAATTCTTCCGGCAAACGGTGTGGGTTTTGTTGGGCGGTAAGCTCTGGAAGGGCGTAACCGGGCATGCCTGCCGGTGATTTGAATGTCTTTACAATTTACAGAGGGTAGCTTTAAATCATTTGTACAGCCCGTCGGTGGAAAATCGTGCGGAAAGCTCCAATCTATTCGCTTCCAGACACCATTAAAGTCATTGTTTTGCCGTCGGGGAGTGGGAAAGTTTTCTCCCCTGGGGTCGTGAACAAGCCAGAAGAAAGCGAATTTTACGCATTTTCGATAACAATTTCTCATCGCGTCGGGAAGATTGTAATGATAGGCAAAGTTTGATACCATTACTGGCGATCTATTGAAATTGCGATAAGAAAACGCGCGATATCTCTCTACCGAAAGCAACTTTAATGGGGGAAATTCCTTGGTACAGCGCAATCCAAATCAAACGGATGAATACATTTAACGCCTCCCGCTACTCAACACCAATTGCTATTTGCACAAATCATTAAAGATTTCCCATCTCAGGAAACTGCGAACCGAGACTCGTTGGATGCTGTTTCGCTAGAGACAATTATTCATCAGCAGCTTAATCCGACACGAGACTTGCGATGAGACTCAGTATATTTATTCGAAAGCAAACAAAATGCCGCTTCCCGTGTTTCTTCGCAGATCGAATCGTCTGGACCTGCCTGGTGGCATTCGAGCAAAGCAGTAAATTATGATTTATGAACTGGGAATTTATTAGATAAATGTTTAATTATGGATGGAATGCTGGATCAGCAGCTCGGCAGGAACTTTTCCGGAAAGCGAGAGCTTCTTTTTATCACACGGAACACGCCACGAAACGCGTGGAATGGAATCCGTGGTGTGGAATATTTATGAGATACTTTCGAGGTGTCCGTTCTTAATTCAGGAAGATGATTGTCAAGAACGGTTTTGGCTATGATTATTGCTTATTGTAACGTTAACAATAATCGCATCGCTTATAAAGATGGTTTTAAATTTATTACATATGTCTGCAACACAAGAAACTTTTTCTACAGTTTATTTATTTTTACGCTTCTCTGTATCTACATTTTCGAGAGGTCTTGGTTTGAGCATTTGGCAGGAATGTCACTTATTGAAATGTTTGTTATACACTTTAAATGGTCTTCTTAGTGTATGTTTGAGCAATTTTTGACCACACGGAGAACACACTGTGCAGTAAAATTGTTAGCTCATAGTGTTATGCGCAACATATTTTAATGAAGAGGGTTTCGTGAGCCTGTTACTAAAAATACTATTAAAACGCCTACATGTATGCAATACTAAACACATTTTCTGTGGTAATAATTCACTGAATTTGTTTTTATTGTGCTATGAGGGAGTACATTTTAAATAAACTGAAGATTTGTTTCGGTTTTTTATGCATAAGATACATTTTTGTTTAACGAAAAGCAAATCGTAAAACAAACTAAACAAAATATCACAAAGCAATGGAGGCGCCCGGTGCCTCAAAGAAATGAATTTAAAGTGATTTTTTTTAAATGGGGAATGCTGTGTTTCTATCGATTTGTTTATAACATAACGAATAAACAAATTATTATCTTAAATGCTGTTGGTAGTAAAGAATTTGCTCTTAAAGAATGTTCTTTATCAATAAGTTTAACTTGATTCAATTTAATTTTGAATCACAAAGCTAGCACAGTTTGACCGCTTTGATCACCCAGATTTAATATATGAACTCTAAGAACTAGGACTGTTTTATATCCCAAATATCGCAAATATTCGAAAAAAATCAAAATTCAAATTTCTTCGCAGAACAAGTGTCGTATAACGGGTAAAATATTAACAAATTCTCACAGTATAAATCGTCCGAAAAAACATTCGTGTACCGGAAAACGTTTCTCATCACAAGCTCAACAAGCCATGCAAACAATTTGTTAGCCTCGCGCCCGTCCACTTCCCGGATCGGTCTGTTAAATTACTTTCAGCGAGCGAGCGTCTTTTGTATTTCCTAGAAAAACGAAGGCTTTTAAAATCCTTCCACTTGCTCCAAGAATTCAAAAGCCGACCGTTAACAGGCGCCAGCACGAACAAGAGGTTCGTACATTTTTAAACCATTCCCCAAAGCCCAGTACAGCAAGAAGAAGACGAAAAAAAGTTCAACGTTCCAACAAACACTCGACAGCCGTCCGACGTTTGTGGTGCGAAAGAATTAGAACTGAAAATTTAATAAACCAAGCGCATGATTACAGCGTCGACCGGTGTGCCATCGGAGAAAATTTATTATTACAAAACCCAACACCAATTTCAACTTCAATTCTAGCAAACCTCTACACAAAAACCATCAAATCTGGGCGAGTGGTGGTGAATTTTAAGGGGTGATATTTTCAAGGCTGGAAATGCTTTTTCGGCTTCTCTTTTCCTTTCCCATTCAGGTGCAATGCTCTGATCACCACAGAACGTCCAGAAGTTTTGGACACAGAGCAGCAGCTGTGGTCGATGCTGGTTAATTGTATTACAGCTCAATTACATACACCTCTACTAACCCGAGAACGAAGGGACCTACAATGAAGGGTTATGGAATGTAGTTGACCTCTACATTCTCATCCGTCCTCTTCCTTCCTTTCAACACCCCAACTAGCGCTCACATTTAACAGCAACGCTTCAACATCTGCTACTGGTTGGTTCTGTTTTGACTGTAGGGCATTTTGTTCATTCACCAGCACGGGAAGCGTTATGCCGACGGACGAACCGTTCCAAGCGAAAGGGACCCTCCGGCTTTGGTTTTGCACAAATTTCAATCAAATTAAACAGATTCTCGCGAAAAACTCGTCCAGCTGTAGGCAGGCAGGCCCCCGATGTAGGCAGCAGTACTCCGCCGGGCGATGGAGTGGTTTTGAGAATGAAAATTGAATTTAATTGAAATAGAAACTCCAGAAGCCCGGGTTCGTCGGTGTCGACTCTTGACGATCGCTTCGGGTGGTCCCCAAACTCGAGAGGAAAAACTTTAACAGTGCATATGCTAACGAACCAGAACGTTCCGGTTTGAAGCATACATCATCCCGGGTAAGCTTAACGACGAGCTGTTGGAAAAGTAAAATCAAACAGCATACCAAATTAAACAGAATCGATTATTTCTGTGCTTTTCGTGGTAAAGCATTGCTTAAATCGTTTGTTATCGATGGGCAGCGAGAGCTCGGTGAGAGAAACTGCAATCCGACACTCGTTTGCGAACATAACAGTTTCATGTGCGCATAATACCGTCACCGGAAAAACACACACACACACCATGCATACCGGATAATCCGCAGTTGCATTTCCGAGTAACAACTTCACTGGCGCATGTCGGTGTGATTTGTAAGCCAGACGTATGACGCCGTATTAACGACGCAGTGAAATGTGCATCCGTTTAGGGGTTGTGAAACCGGTTCGTAATGAGACCCGGGTGTGGGGGAAATTCATTTTCCGATGCATTCGGGGTGTTCTCGTTTTCGCACAGACGGATGCTAGTTTACCTCGAAGCTGAAAATATTTAACGATCGTTTCATTTCACACGTTCGCATCCATTTCCACAGTTTCCGGTGGGCACCCTTAATGCGTGTGCGAGTGCGATGGGTACTGTCGGCGTCCATTAGTGGTGCAGATTTTAAAACATCCTACCAAACGGAAGTAAGCACTACATGCGAATGAGCAGTGGCAATGAGAAGGTGTGTGTGTGTGTGTGAGTGTACGACTCCTATCGGTTGATAACGAAATGGACAGTAACGGTGATGGTGTACTTTCGTGTGTGTGAGTATGTTTTACCCCATTCATAGTCGTTGGGCTTTTGCTTTCGTTCCTGCGAAGAGAAGCAAGTAAAATCCACCTAACGTGTACCCGTAACAAGCGTACATTAAGGGTGAAATGAAAACACATCCCCGTGTGTGTGTGAGTGTGTGTTTGAAAAAGCGAGCCAGCGGGAAAAGGTAACGTAAACCTTCACCGGCATGTACATCATCTTAAGTGCTTTTACACACTCCAAACAACAATGCTTTTGCCCGCAGCGAACCACACCGGTTACCGGTGTGAATGGATGGGAAAGTAGGGAAAATAAAACAAAGCACGAGATAAGATGGAATGCACGCAAATTGCAGTGATGCGATAAAAAAAAACGTAGAACGCAGGCAATTCTTTTCGGTATCAGCACACGGCAGCACGAGTCACGAGTGGGAAGGAATAAAAGCAAACGCAGGCCGGGATTTGCCCGGCAAGCAGTTAGTCTGCAAGCGGAAAACCATTATCTGGTATTTGTTATCGTGTGGTTTCGTGTGAAACAAAAAAACTCTCACACTCACACTTATAGAATGGAAAAAAGGAAGGTTGTGGAATGGGTTCTTTTTTTGTTTGTTTACTGCTCACTTTTACTTCAGGCATACATTTGAATTTTAAATCTGAACATTGATTGTACGTAGGAATGCTCTACAATGGGTAAACAGCTACGTGAAAATAAAAAAAATTACATGAAGTAAGACACCGGATATTAATGTTTTAAAGAGCTAGTTTTCTTCTTGCATCGCTTTTTGCAGTAAAAAACAACCTTTAGATGTGTTTTTAACAGATTAAAGTGAGCAAGATTGACATTGAAACGGTTTAGTTGAAACAGCATTCGTAAAGTTGAAACATTGCATACAATCAGGCGTTTTACCGTCGCATCTCTTATCTCAAAATATGCAGCGTTAGCGCATGGTCCATCATAATTTGTATTATTTTTTTGATTATGATTCTATCCGTCAATTGGTTTCTGTTTTTCTATTCAAGAGAAATGGATTTTCTTATAATCAATTATCATTAGTATTAGGTGGCCTTACTAATTGATTTATCAGTTTGAAGTGTAATCATTTAGTTTTCCTTTCTATTGGCTGTGATTCACATGAAATGTAAACAAAATATTACATCAAATGGCAATTTTTGTACCTAAATAAAATGTTTTGGCTTAGAATTATGCTTCATATGATCATCATTAATTAAATACCAACAAAATGGTCGGCTAATGCCATCAAATGTTAGCTAAAATTTATGGTAACCGTGCTTTGGCTGGACGAACTTTGGCTTGAAGATAAAGAACTGTCTACCAGCAGTAATTGAAAAAAAAACAGACACTTGACGTTACTCAACCAGCCATTTCCCATCGTTGAAAAGCAATGGAAATGATTTGAAAACACGGAAATTGGTTGACTTATGAATTGTAGCCAAGAGACATTGAGTGATGTTTATTCGTTTGAGAATAACTGCTTCAATGACAAAAACGGAAAATATTTTTACATCAAATTGGTATCCGAAGGGCGGCCCAGTGGTAGATGTGTCATCCAAAAATAGTCTAATAATCAAAAATGGCATGCATGACCTAAGAGGTCGTTAAGCCAAGAAAGAAGAAGATGTTATCCGAATCGATTACGATATTCCAAAACTGTCATCCAACTTATACACTTTCTTACACACTTTTATTAGCTATGCCGGTGATTTTCTCGGTGCGAAAAACATATTTTACATTTGGTTAGATTAGTCAGGGGTAGTGTATTAAGAGTTGCTACAGAAAAAACAAACGACAATCATAATGCATATTCATTTTTCGACAATAATACTTCTTACTTATCAGGCGCTACAGCCGCTTCACGGATTTCTCCTGCTGCAACAATCCACGATACCGGTCATGGTCTAGCGCCTTTCACGCCTCCGCTTTCAAAAGGTCTTTACGGGCTGGCTCGTCCGATGTCATTCTCATGACATGACCAGCCCACCTGAGCATGGCGAGCCCAATTCGCTGCACGATGGTGAGATCATCGTACGGCTCGTCTAACTCGTCGTTGTAGCGGCTCATGCATTGTGGTTCCATACAATAATGCTTCACTTTGTTTACAAAAACCAATCTTCTTCTCGTGCTTCTTCTTTGCCACTACAACCTCGAAAGGTCTTGATCTGATATTTCTAGCTTTACATGACTTGGTTCTATCCGTTGCTGGATGGTCAGTCCTGCATATGGGGAAACGTTCCAAACGGGATTCAAAACCCTGTCTTGCCGTGTGAAGTCGAGGCTAAAACGTTACTGAAAGTCATTGTATTTTAATGGTTCTTTAGCTTAAATATAGAAAACCAGAGATCGAAGAACGCTATATTCCGTACAGATGTTATAATATGGACTTTGATTTTATTGAGGTCACTCATCCAGACATATTTGATCTTTTGAAATCAACCGATATCATGACATCATTATAATGTATTGTATCTTCTTTTAGCGGCATTATAGCGGCTTATCCACTCATTTATTTTAAATTCAAAGCGCTCGCGGCTTTCTTTTCTTTACGAACTTCATCGTCTCGACAGGTCATTTAACGCCGTAAATTGTAACCTCATCCTTTCCCTTTCCATCATTCCATGCATTTTCTTCTATAACGCGTTTGTAGACTTGCGTTTGTCTATAACGAGCATGGTGATAAGATGCGACAAAGTACGGTGTCCAGATTTTGTGTATTAAATGCGTATTTCTTCCCTTTAACAGGTTCATATGAGGAACAAAATGTATCGTAAGACAATTACTGATAATATAACACGCTGTCTATTCGCTAGAAATTAAGTAACAGCCTAAAGGTATGCAACCCGTCACACACCTAATTGTGTTTTGCCAAGTTAAATTGGTGTTTTTGCAGAATATTTGATAGAAAAACATTGTGTTTCTACAAAAAGGTTGATGAAGTTTTTGTTGTTTTTAGTGTAACATGACATGTTATGAAATGAAGCCAGTGACATTCGCAATTCTGGATACTTTCGACCAACCAATCGATGAAAATAAATGCGAAATTAAATCTGCATTTTAAATTCCATCCATTAAGCAGTTGAACTGAACAATAGCAAAAAATTTGCACACAATTAGTGTAGCTATGAATTAAATGGAAATAGATAACAACTTTTACCACGAAAAGTGAAAAATACAGCAATTAATTTGTGGTCATTTTATATTATTTATCCTCTCCATATTATAAATCAGCTTTTCTCTTCATTCAATGCAATTGTACAGCAACAGTGTCACCAGAAAAAAACTGAACATTAATTTGAAAAAACAGTTTCAAACAACAGATGTTAAACGACGACGACGATGCCATTGTTTAACGGAATGCTTTTAAAATGAGCTCCGGGTTTTTTTTGTTGCTGCTTCCCAAATGATGCTCGCATTGTTGTTCGTTGTCAGATGTGGGACAAAATATGATTATGTTTTTTTTTTTGCTTGCTGCTGCTGCTGCTGTCCTCGTATCGTATCCTACACACCACTTGACTCCAATTTTAAGCGAGTGTCGAGTAAAACGAGTCCCAGCGGGCCCACCGATCTGACGTGGGTATGGTTTTTGGTGTAACGAGTTTCACAGCTGGAGTCAACAACGGGCAGCGTATTCTGGGCCTGGGAAGCCAGCTGGTGTCCTACATGTATGTTACTGTGTTATGTTTTTCTTCTTCGTGTTATCTGTTTGTTGTGTTGCGTTGTGTTATTTTCACAACACAGTTGTGAGTTGTCATATTTTTTTAAGAAGCTTGTTAAAAATGTGTCAATACCAAGCGCTTCACACGCGGGTGTGTTGTTTTGTTTTCATCTCTTTTCCTCTTTCTCGCACACTCTCGCTCTGTTTATTAAAGCTACATGACCCCCACTTCAAACCAATTATGAGTCGTAAGTAATGTACGCTCCACAACCCTGCCTGCTGCACACAGGAGAGGATAATACGTTTCACCAACAAAAAAGAGGAAATAAAATATCAAAACTGTCCTTCAGTGACTGAGGATCTCGGCACGGAAGTTCAGTTTTCAATTTCATGGATTAATTTCGCAAAGAATACAAAACCCCCAGCTGTGGTTCCTAGCTTCGTTCTGGCTCCTTACCACAAGTGTGCCGGAAACCAATCTGTGTTCGCCCTGATTTGGACCTAATCTGCTGTAACAATGAGCCATGCGTGCCAGGGAACACGAACGTTGGGATGGGACCTTGTGGACGGTTTAAATAAACGGAGAATCGTTTCGATCGTTTCGATATTGCGATTTCCACCCAACACTCCATCCACAGATACACCTAGGGTGGGTAGTTTTTTTGTGGTTGTGGTTCTGTGTGTGTTTTAGAAATGTGTTATCTCGGTTCTAAAATACGTTGTTGTACCGGAGGATGGAGAAAACTTGCTGGCGGCTATCTAAAGTCCGCAACCATGCGCGCTTTCCGAAAATGGAAAACCCACATCTGCCACAACCAAATACGTTTGCTGCTTTTCTACTCCCCCACTGTACCGCCCTCCACCGTTCGTCCCTTGTTTTTTGTCCCCTCCCACATAAGAAATGGTTTCGAAACAATGAAAGAAGCCGAAACCTGAGGATGCTTCAACCGATGAGTTTTGATTGTTTTTCTTATTGTTTTAATAATGGAACCGAGAGTTTTCGTTTTTGTTTGAAGCTGTCTTAAGTGAAACGAAGGTCAATAGAAGACATGCTTTCAAGATGTTTTTCCTTGCTCTTTTTTCTTTAAATTTAAGTAAATAAAACTGGAACAAAAAAATGATTACAAAGAAAGAAGCTTAAACAGAGACAGATATACCTTGGCAGGACATATCTCTCCTATACTCTCGAATCGAATTTCGAACCGAAATTTTCCAAATTGAATCTAACCTTAAAAACTGCAAGAACCCTCTCCACGCCTTAAGCCACTTAGGGTATCCGGTTGGACTTACCTTCTTTTTTGTTGCTCCAATTGTTTAGCTTGCTTTTGGTGACCTTTTGCGTTTAGTTTCCCATGAACGCGGTCTAGCCAGATGTTGAAGATGCTTCGTTTCGCAATGGGTAAACCAGGCCCCGTATGTGTGCGAACTGTCTACACTTGGGTATCCGCACACCGAGTGGTCTCTTAGCACAGGCGCACTATACACTAACACACTTACACACGCAGCAAAGGACTTCCGAGAGGCTTTGCGAAACGGACAACAGACAGCTCAAACTGTCCTTGAAGATTTCTGGTACCTTCTTTAACCGGGCCGTAAATTCTGGGCTTGGTGTGCGAAGGTGGGCGAAATAATCAAAAGTGGTCCATTTTTAATCGTGACCACTTGTCGTACGCGTAGAGCCCAGTGTGCTGATTTGTTTTTTTGTTCTTACTATTCACTACTACTGCTGCTCGAAACCTTTGAACTCACAACTTGTTTTTGTTTTGTGCTCCTTTGGGAGACACTGAAGCTATACGAATGGGGAAAATGGACACAGTTTTTACGCTGGAAGTTATTGCAAAGACGCTACGATGTAGATTGGCTAAGGGACAAAAGTTGCCGACCGTAGACCATGTTCGGCTAATATACGCTTGAAAGAGGAGAAAAACAACCAACGAGAGATAAAGAAAAAGCGTTCACATACACCACAACACTAGACGAGCTTGTTAAACGCACCACCACGCCATACACAAAATATAAATAGCCACACATCCACGCTCTTAAACACTTAAAGAAGGAAGTATAAACACGGACAAGCGTCAAAGGTTGCCCTCACGGTTCGTGCCGACAACACTGAAAGTAATATTTTTCGTCCTTGGTAGGTTTTGCTGCTTGCTTCAAACTATATTTTCGCACCTCGTTTTATTTCTTTTTCCCCCTGATCTGTAACGGTACGTGAGAAAATTTTCCTCTCACCTTTCCACACCTTCCACGCAAAGTTCACCTCACATGGGAATGGTTGTGTGTTTGTTGTTTTGCTTCATCCTCCCGTAATGGCTTTCCATTTATCATTCTGACGACTACCGGCCATGGGACATGGAGAAGGCAATGAACGTAGCTGAGGCAGAGCGTGAGCGAGAGCTGGCAGAGATCAGCACCAGCAAAACCTGTAAAGGTGAGACTAGCTTAAGACAGACACGCACACATAGTGCTTCCAGCGTCAAGAAAGCGGACGTGCCGGAAAAGGACAATACAGCAAATTACACCCACCCATCGCTAGCAGGTGCTGTTGATTGTGATTTTTTTGTTTTATTTTTATTTTGTTCGCTCCCTCTCTCTCTCGCTCGCTCGTTCCCCCAAACCTTCTCAAGCTTCCCATTTGTCTCGTGCTTTTTTTCGATTATCGTTTTAGCTTCTTTCCCGGACAGAGGGTGTCCTTCGAGGTCGGATATGAGATGCCCGCTGGTGACATAACAGCGCAGAGAAAAACTCTTTCGCTTCACCGTTTGCTACTTCGTTGACCTTTAACCTTTTGCCTATGGTGGTTTGGTGAACGTGCTGCACTGTGCTTCGGATGAAATTAAAGCCACACCAACTTCGGTTGTTCGGCAACAACAAAAAAAAGCAATTCTGTGTACACAAACGCAGCTCGAATTTCAGTCAGTTAATCTTTAAACACCTCATCACACAGCTCGGTGGTGGCGGGCTGTATCAAGTGTCGTTCGTATGATATGGCGATCCGAGCGATATCCTTCGATAGTGGGCTCTCGGTACGCTGAATTCAAGATGAAAAACCTGTGGTTAGTGGAAAGCGTTTGTGTCTTTTTTGTTTTTTGAAATAAATTTCCCGAACAGTGAGACGCGGATCATGCTGGGAAAGTATAAAACGCTGGGCTTCTTTTCGCGTAGCAACGCATTTGAAGTACACTTAATCACGCGTTTAAAGCACAAGGTTGAATGCTTCAAGGACAGATAGCGTTGAACGGCGGTACGGTTTCGGGGTAAGTTTGGCTTCCATTTCTTTGTACAATACTTCAATTATTTCTTGGTTTTGAGTAGACTTCCGGCTATCAAACTAGATTGAATGTGTGTTTTCTTTGAAAACTTAATATCGCTGTCAATTTCATTTAGCTGTTTGTTGCTAAAAGAAGTAATGCGCAATATCAATGTCAAACAAATAAATTTTATTCGTTTATAATTCAAAATAATGTACAAACTCATTGCAAATGAAAACCTTTAGCAAACTCAAGATCGTTCCTGACAAGAAAAAACTGAAACGAAATCAAAGAATAGATAGAATAAAACGAGCCAGAAGCTTAAAACAGGAAGTACAAAAGAAGGTGCTAAAGAAAAATGGCAAGCAACAAGAAAAAAAACTTTTTTCCACCCCGGAAAACTTTGATTGCATTGCAAAATTCGGCTTAAAAAATACGGCAAACACGTTCCCTGAGTCTCAGTTTTTAGCTTGGTCTTATTTCCCGTTTGCTTCTACTTGTTGTAGTTTTTTTGTTTGTTCTCGACTTAAGCTGAAAATAAAATCACCAAATTGTGGGATGAAAAGTTTGTGGGCTGATATTGTGTGTGAGGAGGCGTGAACCCGGAACTGGCAAACGGAACCACCCCACAAACCGGAAGCTTCGTCCAGGGTGGTTCGGTTCACTCTACGCTCATCATCCATCCAACGACGGACGACCGGGCGGGGGCCCAGTTTCGGGCAGTCTGGCAGTGTAATTGGATTTATCCACTTTTCCGATGCGGTTGCTGAGTGATAATGATGAGAGGATTTGTTTTCCTCGTTTTTTTTTCCCCCCATTCGCACCGTTCGCTGTTGTGCGTTGTACACTTTTATCCAAGCGAGCGAATGCGAAGCGGGAAAGTTTGGACACGCGAACACGTTCAACTTTTCGGAAGCCACAAAACACGACCATCACTGGGACGCTCTCTGTAGCTGATGGTGCTGATCAGTGATTTAATTATCACACGCATTTGGGACTTTTCTTTTCTGTTGGTCGTATGTTGGACAACCATTCACGCACTATCAACCGTGTCACGGAAGGCAAACGAAACACACAGCCACACTTTAGAAAGGCACACCCAGCAGGGTACTCACACCAAGACACACACATTTTTTGCTTCTCCCGTACGACAATCACATGCACATCTTCGGAATCGTAAATTTATCGTCGCGATTTTTGCTCTTCACAAACCTTCGGCTTTATTTTTGCGTAAAACCAAACACGGTTGACTTATGGCCGTATCGCTGTAGGAGTTAGAATATAAAATCACACACGCACCCACATACCGGAGCGAAACTACGGCATCACGAATTTGATCGCTTGCGGAAGAAAAACGGCACTCCGGAAAAGGTGTTTCCACCGTACGGTTTAATGGGCGCACACCACCACCGCGAGCTTGGCGAAAAATCCGTACCGAAACGGGTCGATTCTCGTTGGCTACTGAGAAGCGGTGGCACCGGTCGCGCTAGTCTACGGTCGGTCGGGCACAGGAAAAAAAACACCCGTTTCCCCCAATCATGATGGCCTTCGCCGTTCGGTTGCGCAACCACTTTTCGTGCCAAACACCCGAACCGAGGAGGGAAAATGCGATGGCTTGCTGATGGCCGAAAGCTGTGCCCGAGAGAGAGAGAGCGCGCCATGGGATCGGTCTCTAACAGTAGCTGCGTTGCGTAGCGTTGGGAAGAGCCTTTCTGTAGAGACTGGGAACGGTCAAACACGATTACTAAGGAGAACGTTAAGAGAGCGAGAGGAGAGAGAAGGAGAGCACGATTTTAAGAGAGTAAGAGAATCGTAATAACTTTAGAGCATTTTTCTCCAATCTCTCCATTGAATGCCACGATTCGAGGGATGCTGTGAGAGCATCCTTTAGAGAGAAATCCTTCAGCGAAACGTTTTCTCATGCCGACTCCAAGTTTTGCAAAGAATCCGGCATATATTGTGCTATGCTCTAACAAACTCGGTTTGCCGAGAGGCAATGGCTTGTGGTGTAGTAGTTAGCCTCCCTCGTGTTACTTCGTTACTTGGTGCGGACCTCCCTCTGGGACACTCTGGGGTGGACTTTAAATTGAGGTAGGCTAAGGCAGACGGCTAGTCCCAAGGACCCTGTTAGTCCTTGGTAACCGTAACGGAATTGGATGGATTTTTTTTGCGTTAGAATCTAAGGGTGCCTGTTGAGGTTCGTCTCACACGCACGAGAACATTGGCTGGAGAAGCTGGTAATCGGTGGAGATAATATAATGATATGGTTCTTTGCTTCGGTTAGTAAATTATGATGTTTCTTATTATGCACTAGTACTTCAAGAGATACTAAGTACAAGTAATAGATATGTTATTATAAATTTAGTAAATCTCTGGCCTATTCTGAAGCGGAAATTCTCGTTCATTAAACATTGCGTACAAAAAGATCGCTAGAACAAGTATTTGAAACAGCACATGACGTGGTGCAATGTCTTGGTTTATCTTTGGAATCATCGTTGACATTATGAAGGAATATATTAAGACTTCAAGGAGCTTTTGGATACACTAAAGTAAATTTATTGGCTTAATCCTCAAGTTAATTGAGGCTTAATTGCATGTTAATTTTCTAAAAATCTGTACATTTTTCAAATTAATCGGGTATTACAAGACTCCTTCTACTACTCCAACCACTATTAAACTACATTCTTCTCAAGAAAATTTGCCGCATGAGTACCATGTGTTCCTAAGGATTGCCTCACATCGCATACTCTTGTACAAAAACACATACTCTCTGCATTCACACACAGAAAAACTCCATCAGTTAAGGCAGCGGGAGGAAACAAAAAGAAATCTCGCATAATCATACAATAAATGTCGTACAAAAATCACATTAATGGTAAATCGTGTGCAGTAAGAGAAGCACAAAACACCGGACAAAAAAAAACAAAACACAAAAAAGCACCCCAGCCACGCAAACGCAAGAAGGCAGAAAAACTCGGTCCCGGTATAACAACAGCAACGAATCAGGAAACATAAGAAACGCGAAACGTGTAAACGGATTCCGGTTCTCCGGCCCGGTGCAGCGAGGGTGCTCACGGATTACGTTGCTCGGATTACCCTCGCCTTTTTCGCTTCCATTTCCCTGCTCCTTCCATTGCGCTCACTGTAAGACTGTATTGGAGCGACTGCTGACTGACTGACTACTACTTGCTGCCGGAAACGCTTCATTTTCCCCGTCTCTTGCAGTGGCGCGACGGCCAAAATGGCCGGAAAACAAGTGCGAGTTTGATTTATTTGCGATTTCAGTTTTTTGTGCTTCTTCTGGTTTCTGCCGGGTTTGCTAGGTACGGTGGCTATGTATACGGTGCCTAGCGTTTTTTTATATGTGTGTGTGTGAGAGTTAGTACGGCAAACGGCACTCATTGGATTGATGATTGTTTTGCGGGGGTAGGGATATCGTTCACGGAGCATTGCACGAGCACGAGTATTGTTTTCTTGGTTGAATACTTTGATTGCTAATAAAAAAAGGGAATAATTTGCCTGATTTGGTACCGTATTTTATGAGTGTGTGTTTTTTCCACAGATCTTTGGTTTACACAAATTGATAGTGATAACCGTAACGCGGTGGAAATAAAGTTAACGATAAGGGGAAATAAAACAAGATACGTTGCTTTTCCAACAGTTTTTTTTTTTATTTTGGAAGTTGCTGGATTGTATAGAGAAGTTAAAAAAGCATACCAACAAGCATAGTTTGTTAGAATGTCTACGCTATTCATGATAATGATTGAGCGATAATGCCTGGCCGGGTAAAGTGCTCAGTTTACTGGTAATAGGATTAGAAAAGTTTACTGATCGTATCGACCCTCGCATTGTGTCTCGATAGTTTAATTGATGTTACTATTTATATTGAAAGAGTCTTGCATATTAAGCTATAGGAGTTAAATTGAGTTGCGGAAGCAACCGATAGAGACTTACTGCACTGACTAAGAAATTCATATAGCAAGCAATAGGAGCTTAAAGGAAATATTGTTGGTGCTATATTCGGCTTGGTTTGAATCATATGTGCAACGCATCTACGAAGTCTGTTAAAAATGTCCTTTGTGGATTTCTAATGGCATGCATTAACGAGTCGCGCCCTTTCTATGCACTGTTTTAGATACACAAATTACACTATACAAAAAATTCATCTATCAGATGCGCACTTCCAAATTCGTTTACACAACGTTTACTGCTAAATTTATTTTCAATCTGAATCTGAAAGGGAATTCGCTATGAATATTTCTGCTGAATCGAAATAGGCAAATTTACACGAGACACGATTCTATAAGGTAACAAACGAGGCCGCATTTAACCAGCTTTACAGTAAACAGTACGAGTCAACCTTGATGTCCGCTGCCCGAGGTTACTATCGTCCGGTGTATGATAGGTTACTATCATCATTCTAAATCGGTGGACTGGATTCAAAGACCATTAAAACGCTTTGCCTTGCACAAGGTGTAAAGGAATTTAGGTTTAGCGCAGCCTTTGTATCCGTTTCCGTACACGTTGTCAACTGCTGGGTCTGGAAATTCGCGGTCCATCATTTCTTCTATTCGCTTGTATGTTCCATCCACCCATACGCAGGAATGACTATCCAGCTACGGGTATAACTAAGTCACAGAAAGCTAGCAATTGCTAGCAGGCCAAGACCTACACAGGTTGTAGTGCCAGAGAAGAAGAAGTACATAAGTATTTTTTAATTAACATTGCCGAATGTGTCACTTAATGATACGTCAATTCTACTGTCACTGGAAGGATAGACCATAACATCCTAATAGGTAAGTAGTATATTGCATAGTTTTAGGCGTAATTATATGCCGTACGTTTTGAATAAAGGTGATTTATGCTTCAATGCGTCCGATGAAGCAAAATGAAACGAAAGAATCAGAAAACCCCGTGAAAATGCGACACCGTCCGTAGGGAAAATTTTCCTCATGCAAATGCGCTTTAACATTCATCATTTACTCAACGTTTCGATAGGCTTAAAAGCTCCTTTCGTTTGCTGTTCGAAAGCACGAGGCATCAACTGTGACCCGAATGCCGTGAACACTGGCTGACATGATACTGAAAATGGAAAAGTTTCGAACTCGCTTTTCACTCGCTTTTCTTTTCATTTCGACACGCTTTGGTTTTGGTTAAATGAATGAAGATGGCCCCTTGCTGTAGTTACCGAAAGTAGGCCAGTGGTCACATTAAGCAGCAAAGGTTAAAACAATACGCGAACGCGTGCAAATTTTTAAACAACCGAAAGCAATCGTCATTCAGTCCAAGGTCAAAAAGAAGCAAAAAAAAAACGGGAGAAAATTCGAGGAAAGTTTTTCTTTCCACCCCTTCTATTGCTTTAATATTAAAACCCATTCCGCATCATTTTCGGTTGCAGTTTCGGTTGAGTGAGGAATGTTAACCGTTGCGAAAAGGGACGAAACAAAAAAAGCACACACACACACACACACACACACACAGACACCACACTGTAGCTCATAAAGGAATGGTCAGATGATGAGGGAAAACAAAGTAAAACAGTAAACTCCCCGTCCTCATTCGGATGCCATTTAAATTTGGTGCACAGCGTACAGAGAAGCGTTTATTTCGGCGGTGGTGGAAAATGGTCGGAAAATGAGCTACTTTTCACATTGAAAAGGGATGCCGCTGCTGAGTGAGCTGCTAATATAACCTTCATTAGCCGGTTCCCAGTGCCCTTAGGGGGACCGTCGGGTGCTTTCCACCACCCACTTCCTTTTTTGTTATTTCCTTTGCCTTCTCTTCTTCCTATTCAGATCTATCTCTTTCTTTCTCCGTTTTTCACGAAAAGAAAAGATGAATGTTTAAGTTTTTGTAACGTACTGAGATGAATAGTGAATGGAGAGTTATGTTTCTATTGCCGTTTTCCATTCACCACACCCAGCTTCCCATCCCCTTTTCAAGCCATAACACACAAAATACCCTCGTTTCGGTAAAACTTTCACGCTTTTCACTTCGCGGAGGCTAATTTGGTGCACAGTAATGCGCTGGACGTTCTTACCACAGAGAACGCTAGCCGGGCAAGCGTTAAAGTACAAAATCTGCACCCCATTTCTTGCGCTGCCCACCCACTGTTGGAGATGGGAGGTGAAGCAAATTATCCTACAAAAGGAGTGATTTCTTACAGGAACCTTCCTCTCAAATCGCCGCCCCGAACCGCGCTCGGAAAAATCACCCTCGGGGTGCAATTGTTTCATCACACAAAACAAGATGGATGTGCGATGTGCAAAGTAACGCACAAAAGGAGCAACCAGCACTGGTTTGGGAAACTGTTTACAAATGCTAAATTATGAAATTATGCGCATAATGAAAACTACATTCATCGCTACACACCGGTCTCCCTACGAGCATTTTCCAACCACTCATAGACATTTCCCACAACTTTGCGCTGGATGAAAGTTTGGGTTTAATCGGTGAAGCATTTTTTATTTGCCTATTTTACAGCACGTAGGAACACTTACACCACCGAAGAAGCTTTTACGGTGCGCAAAGATATGCAAAGTAAGGAAAGAATTTTCATCAAGCTTAAATGTGAGTGTGGGGGTGTGCGCCGGGGAAAATCGCACATTTGTTCCCGGGGGGAGGTATTGTTTCGATGTGAAGAAGCAGTCTTTTGATTGCGTCGAATGGGAGATTGAACGGTTTTCCGCGTATTTGTTTGTTTGCTCGTGAGCCACACGAGCTGCTTGGAAGTCATTAAGATGATGTATGGAAAATCGAACGTGCGGAAAAGTATTACTCTTTAAGCTCGTTATGCACGGGCTCATAACACGGCCATAACTCTTCCACGCATGCCGATTTCGATCGGTGCTGTCACCGCTTATAATCGTTTCACACGCCGATGCTGAAACGTACCCGATGCTTTATGCTTTACTGTCAGTGGTGCTGTTAATTTATTTATTCCCCATCTTCTCTGCTAGTCGGTGAATGTTTACTGCCGGTAAAGGTGAGCCTGTGGCAGATTTTACGAATACTTATTACCGGCGCGACCGTGAAGATACAGGTGACAGTTGACAGTGGTTGCTTCCGACAGTTTGTGTGTGCAGACGGCCAATAAAACACACACACACACCGGTTAGAAGGACTGCCGGCAATGAATACGGTTGGCAAACAAATATGACACATCATTAGGAGCGGCGTTAGTGAACCTTGGTCACGTAAAGCTCGTTATTTTCGAACATCGCTTTTCACCACCTTCTAGCCATGTTTAGGGCATGTAGGCAAGCAAACAGCAGATTAGTCGCTGACGATCAAAAGGAACCGACACAGTTGGCAGGAATGGGCGCGTCACAAGCACCACGCCACTTGCACGCTGAGCTAAGCTGCGTGATCTAGCTCGTAAATCTTGCTAACGAGCATAAATCATACGGCAAGGTGGAAAAGTTAATCTACACACTCTGCACGCTCCCACGGGCTAGAGGTTTGGGTTGGTGGGATGAGGGATGAAGGAAGAGCTTTTAATGCTGACTTAAAACAATTCAGGCTAAACTATTACTTTTCGGTGCACAATAAACAGCGAGCAAACGGGTTGTAGGAAGGTGTTAAAGGATGGTGTTTGTTTGTTGACAGTGGCGTGTCGGTTGGTGTCTTCAGTGGGAAGTTAAATTGATATCGGAACATCACTTTGGGACATGACGTATCATTTCAATTATCTTCACTGTCTTTCTGTTTCATCGTGATTTTTATATTGCATAACTTTAGGCGTTTACTTAATTATGCAACCCAATTTGAAAGACATGATTTTCCACAGGCATTACAATACAATTACAAATTGTGCTAAAATTATATTTTTAAATAAACTTCAACTTCTCTTGGAACTAAAGCTTTAATATCTGTTATATTTGCTTGATGCTACTAGTATTCGGCGTTGGCAACATCATGTAACGATAAAAATACAATAATTAGTTCGCATAAAATTAGACTCCAGCTTTATTCCACTGCATAATTTGACAGACGTGATTTCCTTCTTACTTTTACCTTAAGTTTACCAATAGTAAGTATAAAATGAACAAAAACTTTAACTTTTATCGTCCTTTTTCTACTTCTGGTACATCGAAATTGCAAGGTCTAGTTCTCATTCATTCTAAAACATAATAAGAATTATGAAATCTCTGCATAATATGCAATATCCTTCTGCCCGGAAATCCTCTAGGATGATACCCGTTCAGAAAAAAAAGGTCTGGGAATGTATGAAATATATGAGATACTAAGCAAAATTATCTAATTTTAAATTCTTTTTAAGCAAAAGTAATAGTACTCGTATTTTTGTGCAGGAGACTCTTATCAGAAATTGATTTAATTATCTTAGTACATGCTAACACGAGTTTGTTCCCAAAGCGATATGGTTTCTACCAATCTCGTAGCATTTGTCACCGGATTAACCACAACATACTCCTTGTAAAAATGAGTTTGATTGGCATTCACGATAAGCTGATCATTAATCCTACTAATACCAAAGATCTTTTCGAGTTAAATTAAAAAGTCCAATCGACAGGTATACCAAAAGGAAGTAATATCGGCCCTGTTTTGCTTATCCTGTGTATGAACTTTTGTAGACATTTTCAAGATTTATAGGACCATTCGACATTAGTCAGACTGCTAGGTCTGAAAGTTTTGCAATTGATACTCTGGGAACTTAAGCGTTGATAAGTGTTGCGTGATTAGTTTAAATTGTAAAACGGACCCTATTTAAAGTAAAAGAGCAATTCAATAATGCAAAAACTAAATATTCTTCAAATATAAATAAAACTAATATTTTTCCAATGTACAAATATTTTAATAGCAATACGGCCAGCCCGTTCTATATGAATAAAAAAAAAAATATTTTAATATGTTTCAAAAAGAAAAAGACGACTAGATATCGCACAAAACAATCTTCAAAAATGCCAAACAATAGCCCTGATTGCCTGAGACAAACGGAAAACTTTCCGGTGGAAAGCCTCAAACCAAACGGAAAGCAAATTTGCATTATGGTTACCTGTTAGAGTCGACGAAAGCTTCGTCGATTTTTTATCGCACTGTTATTCTGGTATCCTAGCAAATATCTAAATAGTGATCATAGTAAACCGTGAAAAACAGGTTTGTTGACTTTGCAAGAGTAGAGTTTTAAATGTAATTTATAGTTGAAAATGATTTCTGCATATTAAATCAGTGATAGAAATAGCGATAGTAGTGATAGTGAACAGATAACACATCTAGATACAAGGTACGAATGCTGCGTTGTGTGTTTCATCCCTTGCAACTGCGCAACTGTTTACCTCCAGTTGCGTTCAAAGCAGCTTTGTTGTCGCGTAGTTTTTTGGTTACCGCGCTTTTGTAATTAATCCTTTAAAATAAACAAATTAAAGACATTTAAATGCCTTAGAAGTTTATTTTATTACACATTCAAGTTACATACTTCCATTTTGCGGATAATTTCTTTTCAAAACATTATTTTACGAATGCAAATTGTACTTTCCGTTGAACTCGACTGACGGAAAAATTTTTGTCTAACTCGCGTCTCCGTTTGGCACAGGTAATGTGATTTTTTTACTTTCCGTTTGACAAACATCTGTCATCGATTTTTAAACGTCTGATTGAGCCAAACGGGTAGCCAAACGGAAAATCATAATACCAAGGCGACATTTTTTCGCCGTTTGCTAAGACGTTTGGCTCACACAATCAGGGCTAATGTCTAGTCAACAGAGTTTTTGTTATCCTACATTAGAGTATTTAGAGCTCATCAAAAACAGTCGGTCTGAGTTGGAGAATATTTCATTAAATTGTGAAATAAACTGTTTATTAAACTTTCCGAATAAAATTTTAACAAAACTACCTTTTCCTTCTTACTTTTATCCTTCATTTTCCCGCTACAACTTCAACCCTTTCGCTTATGCAAATGTTGCTGAAAATACTGATCTATCTAACCCGATAGCGACGCAAAATACAGAACTCAGCATAATCACTCCCCAGAGCACCCTTCCCCGTTTATCCATTCTCCTTCCTCTTTCCTTACCACTTCACAACCCCCATCCCATTCATGCAAACAGCAACGAAACGTCGTGACTTTGCGTGACTTTATCTAGACAAGCGTAACCATTCACCAAACAAAAAGCCATACCGAGCGCAATAAAATCCACGGGCCACCCCGATCACCAAACACGAGCGCCATCGGGAAGGAAAAGCGCGAAAGAAAATCGGCTCACCCCACTCCCCTTCTGTCTCCCTCTCTGTTACCCAACCATTACTTTATGAAGCGTTCCATTACTGACAAATTTATCGTTCGCATAAAATCAAACAAAAAATGGTCCACCGTGTGCCCGCTTCCACCGCGACCCCCTGCATGGATGGGTTGGAAAATCCCGACCGCTCGGCAAAAGAGTGACCCCTGCTACTTGTGCGCACCGTAAAAAGCTCCAAACGAGGCACCAACAAACAACCCAAAAGCCCTAACTCTCTCGAAGCAGTAGATTAAGATTACTTAAGTGAGAAGAAATCCTGAGGTCAAAGCATTTACGTCGGAAGTTTCGCCAGCGCCAAGCGTTTCTTTTGCCCACCGTAAAAGCGGTTTCCCAGTTTTCCGGCATCTGGTGGAACAGGGGAGGGGGGCATCAAGCAAACGGGTAAGCAAGGCAGAGAGGCAAACAATATTTGCAACCTAATTGAAATTGATTCGAAACCAAATCAAGCGAACACAAAACAAAGCGTCAAAGTGCAGCTCCGCCAAGAAAAAAAAAAGACCAGAGCCAAGAATGGGAAAGCGAAGAGAGCGAAGAAAATCTCAATTCCACGGTGCGGTGGATGAACTTAATATGGGATGGCGTCATGATGACAATGCGTGTGCGGTCCAAATGAAAATAAATGACTTTGCTGCGGACCGAATTGCCGCATTGCTCTTCTGGGCTGTTTTTTTTTCGTTGTTGTCCTGCTCCAGGATAAAAAGTTCCAGCCAACCGGCCAGTCAGCCAGCCAGCAAGCACGGCGAAGCATTCAACAGTAGCGCTTTTATCGTGCGCCTAATGTGACACTGCCATCTTTATTATTGTTCTCGTTTTATTGGAGGTCATTGCTGCCTTGCAGATGGCGAAGCGAAAGGTAAGGCTTTAAATCCACTCAATATTTGAAATGCGAAAGCCGGAGAGGGAGAGACAACAGCATCAACTTCCAGAAAGGGAAAAGGACACAGAGCATAAAACCCGTAAGTAGCATAATCGTATAACAACATTCACAAGTACACAGTTTGTACGGTTGCGCTTTTTTCCCGTTGTATCGGGCAACGCACACACACGTGGTAAATGGTGTGGACGAGTGAAGTGAGTAGCAATTTTTATAATCCATCCACATAAATAGATAAACTCGACGAACATTTCCATACATTGTCGGCCTGGAGCAACATATATTTATGACCTACCCTGGGCCGGTACTTGCAGTGGGCCGGCTCGCTGAAAGTAAAACCCTGTTACGGGTGACAATTTTGAATGGGTTATTTTTAGGCCTCGGTATCTAAATCATACATTCTTCACCACTTCCAGTTCCTGCTTCCTGGAAGCCAAGTAACGATGGAAGGGTCCGAATGAAGGATGGTTTTATTTATCAACGCTCGAGCTAACCGGCGCGAATAAATTTTGATGGTGAAAGCGGCTTAGACCGCAATCTCGTGACGTTTTGTTATGGTTGTTACGGGGCAAGCAAGCATTTGCATTCCAACGTGAGAGGATAAACATTACGATGCTGTATGACAGTATGTGAGTGTGTGGGAGTGTGAGTGAGTATAGGGGAAGTTATTGCTTTTGTTCCGGGAAAACTGATGCACTGTTTGACGAGATGGTTCATAATTTACATACTATTCTTGGGATAAGTTGTACGTGTATTTCAGAAGTTGAATCATCTCTCTTTCTATTGTTTAAAAAGAAAATCTTTCCTATAACACAGCTTTCTTATTCAAAACCTTTCTCATTTGTCATTAACACTTTATCGCCTTTATTAAAATGGAATATTTTTGCGCCTTAAGGTAGGCAATCTCTACGACACAGCTATTTTTTAAACCCCATCTGACATTTACTCTCATGTTCCGGTAGGATTAAGGTCAAGAGACAGAAACATTAACAGGGAAGACGTGCTCAAACCAAACTGAGATAGAATAATGGCGTTGATGCATCCGCTAAATCCGGCCGAGATATTTGATTGGCAGGTATCGAAGATTTTTCGAGCAGGCCAAGACTACGAAGTTTAACTAGTTTTAACGCTTCACTAGTAAGTAAGTAAGGCCTTACCCAACCACATCGCACTAACTCAATAAGAAAAACAACCAAACAATAAGTTGATTCATACTTCTGAGGACTTCAACATTGCTACTACGCTTTAAAAGCGTTCTGCATAAGTATTTCCAATTATTCTTGTACTGCATTATAATAGTTAGCTAGTTTCTTAGTCTGTTAAGATAACAGTAAGTGTAAGCATGTTTACAGCAATTTCACGGTACTAGAGCGATCAGCTAATCTTCCATCCTGGGCTCCTTATGATTGGAAAAGGTCATCAGAGTAGTTCCTATTGAGATTAGTTAGTAGTGCACTCAGGCATGTCACTCAGGACGGATTTCATTGAGATTTTTTTTCAAACAATGTATTAAGATCAGTAAGTTACGCAAAACCTTTCTCATTTGTCATTAACATTTCATTACTTTTATTAAAAAGGAATATTTTTGCGTGGTCTCATTTTCCTTGACAAATTAACAAATTTCTCCGAACCGTCTGAACTGGGATCCTTTAGTAAGCAGTATCTTTAATCTATAATATAAAACAATTAAATTAATAATACGAACGCTTTCGTCAATATAAAGTGCATTCAATACTAGCGCATGGGGCTATTCTGTTATTATTTATTTATTAAAAATATGAATGCAACATTTGAATGCATACATTATGATCCAAACTATCCCATTTATTGTAGTTCAAAAATTTCAAATAAGCTTTGAATTGTTTAATAGCTTTTGGAGGAAAACCTCAGTAAAAGGAAATGCGCCGAAATATCGGCAGTCTTTTTTATTGTTATTCTGCGTAAAGAGCCTTTCCAGGTGCATTTAAGTGCTAGACCAGAAGATTATCTGAAAAAATACAATATAAGTTAGCCTAACTTTGCGATATTCACCATTCTTTCTAACCTAATCCGCAACATATGATTATGAGGCTGAGCGTCAAACTGGCTATTTGAAACTAAATAAAAGGTCTACACAATTATATTTCGAGACGATATAACAATTAAAACCTTTCGAGACCGATGGTGTTTCTAAAAGTGCTAACCTTTCGCACAAACCATGGAACATCAAACGATTATTTCCACTGCAACTCATAAATCATGCTGGCCATCATCCGCTTCTACCTCGCAACTGACGCTTCTACAAGAGCATCCTATAACCAGCTCAGAAATAATCTCCTCCGTTCGCCGTAGCCGATGGCATTTGCCGGTAGAAAAACAAAATCTCTCAGTAAATCCTCCTACCTTCTTTGCGCCGTACCAGACAAAGACCGTAGACCGATTCGCTAATGCTAAACCATTCGCCGAAGGGCGATTCGACAGAACAGTCCATTTGTGAAGTGTCTTTGTTTATCATACAAATTACACCCTTTCGGCGCACGAAACGATCCCGTGCCCTTTGATCAGCGACCGAGCAGCCCTCCATTTTTCCAGGGAGTGCGAAACGGAAATAAAATTAGCCCTTTCGGGGGAGGGGAATGAAATTTACGCCCAGTTCCGAAGCATTCTTCAGAGATCAGACAATTGCGAATTATTTGCTTCCCGGTGTTCCTGCTCAACGGACGGCTGGCGGTTACGATCTGCCCCAAAATTATTCACCACTTTCCGGTGTGTCGCTACGAGAAGTGGGAAGGAAGGGAAGGATAGGGAGAGCGGAAGAAACCTGGAAGCAAAGTAACACCACAATGCTCCAGGAATGCTTGCTTCTTAGCAAGCTGTGGAGCGAAGGACAAAGCTTTACATTTGGTCACGTTACCCACAGCCAAGCTAGACGATGGATTGAGATTATGGAGACGGGTGATTTGTCCTTGATAGTAAGATTATTCATCACATTAGTGTGTGGGAAGGAAGTGCTCTGTGCGCAGCATTTGCAGTTACCCAAACAAGCGCAGCTCATTGGCAGATCCATTAGTGTTGCTGAAGCATCAACTGCAGACGAGCGTCGGTCTGAATGACGGCTCGCTGGTGATGATAAAGTACAATTGAAACAGACCAAACGGACTCCTTATTTTGGATTTGCTCTTTCTAGTAAGTAGAGTGTATATATATATTAATGTGCTGTATTATGTTATTATTGAATAAAAAAAATAAAATCACTTTCAATGGTTTACAAGCAAAGCCTTTATTTTAAAATCTTCAACAGAATAAGTCGTCATGAAATATCAATTAAACGGATCCTCAATGGAGGCGCATGGTTGTTTACTGAAAAATATTCACCCAAGGTTTGCTTTTCATAATTTGCAATTTTTTCTTAGTGTTTGAACTCTCTAAATTGCGTTTAAGTTTTCATGAGTTTGTCGAAGTGGAAAACACGCAAACCAAAACGTAATTATTTTTTAAATGTTCACCAGCCCCATGGAGACGCCTGGTGTTTTTCAAAGCAAAAATGTTTGAAAAACATTCGAAGTTTGTTTTTGTTCGTATTCCACAAAGTAATTTCTGTTTCTTTCAAAGCAATGTACACCTCATTTCAGGACAAATGCCTAAAAGGCTTAACCACTATTGTTTAATCCATTGCTAAGCATAGCTAGGCCAAGAAAACAATAAGCATGACCAATTATATTTTTATTTCCACGAATACTGTTGCAGTTTCGAAAAGCTATATCAAAAGAAGCGCAAATTTTATGTGTTGAAAAATCACGAAAGGAGTTGGTTTTATTTCGAAGACCTTAAACACGAGCCAGTTCATGCTGGAAATTTCGGATTTGGCTCTCTAAGTGCCATCGGAAAGTGGGTAACGACATTTAATAACTACAAAAGTGCCCCATCTTCAGCACCTTTTTCTTCACTAATTCTTTCCACATTACTACGGCAGTGCTGTTGTTTCCCACTTGGAACATGAGAGAAGAAAAAAAAAAACAAACCATCTTAACATTTTTACACAGACTAGCCGTAGGGATGGGGAAGCGGGCTTTGTTCAAAGTTCGTTCGCATTATTTCACTTGGGCCAAAATCTCGAAAGAATCGTGCATATCGGACTGCCTACACCAGTAATAAGGAAGCAAGAAAAAAAGCAACAAAGACGCACGAAGCAGTGCCAAACTCAAGGCGAGCGCTCGCTTCTTCGTGACATAATTAAATTATAATTAACAAAATACAAGTTCCGGAACCGTGGCGTTTCGGTTTCCGGGCACATATTTTGCCGACCGTGACCCATGTAACCTCTTTACTCCTTCCAAAGTAGGGGGGCAATGGCGAAAAAAAGAGGGCAACAACCGTTTCTTGTGCCCAACTTCTCGGTCGTTCGTACGCTTGCCATTACGCTTTATGCGGCCAATGCGAACAAGAGCATGAGATGGTGGTTTTTATTGTATGCAAGACGCAATGCAGGGTTGGATGTGTGTGTATGGTGAGGAATCGCAACTAGGAAGTAATTGAAAATTTAGCTCATTCATAAGAACAAGTACTCCGCAAATGATCGTTGAACGGGGCGATGGGCCACAGTCTAATGGGATGATGTTTTGTTGTTGGAGCGTTCCTTCGCTAAGATGCTGCTCCTTAGTGAATTGGTGATGAACAAGAAGAGCACAAAGCGTCTTTTTTGTTTTAAGACAACTCAATACGAGTCACAACAGCAGGTTAAGATTAACACGTGAATAGTAAGAATCAATAACATGCATTGTACAAACTTGAAGTAGATTGTATTTATTTTAATTACAAAATTTTACAAAAATCGGTCTTATGATTTAGTTTAACAGCAAGTTGTATAAGATGATAAAAATAAAATTTTGTTATAAACTGTCGAGTAAAGCTGCTTGTACCTAACGACGTTGATTAAAACCAGTACATACAGGAATAATTGATAATTTGAAGATCTGCTTTGACCGTTTTCTATACCTTACATTATGTAGAACCAAAAGAAACGAAAACAAACACACACACAACAAAAGTCAGTAAATTTGTAAATGTTTGTTTTCACATCGTACACTCCTAAATGTATGCAATCACAAATACATTGACAAATAATACTCGTTTCGTTCAAAACACCGTTTTTCGAATAGGATTCCCGCACTTACAATAACAGTTCAATAAACTGTTTGATATTGGAACCGATAAACACAGCATATCATTAGCTGTCAATAATCCTTTACCACTCTGCGCATTCACACGGTACACGATTATCATAAGCGCTGCCCCGGTTGAAAATCACATTAGCTCGATCGATTGTCATTTTTTTCCACGTTCCAAGGTTTTGTTAGTTTAGCACCCAGCACAAACATTGTTTCAGCAAACAGACGCTTACCGTACATCGAATTGATTAGCGTAATCAACGATTGATAATGCGGCCTGTGTACACGGTGTCAATGTCAAGCATCTGTTGAGCCCGGGGTCTCACAGCCGTGTCAACACGCAACACTCACCAGTGGCCGTGTCAGTTGATTTAGCGTGCTTTAATTATGTGCCCACCCTCTACTGGTTGATGGTTTTAAAATTCAATCCTCATATCATTACACTATCCTGCTCATCTGACACGCAAACTGGCTAAATCTACACCCGACTGCTGGGTGAGTGTGTTATTTACATCGTATGACGAATGGGACAGTTCGGTTCGGTGACCGGTTAGCCATACGCAGGAGGATCACTCACTTCGACAACAACATACCGACTAATTGAACTTTTGGCAACCTGTGATTACGTGTGTTGAAGTATCTGCACACTTCCTTCAGTTATCCCAAAACCCCAAATATTGGTAGCCGTGTGCGAGGGTAAATCGTATACACTTTTGGTACAAAGTTTGTCCTCCTTTCCGGACACTGGATTGAAATGGGGACGTTACCGAAACCTTCGAGAGGATCACTGGATATCCCTTTTACCGCAGCATGAGCGTACCGCATTGTCGGTTCTTCATTACAACTAGCTCAAACAGCAGCAAATCCTTAATTTATGCTACGACAACGATGCCCTGGACAAACACGGTACCCTCCACCATCCGAGTCACGGAAAAACAATATCATTCCGGTGTGGAAAACATACAAACGTTGATTTGTCGGTTTGGACAACCGGAAAGCAACCTGCCCTTCCAGCCCGATTGCTTCGGCCAACGGTCGGTGTCCATCGTTTCTTGTGCTCCGGTTCATTTTCCCGACCAACGACCACAACCTAAACTCTTGTGTATATGTGGGCAGTGTTACGGGTGAAACAGTCCGGGGCGGGAGCGAGACACGGAGCGACGGGGAAGAGATTTTGATTTCAAACAAGATGTTATTGCAAACCAGCATTCCCGTTCGTGGAGAGCCTCTTTTCGGGTTTGACGATCAAATCCGGTACGATTCAGTGTTTCCACTGGTGGGCGAAGATGTTTCGGTTGTTTTTCCCAAAATCCGAACGGCCTGAAGTCGTGTCATTCACTGACCTGCACCCTTGCTGCTCCATCTTGTCAATCCTGGCAACGCACACCCGACACACACACACACAAAGAGAGCCGGTTTTGCCAAACGTGTCAAAGATCAGCCGAGGGAACGAACACCCAAAAGGGAAACAGGAACAGGGCGAGGATCGAGCTACCCCGAGTGTGCCAATCTTCAGGAGTGGCTTTTCAGCGTCGCTCGCCAAGGATTCCGGCATCAACCGGATGACAATGTGTAGTTTGTTTTGAACGAAATGGGAAAGCGTTCGGTAATTTCATCTACCATCTGGTCGTAATGTAAGAACGGGTGGTACAGCGCACGTTACATCTTCATTCGGGAACAAATTATTCAAGGACAGCTGGGTTGATGCGGCTCGGTAGCAATGTGAGCTTGTGATCGGGTCTGTCTATGTGTAAAGTGAGACATGTTGCCCAACTGTTAACGTACACATAGCATGTATGATGCGTTTGTAAAGTTTGTGATTAAACTCATGAATATGAATGGACTTTGGTATGGTCGGAAAAATGAAAACAATAGCTGACACTTCTGGAGCGTAAATGATAGTTTAATTTCTAGTTTTTGGACTCAATGAAGCAGTACAAATACAATTACACATAAGGCAAAACATCACACAAGTAAGTCTACCTCTCTTTTCAATGTTTTTAATTTTTTCTAGCATTTGCTGTCTTTTTAAAACAGTTTGTAGGTAAAAATGTAACGTCTACGAGACGTGAAGTTGTAAAACGAGACGTGAAGTTTGTTTATCCGTTCGACTGCAACCGTATCATTTATGCAATTTAAAAGGCGAACATTGAAGGTTTTTGACATGAAAATAAAACATTTGAGTTTAGAAAACTTCTCATGAGAATGGTACATGTTATTTTCAACAAAGTTACAACATAGAACTCCGGATACTCATAGTTCAGTTACAGTAATCCATTTCTAGATTGTCAAATATTCATTTAATTACATGCCCAACAGTCAGACTAGAATCTATACAGAAAAAATTACCCATAGACTATTTAACCTTCTACCGTGGTCCCGTGAGGCATTGTGCCCTACCTATCGGGCTTGGTGCCTTCTATTCGGACTGGAATCTCTTCAACATAGACGAATGACGGCTCAGTGTATTTTTTTCATAAGCTGACCACCGGATTAGTTCTATTTTCTTAGTAAAATCAACTATCAGGCTCCTAGCAGGCACTTAAGGCCCCGACCTTTAGATCAACTGAAATCGCTGCGAATGAACCTCTTCTCAAAATAATTAATGCGTACAACAGTATGCAATCACTCAGTAGATTCCAGTATTAGTGTTAATAACCTGAAAACAATTCTGCGAGGCAACTTCTAAAACAAAATCTTTTTGTGAAAATATTAACTTACATTCTGGATGTTTTCTGTTTATTGTGTTTTGTTATGTAGGCCAGATAACTTTTTGTACTGATAAATGTAAAAAATGTAAATTCACTAGTGGCTTATACGAGCAATGCAGGAAGTTATATGCAAAAAGGCCAAATTAAAAACTGTAGAACCTTTAGAAGAAGATGAACAAACAAGCAATGAAATGTTTAATAAAATATTGATAGCTTCAAAATGATGAAATTCAAATTGTGACTTTCTGTTCTTTTTTTGTGAATGTGAATAACACATGTCGAACAAGTATGACTGACTTTTTTTGTAAACATTGTCGCGGGAATTAAAAAAAATAAATGTATAAAAATAGAACCGCGATTATCCAACCCAAAAAAATAAAGTAATGAAAACCACTGAATCGAGCGCCTAAAGTAACTCTATTTGCTAGACAATATCATCCATTAGTTAAACATGTTACTGTATGTGGCGTGGTACAAAATTTTCCTCTCTTTAAACCCATTTGCATACTCATGCGTCAGTATCTAAACGTTACTCTCTCTCCCTGCAATGTCCTATTACTTCCCACCGACAGGGGTCGAGCCTCACCATTACCAGCAAATTATAATTCATTTCCGTTCCGAGAGGTTATCCCGTGTTCATACACCATGAACGCGTGCCGGACGGGACCGTGAGTTTTTCAGCGCTCCGGAAGCTTCATCCGACCCGACCGGACAAGGCTTGGCAAAATCAACCACAACAGCCGGATGTCATTTTGGTCCGGTTCGGGCCTATGGTCAGCCGTAATTTTCAACTCACGATGGACGCAGCGAACCCGCCGGTGGATTTTGCATTATAACGCGGGTTTAGAAATTGTTACTTCCGTTATATTTTTGTGATTTTTTTTTGCTCTTTTTATAGCGTTCACTGATAATTTTTATTTAGTTTAAGAACTTTTTACCACTAACTTTCAGTGACACAAATATTTGTATGGAAATTGTTTATCCATCGCTACTCACTAAAACCCGTTTCCGTTTGTATGCCGAAAACATTCAAGCAAAACTTCCCCGTTTCTCGAAAGTCCTTTCTACCCGTTAACGAGCTTGTTAAATAAATTGACTCTATTTACGCCTGGTGGGACAACTTCGCCCAAACGATACCATTCCGAAACCACGTCCCACGGTAGCTACTGGGAGAAGAGCGAACGAGAGTGAGCGAGTGAAGCAGTATTAAATCACGGCACATACCATCACTTTGACCAGGTGCCAAAACGGACAACACAACATCACCACCTTCGTGCACAGTTCATTGGATCGCCGTTCGTGGCTTACGGAATCATAAATCGAACGACGGTGATGTTGGCGCTTGCTTCGTACAGGCTTAAGGGGAGTTTTCAACAACCTGCCAACGACTCTAGCCATCTTGTGACGCTCCCTGGTGCGCGGTACGTGTGAGGCTGAAATGGATGGGTAATGGTGTCTAGATTGCGTTGTTGTGTTGTGCTGTCCCAAAAACCACCGGCTAGTGCCAACTGCATGGCAGTAAAAGATATCATATTTTAATCCTGCTTAGGCCGTGATTTACACTGTTTCGGCGTTGTTGCGTTGGAAAGTCTCGCGCGTTTTTCGAACGGTTGCACACAGTGTGGACAGTGTGGTGCTGTTTTGGAGCTCACGGATATGGCTGTTCGTTTGAGCGAATGTACTTGAAAACTTATTTTGTTCGTATTACGATGAAATATAATCATTAAGTTATTGTTTACCTAATAACGATTTGATAAGCGAATAAAAGTAAATATACCAATAACAGAAAACTTATTTTTATTACATACATTTAGGCGTATTTCTTCTCCAAGATGTTAGCAGAATATAAACTATGCTATAATTTGATATATTTTCCAAAGATATATTAGATTAGATATAAAGATATTGAATAATTTCTCAAGAGGATAACACATTCTTTGTTTTAATTGCAGCATGATTAATCAAATAACGTTCGTTGCAATCGTTCTGGTCCTACAGTAAATAATAAACGCCTAAAGTTATTCTTTAGGTCGCTAGTAGTTTTCGTCTCAAAAATATTTCCTGCTGCTTGATTATTTACCGTTTTCATTTTTCCTCTACAACTTAATATTAAAAATGAAAATAATATAAGTGTCTGTATTAATACTGTATTTTTGAATGTTTTCTAATTATTTTATAACTTTTTAAGTATTCTATGAAAAAATTAGAAGTCACCACAATTTTGTTACAAACTGTGACTGTAAAAAACAGCTTAAGCTAAAACCATATTTTGGTAATCTTCCATTTTATCTACTTTTTACCACCACCCATTCTTTTCTCACACTTTTCTCCACACAACCACAAACACACATGTACGCTAGCACTTGTGAGCGTAGGTAGCTCTAGTTGATGATGATTTACACGTTTGTGGCCCCACGAATACTGTTCGCGTTTTCGTCGACATGTACACCCGGAAAGCCTTCGGATCTAAATCGACCGTTCGTAGGTCGCATTAGTGAGCATGTAGCAGCTACGGCACACGTGAAAGAAGTGCCCTTTTATCTCATTTTATTTCTTGTTGCTCGCTCCAACCGAACCCCATACCTCGACACCACCACTCAATCAGACACTCGGGCGGTAGTTGAGCCGTGAAATATGATGAATTATGTTGCCGCCGTTTTCGCCGAGCTTTGATTCGACCGTCGAGCTGCAGCCGAGAAAAGATGCCGATCGAGAGTGGCGCTTCAGTTTTATTACCGGACCCGGCTCTCGCTTAAGACGCGCACACTTATACCCGGGGTACCATATATCCGGGGAACAAAGTACTCTCATTCGTCGTATTCAGCACTATAAATTTACCGCAATCAAAAATCTCGTACCCGTCAACTGGGCCCAAGCAGACGGTTTGGAGAAGGAAACGGATAAAACCCGGCCTACGCTGGTTAGTGACGAGTATTTTTTGGGGGTTAGAAAATAAGTTATTGCACCGTGTGACTCGCCCCGGGACATATGAATCTTGGTTGATGGCTTTGACAGTGCCAACGATTAAGATGGGACGTTGTTCGGGGACTGGAGATCGGATGAGAAAGATTTTTGAAACATTTTTCCACTACAAAACTGTCTGGTTTCTAGGAAGACACAAAGACAAAGACAAGGTTCTGTACTAACGTAAATAACAATCTGCTCCGAGAAAGCCGGCAAGACTCAGGTCCCGGCTATTGTTTCATGCGTTCGTTTGCTTTTCTCCGAACGACCCGTATTCATTTATCAGTCTTATTTAAACAGATCCCAACTAGGCTTCTAGCGGCTTCCGAGAAAGTTAGGGGAACTCTCGATACATTCGATGTCTTGTGGAAAATGGCCGAAAAACACAATCACTGTGTCTTCCAGCACACGATACATCGAACATGGACAGCATGAGCTGTGTGTGCGTGTGTGTTCTACTTTTTCTAAAACAACTTCCAAACAGTGTTTGTACAAATCCAATTGATTGGGCTCCGGTGTACGTCGTGGAAAAACATGGCAAAAACAGTAGCATGTTGATTTTCTTACAACAACTTCATGCAGCAATCAACGAACGTATTTCCACCGTTTGATGCTCGGTCGCTCGACTCGAGCTTCACCACGTCAAACTTGCTTATCTTGATAGGACTAAAGCTCAATTGGCTCACAGGATGGGTTCCCAGTGCGTTGTTGGGCATCAAGTGTGTGCCAAACTTTTGCCCGTGCATCTTTGCCGCAATCTTTAATAGTTTTTCTTCTAGTGAACCTTAACCTTTCACTATCACAACCGAGCTGAAGGGTAAAAACTGATTCATTCTTTAATCGCTCACCCTTCCAACCTTGCTGACTCCCACACCGTTGGGACGCTTCGTGGGACGATCGCATCTCAATAGATGAAGCGTTTCATGAAGCGTTATGAACTCTAACCGATTGGTTCAATAAATCACTTGCTTGACGTGACCTACGGGCCGCGGGTCGATAGCACGGAACAATGAGGCAAGTAAGTGGGTAAACCAAAGCACCCACGCAACCCATCACCCGAAAAGGCTCACTGTCTTTGTGATGGGTTGATTTTATTGAATTTTTGCTCCTTTGCCGCGCTGACTTGACTTGCGAAATGCGAAACAACAACGGGAAAAATGGCTGTGAAAATCCGTTGTGTAGAGACGCTTTCTGTAAATCGATATCAGTTTACGTCTTCCTCTTGGCTTTGTTTTTTTTCCATATCAGTTTCCACGGTATACGATCGGAAAACAGCAACACGAGTGGCATCTACACGATCTAGCACACGATCTGGGCGATTGGTTTGAAAATTAAATTGACTTTCGACCGAGTATCCCACCCAAATAGAGGAAGTTCGATCGGCAGAAAATGGATACAAATATTGTAAAAAATAAAATTCCATAGGCTTCGTCGTATTGGGCATTCCGCGTTTTGGTTCGTTGGAATTCCGGCACTTCTGTCAGAGTATGTTACTAATTTACTTCCCACGAAAAGGTGATGTGTGGATACCAAGGCCAAAGTTTGAAGTAGAAACTCTTTCATCTTCACTGAAAACAATCTTGCGAGGGAATGCACAATGATATGCTTTATGTTTGCTCCAAACTAATTCTAAGAAGACCTACCTTGTATGAATGATGATGTATGAATGGATGAATGAAAGGAAGAGTGATTGAGTACGGTTTGTGATGGGTTTGGTACGGCACTGTTGCACCGAGCAAAGCACTCGACAGGCGTGGCAGCAAGTAACGACTAGGAGGCCGCATGAAGAGCTCCAAGCTCCAGAACCCGCTCGAGTCATGGACTACGATAAAGACCCTCGCTTGAATCTGGATATCGCAAACGGATTATGGAACACTTAGCAACGAATCGTCCGATTACATCCGGGATATGGTGTCCGATACAGATCCCAGCTATGAACGGACCCTCGAATCAGGATGACGGAACACCTTGCATCATAACAACCGAGCACACCCGGGATAAGGTGCCCTTTCACGGTTCGGAGGAGGAAATGTCTCCCAACCTTTGTGAATTGAATTTGTGTAATTTAGAATATGTCCTTATTTGTAATTTAGAATAAGGCCGTTTTAATCGAATAAAAAAAAAACAAAATTCTAAGAAGACACGTTTTGAATTTCTGGCCTTAAGTATACTCTTACTGATTATGTGATTATTAGTTTCGAAAGAATGTCGTTTAGTTTAAATATTGCTCGCTAGTAAAAAGCATCCATTTTTTTCATGTACCGAGAGATCGTGTCCGATCCATCCTCACAAAGGAGGGACATAAAAAAATTGCTGGGAACTAAACAAGCTTTTGACAATGTCTTCGGTAAATCAACTAAGATTCTGGTAATTCCTGGTGTTAATAATCTGTGAGGATTTGTGACATTATCTGCTCTATCTTATATTTCTATCACGCTACTGGTTTTTATTCTGCTTCCAACTTAAAATTTTTAAAACCTTCATTGATCTTCTTCTGGTATTCTTCTTCTTTCTTGGCCTAACGACCTCTTAGGTCATGCCTGCCATTTTTGAATACTAGACTTGTTGTTACCGCATAGTCGGTCCTGGCTGCAACATTTCAACACACATACAAAAAAAGGATTACGCCATCATAAACTCTATTTAGTAATGCACTTTTTCCAAAAATCGGACAAGTAATGGTCATATGTAGCGATTCGCCAATGGAGCCATCGAATCTAGACTAAAATAACTCATCAAAGTAGAGATTTTTGTTCCAACATTGCATCTCAATCACATGAAACTACGCTCAAGGAAGCGAAAACAATGTCAACGATTGTTCCATTTTTAATTTTCAAGAATTGATACGCTTTGAAGAAAAACTTGCTTAACTCTATGCGTACAGTAGAACGGTTGTCCTTGTTCCACGACATCTCCACCTCGACAGTCACACTTTTCATTTTCCGTTGTAGTAGGCTGAAAGAATCTGCTAGGTTCACTCCGTCCATTTCTGAAAATCAACTGGTTCTGTTCTGTTACAAAAAAGATATTTTCTCATCATTACTCATATTATTATAACCTAGAAATAAATTACGGAAAAATTCGTGGTATAAACTATTCCGCGAAAATAAATGCACAGTAAAACATTAAACAAATTAATCGCAACTGTTACAAACGAACTTTTCTACGAATAATGATATAGTTCAAGATTTTGCTGGGATTAATCACAATTACATGAAAGTGCTGGGGATACTAAAAACTGAGATATAAATATATTTAACATAAACGTGAAGGTAACGTTGAGCCCTGTTTGAATTGCTTTAATAACGACAACATTTCATATATTTAGAGACATTTAACCTTCTTGGAAGGATTACATTAGAAAAGCGGGCGAGAAATCCATTCGATCTGATTTGCTAATTGATATTTTACTTTGTGATCATAAATGGTAAATCAGTGACATTGTAAAATAGATCGTTGCTTAAAAGCTGTTCATTTTTATACGGCATTGCCATTTCGTTATCGTCCAACACAACCTCCACGACGCATTTTGATTGTTTGTGGGTTGCAAGTTAGGTACTCAAATAGTGTTACACTAATCTGAGTCTCAATGATAACATTAAATCTACTAAATACTGTTTTCTTCAAACATGGAAAAGAGCTAAATTATAAAGAAATTATTGTTCAAGTTTTCTATAATCTCTTTTTATAATTGCATACTCGTCATTTACTTCAAATGGCCGTGTTTTATAACAAGCAGCTATTACTTCCTATAAAGTATAGCCTAAATGAGTAGCGAAAACAAAGCACTGCAATCACAATAAGGCGCTATTGTGATTGTATAAGCGCCTGATTTTAGGCAACGCTTCTCTGCCGTCCCATTTGCAACGTGACGTACAAAACACACCCTGAAACAAACAGAAACACATTCCGGGTATGCGAATAATGCCACTCGAGCCTCGATAGCAGCAGTAACAAACATCCAATAATATGCTAATAATGCAACCGACACCTCACCCAAAGCACAACCCGCGCCGCGCGCCACAGTTACCGAAAAATGTGTCATTGGAATTTATTTTGGCAGTACATATCGACTCGTCGACGCGCACCACATAAAAAAAAAACGTTGCTTGCATGTGATTGCTAACGTAAACGAGCAGCAGGGCGACACAAGTGCGTGTGTTTTGTTGGTTTCGTTTCGTTGCTGTCGGCTTGTTCTTATGATTTATTTTTGTACTCCATTTTCTACTCCAGCGTGGTGACTGCCGGTTTGAAGAAACACTACCAACGGAAGAAGATAGAAAACCTTCCCACTCGGTTGTTCCGGTTCAGAACTGAAGCGAGAGAGTGAGAAAGAGATAGAGCGACGCACCGAGGATAATAATTTTCCCACTGTCATCGTCTTACGCTGCATAAGCTTCATTAATCCAACGTTGTTATTGTGCAAAGCGAAAGCTTGCGCCGTCTTCGCAAGCAACCGCAAGCAAGAAGCGAAGCCATGAAGCTTCAATAAAAATGTCTCCAAAAAATGGTACCGCCACCAAGCGGCCAGTAAGATGGTGAGCGGGTAGAATTGTGTGACGGGCGTTTTGGGGTTTTATGCAAAAAATAAAGAGCAAAAGGTAACCAAGCAGATCCTTGTTGGCCGGCCGCAATTGTGTGACCCGGTACGGGTAGAGTTCATAAATTCCGGCTCAAGTCGACCTCCGGTTGGCCGCAAATCAACGCCAGTTCTGCACACACACACACCGATGATGATAAGCAATGGCAAACTTAAAGAAGAGCACAGCAAATGAAAATACGTAGAACGAAAAGAGTATAATAAAGCTGCCACAGTACACATCGGAATTCTGCCGCTCATTGTTAGTGACGCCGGGATGGGGGAAGCTTTTTCCCGTCTTCCACCAGACGAAGTGTGCGTCCCACTTTTTGTGCGACCCAAGCAACACCAAGCGCACACGTTCTGCTGCTAACGCCACGCATATTTCTTAGAATTCGCTTTTTATGACACTTTTCCGAGTGCAAAACGAGACCAAAACGCACGCATCGTATTGTTCATACAAACTCACCCATACACAGAAGGGTGGCCACCCACTCACCGGCAGCACCTGGAGATGTGGGATTTAAATACTGAAAGTGGAAATTACCTCCTGAGAATAAAATTATCGTAACGAGATCAGTGCCCGGCGATAGCGTAATCGGTGCGATTACGCGGCTGCTACTTTACGCGTTCCGTTGCGTGTGCGCTCTGTCTTGGGTGAGGTGGTGGTGGGACCGTTGCTACACCAAGGTGTGGAGACGAGCAGGGGAAACCGAGCACCATTTTATGCGACAAAGTTGCCTAATCCTCACATTTTCCTTACCCGGGGCACACGGTCGGTCGGTCGGTCGAGTGTGTGCCGAAAGGTTTATGCCTTTAGCGTGTAAGATTATGTGAATGTGGGTGCGGGTGTGTGTGTGCATCTGTGTTTAATAGGGTTTATGAACGCCACCTTCCTGGCGACATGCACACGAGTAGGGGAACAGACCGGAAATGATGATTATGCTATCAGGGCTGAAATGTTTATTCAATGCGGTTTGTGTAGTTAATTATTGTTACATATTGTTTTATGTAACAATATTACAACAATATTTTTTTTAATTATTGTTACACACGAAAAACATGATTTTAAAGGAAAAAAAGGTGAACTCTAGAAGAACTTTTCTCAAAAACACGTGTGTGAGCTGTCAATTTTCGTTTGACAAAGCCAATTCATTCAATATCTTCACCATAACCTCACTTCTACTCTTGTTTTTTGTGAGGTTCTCCTTTCTTAGTGTTTGTCACTGTAAATATCATAGAAACGAGGAAGTGTGCAATGTTTTGGGCTATGATTTTATGACAACTTGCGTCAAATTGGTGTGTTAAGGCAGAATTTCGGAAACATTTTACGGCATACAGGCAGGCGTCATGCAAATAAACATCTCGTCTAATACCTGAATGCAATCTCTCATTTATTGTACATTTGATTTTATCGAAACCGTTCGCAGCCTATTTAGTAGCTTAATGTTACAGCAAAGTTTATGGACTAGTTTTATATACTAACTGCTTCCAAATACTTGACTTTACACAGGTTTCAATAAAAACTTCAATACTTTATTCTTTACATTTAATTCCTTCTCCATACTTTACTTAAAAGACCGTTTGTCGCTGAATACAAGTTGTATACTTAAAGTTAATTTAAACTTATTTCTAAAACATTTATGTAATACACTTTCATTTTTAAGAAACACTTCCTCCATGTCTTACAGTGACAAACACTAAGAAAGGAGAACCTCACAAAAAACAAGAGTAGAAGTGAGGTTATGGTGAAGATATTGAATGAATTGGCTTTGTCAAACGAAAATTGACAGCTCACACACGTGTTTTTGAGAAAAGTTCTTCTAGAGTTCACCTTTTTTTCCTTTAAAATCATGTTTTTCGTGTGTAACAATAATTAAAAAAAATATTGTTGTAATATTGTTACATAAAACAATATGTAACAATAATTAACTACACAAACCGCATTGAAGAACAAATAGAACAATCCCAGCATTGTTGTTCCCAACGATATGGATGATATAGTTTGAAAAGAGACGCAACACGGTGGTAAGTTATTTACACTTAAGATGCTGAAGGGAAGATTGCTGAAGGACAGCAGATACTCAGGAACTTTGCTGGCGATGGTGTTCTTCAGTAGATTCCAGGCCATTTCTACACTTTCGCATGGTGCAACTTTATGCTCCAGAGTGTCAACGTTTACAAAAAATGTGCGGAGTGGTGTGGCACCGCGTTCCATTTTGTGTATTAGCTCTTCATGAGATAATTTCCCGACATCGAATTGACTTTGCCAAAAGAAAATTCAACAGCTCACTGTGCTGCACACACATGTTTTATAGGAAAGTTCACTTCAAAGAATATCTTTTTTTTTTCTCAAAAATCATGAGTCCCTATAGTTATGTAAGATTACAATTACCAACACGTCTATTAGGGGATTTTTTTATTGTCCGTTACCGTATCCTTAGTTGTAATATTCTTTGCACTCAGTGTTATATTTTATTGCAATTGTTTCGTTCTACATTTTGTTGATTTTTTTTTTATAAACAGTTGCATACTTTCAGGCGTAGCTATCGTAATATACAAATTAATGAATTTTTTGAAATAGTCCCTTCACTATTTACATTTAAAACATGTAGCATATTGCCTTACTGCTTTTTAAGCTTGGTAACAAGAATTAAAAGCAGAAAATTTATTACCAATAATTATATTGTCCCTTTCGATGAAATTGTTGGGCAACAAATTGATGTCCGTAACTGTCGGTAAACTTCCACCCTTAACCAAAACACATTGATTCGTGAAACCAAGAAGCTAATTAACCATTTTCCTGATCACGAATAATCGTTGCAAATGGCCGCCATAGTTACCTGTACTCCGCAACAAGGTAATCAAATAAACTTCACCCAAAACCCCGAACACATCAGCCCAACGCAACACTTCAAAGTGCAAACAAACAATCGCTAGGACGCTTTGCTTACCTGGTACCGGTGTTCTAATTATGTTCGGGCACGTTCTAACACAACAACCTGGCACGCCGCTAGAACCAAACACTTCACCAAAATGGCAATGAACCGTTTGATGCGCTCTGTCATCGAAGCAGAAATCTACGATTATGATAGCGTGTAATGCGTTCAGAATGTCAAGTGTAACAACACCACAACCGCCATACTGTCGCGCGCGCGTTACTACCACCGTGACCGTACTGTGCTAACCATGCATAAGTGAGCATTCAATTATTGTACAAACGACGGGACGATCGATGGGATACAGTGGGTGGATGCTTTTCCACCCGGGAGGAAGGAGCGTAAATCAATGTCGAACCCATTGCCCGTTGGCATTACCCGGTTGCTAATGACTTTTATTAGTGCAAATAATCGAATCGACGACGAGCGATGCATTACTGGACCGTTTGACACGGATTCTGACTCACTGTTTATAATTAATATGGACAAGGTGGCAGCAAAACGGTACCTGCTAAGTGATTGCTGTGCAGTCTGCGTGTACGAACTGTGTGTTTCCAAGAAGCGAGAGTGTAGTGTTTGATCATATATTCTATACTAACATTGCCTGCTACTGCACTGATCTTTAATAGTGCATTTTATCATCACTTTTGATTGAAATTCATGATTGATCTATGTTTGGCTAACTGTCAACAGCATTTTATCTGTTTTATGATGAATTATTCTTTTCTCAAATAATGCCATCATCCAAAGCATTCCTCTCGTGTCCAATGAACGCCACACACAAACCACTCATTTTATTGCGCTGCATTGAGCAGATCAGCGAATTATTTACTGTTTCATTATACTTTTTAATTTCTTAAAAACCTCAAACACAAACACCGCAGTAAAACATTGTCAATCGAAAGAAGAGAAAGCAAAAACCACCCCCGGGGGGGGAACACCAAATCCTTTTTAACACTCCACAACCTCACAGAGCACGCTCTGCAGGGATGGGCAGCACTACGAGCACCTACAAATGTGTTATTTTTCACCCGTAACCAATCCACCTTTCAACTGGCGCGAATTATTTGTGACTGCATGCGGCCTTTTTTGTTGATGAGTTCATAAATCAATGAAATATTTAAAGTGCACCAAAAAACAAAACAAAAAAATCAAACGAAACAGAGTCAACACTCCCGATTCGTACCGGTGTAGAACGATCGCAAATGTTTCATTTTTACTTCGTCGATTTTCCACAAACACGTATGGGACAAAAATGGAAACAGTTCGTTCGAGGTTTGGTTGTTTTTCTTCTGCCGCACAGTTTCCCGTGGTTTGTGAAGCGAGGTTATTAATTTATGCGGTTGATCGTTCGTTTGAATACAATTAAAACTCATAAATCATACGCAGTGGACTAATTACGGGTGCAGAAGTGCAAAATAAGAGTAAAACAATTGAAGGGACGGTTTAAAAATTGAAACCCTGCGAAGGAAAATTTTTATTTTTGTTAGGATGTATGAGAAAGTCCGAGGGTCTATATTGCAAGCGTGGTAAACTAATAGTTTAAGTAAAGGATGAATATATATATTATATTTGCTGGGCTTGCATCAATCTATTTTTAGAAAATTCTTTTTTTAAATCTTTTTTTAACAATTAAACACATGGTTATTGCTTTAATATTTCAAATTTTAGTTAAGAAAATTATGAAACCATATAATAATAATGTTCAATCTTGAATGAGTTATACTAATTGCGTACTTTTAGGCGTAACAATTTTAAATATCGACCAATACGATACACTTTACATGTTTGTTACATTATTTTTACAGAATTTTTAGCAAAAATGTTCTATAACTATTTTTCATATTTTATTACCAAACACGCTGCATGAATCATTATTTATTTCCATGAAAGATTACACTGTGCACGTCCATTTGATCGCAATCGGTGAATCTTGCTACTAATTTAATTCAAATTTGAAACATCCTATTAACAATCGCATATGTGTAATGATCCGTTCTAGCATACATTTATGGATGCGTAGAATATGAAAACAGCACATTATACCACATTTCCCGACATCATCCCAGATTCACATTGATTTTACGAATAAATTTGCTTCAAACGCATTCAGGCAAACCTTCAATCGATTGTCATAAATCACACACAAACCCAACATCAATCGAACCTACTCTTCCATAACCCATCCTTCAATCCTATGCCGATGCGAAACAACCATATATTAAACCTTAATTTGTGACCGTATCATTATCATTCCGGCCCGATCCTTCGAATGGGAATCATTTGTCTCGGGTTACGCTTTTTGCGCCTTGCAAGCGTTCCGCAAAGCCCTCCGCGACCGATTTCTATGGGCTGTTAAAGGATAATCATTAATGGAATCTTCTGTATCCACAAAAATGGCCCCGCGAGGGATTCCACTGCCCAAAGAATTCCTGCCCACAGCAGGACCGAAACAGGAACCTCAATCACTTTCCAATCGAGACAACGAGTACCAGGTTCACTGAGTGTCGATTTAATGGGTGTGTGTGTGTGTGTGTGCGTGTGTTGCTGATTCTAAACGTTCACCGGTTCCTATTCTTTTCTTAGGTCTGCCCTTTATTGGAACCAGACGATCGAGAAGTGCTTCAATATCTCCGTCACCGATAGGCCAATGCTCGGAGGGCGTCCCGGCACATTATCGGGATTTATTGACACATAAAATGAGTCATTAAAATGAAATTAACTTATAAAATCTGGACTCGTGGGAACGGACATGGGAGCTGGTCCTTTATTGCGGCGTACATTTTGGGACAGAGTCACCGGGACGCGGGTTCTTAGCCATTACTAAGCATTAATCCACTGTTGACAGATTTTGCCAGCCTCTGAAAAGGAAGCCAGTTGCATGAAGATGGCGTAGTTTATTATAAGAAAGGAGAAGGCAAAAAGACTGTCGGCAAAAGGCCGATCCAAATCATCCGAAAACGGTCGAAACTGGACATGGTCGGAACGGGATAATCCAAGTTGTAGCAGTGTTGGGCGGAGTTTTATGTTAGCTTCCTTTGGTTGTAATCCTTCACGCAGCGAATGGCTTATGAAAGTTTTACAAAAGAGAAAGAAAGAAAGTAAGTTTCTATTGTGAACTTTGTTTTAATTGCAGTGTGAATCATAAGCTCCCTATAAAAAAAATAATGAAACAATTCTTTAATTAATGTTGATTCTAAAAACAATTCTTATTATAAATAAATCTTTTGACAATTTCATTTAAAGCATTACAATACATAACTATCGGGCGCTTTTTAAAGACTAGTTTTTTAAATGCTTAATTAACCACGTACAATAGCTAACAGTAATAGCTAGAGAAAATAACGATTGATTCTTTAACAAATATAAGTTTTGCGAGAAAATTGCATAATGGTAGGTTTTTGCCTAGAACCAGACATTTTACTCAAAACATAACCTCACTTACTTTTCAAAAAGACGTATTTTCTGTCACAAACTGTTTCAATTTCTTCCAGACTCACTGTTCCATTAGCCTACTAATAGCCAATCGATAGTTTCTTAAAATTTCTTCATCAAGAATCATCCTTCCCAGTGCATCGCTACGAAAAAGTGGGACAAATATCTATGAATAGCTCCGTACCGTCAGAGCCTATTAAGGTTCAAATAGCAAACGACACATTCCCATTACTGCCCGTTTCCTGAAGACAAATTTGCCAGAACTCATGTAAGCTTCCGATGCGTTCACAAAATTTGCATATAGAGTAGTAATTTTATCTTTTTTTTTCGCCCTGCTTCTTTCTATCGGCCAGCCAAGGTTCCATGTGACTGCCCGCGCCATTCTGGGTCGGTGCGTACGTGTGGCCATATTTATACAATAGCAGACCAATTTGTAGTGAAAAATACATGATATAAATTCTACAACATCTCCCTCCTTACGGACACCAAACACCTCGCCTCGTCATATCACGCACATTATATCATATCAGTGGTTTTTTATGTGCTCGTGGCTTTCTCCCAAGCACGGAAACAGATGTGGTTGCCCGCTGCCCTTCGGGAACTGTTTCCTTCCGGCGGAAGCTGCTTCCTCATCGAGTGTGTGTGTGTGTGCCCAACAACACTCACATTCAACGAGGCATTAAGCCAACATTCGGGCCCAATGATAAATGTAACAGCATTCCACTAGCATTCCACACTCTGATGAAATTGCTAATTCAAACTCACTGGAAATCGGGCAGCCTCGGCAGTTGGTAGTGGGTTAGTGGTACCGGAATCGTCGGGAGTTTCCTTACGGATGTAATTTTCGGAACTTCGTTTTTGGTTGTTTTGCTGACATGCACGATCGTAGAGAGTGAGCGTGGAATCGTGCGGAAGGAGCGAGGAAAATGCTGAGTTCAGTTCATTTTTAGATTTCGAAAGCATATGGAAGGCTTTCGGTGGGAATGCGAAAGTGGCATACTGTAGTGGAATGGGGAGAAAGAGAGAGAGAGAGAGCGGGGAAAACAAATTGGAAAAGCGTTTGGCCTAGTGCGCTGTCTGTCAGTGAAATTAGAATAATCCATTTTCGGGGTAAGCTCCCATACGTCATCAGACCAATTCGCATTGATTAATAAGAGACTGTATTGAATTTGTTAGGCAATCGTTGGATTTTAAGTTGAAAAAACGAATTCTTTTTATACAAACTCAAGAGTGTTGAATCTTTTGGACTTCCTATTATTAAAGCTTGTAATCATAACTTCGAGTAACCTTTTAATCAACATAAAACGTTTCCGATGTGTGATAAATCGTTTTCAAAGTTTACATTAGCAACTCAGTCAGATATTTAGTCACATCATCATTTAAAATCCTGTAGAAGACAATCAAGTATACGCTAAATGTCGCTAAATGGACGATCTTGATGAGATTTGATACCTGTTCTGTCTTGCTAACAAAAAATGCCGCTACCACTATGCCATCAAGCATCTCAAACTGAAAATCATCACTCAAAAGTGGTTTACACTCAAAGTCTTTAGCTCCCCACACATCGGAGTTGAATTTTAGTATTTTCTATTACAAGTCTTCGGCATCAAACACTTATTGCAGAAGATTCTAGATATTTTACAAAAAACTGAATTTATATAAAACAATAAAAGGGAAAAATATCAACCATTTCTTTCTCCTAACCAAATGACAGCGCAGTAACGTACGCCTGGAGCTATCTCAAGCCCATCCTTTACTTAAATCTGTCACCCTTCAATGGTGCACCATTATATACCAAGCATTTCCGTCCGATGGTGCAGAATAATGGAACGATCCTACAAGTGTGCGTGTGTGTGTGTGTGTGGGTTGTGATGATACCGACACACACATATTTCATCCCAGCTTTCAACTGGCCCTCCGATGGCAGAAAGGTCATGGAAGCACTTGCACGATACATCATAGCACACGGCCGGACAGCTTCGGGGCACACCGAGTTTGGTGAAATTGAGTGTCATTTGTTGCTTGTCATAAGCAACCTGTCCATGGGAGTTAGGAAAAATGATTGGGATAAGCAAAGCAAATAAAATCTCTTCAAAATGGACGCAACGTTTCATCGACTCGGGAAAGCTGATCCACTGCCACAGCACGCCAGCATGCTAATGATGATTGATATTGGAAAATGAATCAATAAAATAAAACATAAAGCAACGCAACAAGAACACGGTGCACTTAAAGATAAATCAAACACTTTAAATTTAATTACTAATGCCTTTTGCATTGTGACCCACAATTTGACTTGCCGCTTTTCCTTCCATTTGTTTGTCGAACCTTGCTCCATGGTGCCCTGTCCGGGAAGCGACCGAAGGATGAAACTTGTGTTTCTCAAGCAATTTCAACCCAACAGCCCGTGTCTACGACAGTTTGACCGATCAGCTCTCTACTCCACTGGGAAAGGAATTCTCCGACCACCGGAAAACCCGGAACACGGTGGCAGCTCATAAAGTCATGATATTTTTATAGGCACGTTTCGGATATAAATCTCCCTCCTCTGTCGTACCTTCCCTTGTTTGCTTCACCCCGTTTGCCGTTCGTTTTTGCATTCCCTACAGCAATCTGCAAGCGGACAACAATATCCTTCGGTCGTCGTTTCTACTTTGTCCCGGCAAATGACCGATGACCAACTGTCGGACGACGAGCGGCTCTCGGTTTGCTGCCGGTTGGTGTTTTTACTTTATCAATTTAGTGCAGGTGTGCCCGAAGCGTAGCCCTTTTATTTGTCCACTTGTGTCCGTCGGCGTTCATCAATGTACCGCGTTGCTGCAATGAAAGTTCTGCACCCGGGATTGCGCGTCATTTCCGGTGTTTCGAGTTGAATTCCTGTGCGCAGTGACACCGGATGGTGTTGTTAATGTTTGACCTCCCTTTACTGGTTGTTGGTTGGGGAGAAGGGGTGACCAAGAGCAGGCGGGGGGATCTATAAAAAAGACGAATTATGTCCTTTTTCTTCTCGCCTTTTTCCACGCTACCGGGTAATGGGTTGTAGATAAGCGTTTCGTACGTAGCAGGCATTTCGGCACGTGTCCTCGGGCGTAAAGTTTCATCGATGTTTGATGGGATTAATTTCGATCTATCTTTACCGGTGGATGAACGATTGACTAGGGTGTGAACGTATGTAGCACATTAGGATGATGAGAAATGAAAGCTGTTTTCTGAAGGTTACATTGAAAACTTACATCTAAACTACTGCCACGAAAAAACACAGTAGAAGCAGAATAGAAGCCTAAATTTAGGCAATCGCAAAGCACAGATTTCTGCTAACACACCGAACACAGATTTGTTAGTAAAATGTCAAATAATTGATTAAAAACTTTAAATAGAAACCTTGTTTCATACTTAACCGCTTAGCATATTAATCCGATTCGAAATACTGATTGTTACGATTATCAGATTACAGTAAAAGAATTGTTTTTCAAACAGATTGCCTAGCTTTAGGCATTATTTGGAATTATTAACACAGATTTTTGCCTATATTGAATTCTAACTATTTAATCATAAAAACCGCGCTGTTTTGTATCTAGTTTTAACCGGATGCAACAATTTCCCAGCATCCAAACCTCCACAGGAATCATAATAAGCAAAAACACTAAATCAATCATCCTGCAAATAGTGGTTTATCATTAATTATGCAATCAATAGCAAGCTTAAAAAAACACACACACATATCTCATCTAAATTCAGCAGCAACAAATAAAACTACTACACACAATGTTAGCACCAAAAAAAACAGCTTTATTTTTACATTTCAGATCGGAAAATGCAATTTTCCTTTCCACAAATTAATAATTGCAGCTCCGGTTCAAACCCGTTCAATTATTCAAACCGCGAACCACGTTCACATCTAACCGCGAGTATTTAATCATACCTGCCGGGTGCAGAAAATTAATTTTCAAATACGAATATGTCCACATTTACACGAAGATCTTTCTTCATTACATGTTTGTAATTGAATGGTACCTTTAAAAATAAAATTTCAAGCATGTTATGATAACCTTCCGATCGGTACGCTTCTCGTTCACGAGTGTCTGTTTACGTTCATCATCAAATGAAACTTAATTTAACTTCTTGCACCGCAACGAAAACCACAGACCTAAGCTTAAAAACAAATTTCATCCGCTGTTCGCACACATTCGATAATTACTTTGCAAAAAGGAGCCGGCCGTAACGGATCTTGCGTCGAAATTGCATTCGAGAGCTTAGCGATGCGCCGCCACTGTCGAACGTGGAGAACGATGGCTGCGATGGATGGATGGTAGTCGTTGAAGGGAAGCGAGTGAGTAAGTGCACTTTCCACACATGTTGACGAACAGCACACACGCATGGGCCGTTGCTGGTGGGCTAGGGCGTGAAAGTTTTCTGCAGCCACACATAAAACCATGTCTGGAGTCTGGCGAAACGACAAACAGCTTTTGGCGTAATTTGAAAAGTTTCTACACAGTGGATCTGCTGTTTGCGGCCGCCGTTATTAGATGATAGTGGGCTGTTTTTTTTTGTTTTGATTTTTTGTTTGCTTCTTATCTCTCGAGCCTTTCTTAATAAGAGATTGGATGCAGACGCGTAATTAGTGCCAGTTTGGTGTGATTAGTTTTGCAGCAGACGTGTAATGAGAATAACAAAATTAATAATTATTATTACTAAGCTAATCTGAAATTGGATGAATGTTAATGATTTTGAACGTAATTAGAGCTGTCATTATTTGGCTCTATCTGGTCTTTTTGAAGTTTGCTTTAAGTTTAATGTGATGCTTTAATCCCAATAAGTCATATTAAGGCTCATCGTTGGTCTGGACGTCATATTAAGGACGCCATAACATATATCCAATTTTCCATTGTATGATCAACTATATTTGGTATTGAATCAGCTTAAAAATATGGAATTTTCTAGACATTGCATAGGTCAGCATTATGTGTATTTTAGAATAAACTAATCTCTTGTAGCAGAAGAGATTATTGAGCAGCTGTCTTTCACACGTCACACGACGTCCATCTATATACAGTGGAAAACAGAAGTAAAGATTGTTACAATTGTCTTAGGTAGACCTCTGGTAGACTTCTCTATAAGTAGATGTGAAAGAAGGTTGTCCTTATTTGAAACCCCAGATTATTTCAAACATTGTGTTAATTGAGTTAAACGCGAGGCCGATAGGATTGGATTGAGGATCAATGCGATGAAGACAAAGTACCTGCTTGCCGGGGGCTCTGACCGTGATAGAGCACGACTCGGAAGCAGAGTATTAGTTGACGGCGACGATCTCGAGGTAGTAGAGGAGTTCTGCTACCTTGGTACGATCGTAACTTCGGACAACAACGTAAGCAGCGAAATCCGAAGGCGCATTGTTCAGGGGAATCGTGCCTACTACGGACTCCACAAACTCCTGAGATCCAGAAGACTCCAACAACGCACGAAATGTGCCATATATCGCACTCTGATACGGCCGGTAGTGCTCTACAGGCACGAGTCCTAAACTATGCTGGCGGAGGACGCCAATGCATTCGCCATTTCCGAACGACGGGTGCTACGGACTATCTTTGGCGGTGTGTGCGAGCAGGGCGTGTGGAGGAGGAGAATGAACCACGAGTTAGCTGAGCTGTTTGACGATGCAGACATCCTGACGGTTGTCAAAGCCGGAAGGATACGCTGGTTGGGCCACGTGATGAGGATGCCGGACTCATGCCCTGCCAGAAAAGTGCTCGTCAGCGACCCGTTCGGCACGAGGCGTAGAGGAGCACAGCGAGCTCGTAGGCTGGATCAAGTGGAGTCAAACCTGAGGGATATCAGATGCAGCCGGGGATGGAGGAGCCATGGACCGAGTTTCCTGGAAACGAATTGGACACCAGGCCATGTCTATTCGACGTGCTCCCTAGAAGCAGGCCACGAAAGAAGAAGAACAAGTTAATTGAGTTTATTGCTATTATTTGTGCAGCTCATTCATTTTCAGAGCTCAAGATTTTGAGGAACCTCTGGTTCGAGCATGCAGTTTGAGCAAAATCTTCCCGAATCGGAATAAAGGATAGGAAATCACCGACTAGCAAGTCTGTTTTTCACTGAAGTAGCGATAAGAAGGCATCCTGTCGCAGGATCAGAGAGAGGATCCACGCCGGAAACTCTATCCCCCACGCACTCACGCAGTTGACATGCGATAAGAACGCACCTATCGCTCCAGAAAAGCATTCGAAAGCAGTGTTTTTCGTCACAATGTTACGTGGTTAGTTCGAGCATTCTTATGTTCGATAACAAAACCTCAATAGGAGTAAAAAGTAAGAACGATTACGGAGGAAAGGACTTCTTGTTGTTTGACTCTAACACTTCGAGAGGTTACCTGACATTTCTGGCTTCCTTGGCTTAATTCTTCCTGTAGCTGGAAAATGAGTCATACGTCCGAGGGACCATCTACTGTGTGAAGACCAGCGTTGCTATCCTATCGCCCCTAGATCCTTGATTTAAGTCTCTGTAGTATATACTTTATTAGATATTACATAGTTTAAAGATACACATGGGCCGATGGGATTGAGGTAGTAAGGTCACTTGCTAACGCGAAGATAAGATCTAGATAAGGAAACCAGAAATGACAAGCCAACAAACCTCCAGTTTATATGATCACCACTAGAAATAATTGGACAATTAATTCAAAAGCATTCTTTCAGGCGTTAGCTATTCAAAACACTATCCTATTGAATAACATAATAACAAAACCAAACACAATTTCTCATTTTCTTCCGGTTTCGCAATCATTATCCGATACAACCTCGGTTGAGACATAATCCTCCTCAAACCCAAAACAAATTATGAAAAAGAAACTTAACACTCAATTGACTTTAACTAGAATATCAGACTCGTTTCAGCACCTAACCGATTGCCAACCGATGACATTTCCGACCCATTTGTCACCACAAATCCGATACAAACCCGTAAACCAAACCAAACCTGGCCAAGGGTAGTGATCTTGGTGATATGTTCCCTTGCTTTGCTCTCGCTCTCTCTCTCTCTCTCTCTCTCTCTCTCTCTCTCTCTCTCTCATACACTCCCACTCCAGCTCAGGGGCCAATACACTACGGAGCCGGCCTTCCAGGAACACCGAGTTATGTTTAACATTGGAAAACTATTTTGCTGTTTTGTCTGTCACAGTTCCAAAAACCCAACCGTCCAATATTGACTTCCGGAAGGAAAATATGGTTCATACCATTCCAGTGTAGGATGTGTTGTGTGTGAGATGTGCTGTTGCTATTGTTGCTCTTACAATTCCTAGAAATGGAAACAACACAGATCTATGTCCGGCTTCAATTGTGATCGTTTTGAAAGTGGAATTGGAAAGGATAGAGAAGCAGAACAGCAGAAACACCATTGCCAACCATGTCCGGCAATCGTTTCGCCAACGGGACAACAGATCCCCTAAACTCCTCCTAAACTCCTTGATCAAAAGCTTTCTTTTTGAAGGATGAGAAAACCGCCTACAAATCCGGAATGTTGCTAGCCGTGCTGGGCGAACGCTTCATCCCGTCCATTCCCGATCATTGTTTCCTTGGGCTGTGCGACGTTGGCATTTTGTTCCCGGATCAGCGTTACGATATGGCGTCGTCCAGCCTCGTGTCCGGGCGCCCATGCACGTGTCGGTTCCATTTTATTACACGCTCAATTAGTGACAGAAAAGTGGACTGCTTACACATTCAGCCGAATCTAATGGATTGATACTTGGGATGCGTTGTCGGAAATCCTGCTCGCTGTTCCGTCCTGACACAAAACGGTCCCGGCGCCGGGCGGAAGGATAACACATAAACAGGATATAATTTCAAGGTCTCAAGGAGGGAGAAAAACCACTTCACGGAACCGAACCACAACGGACGGAAACGACGGTGACCGGGACCGGGTGCCGATCCATTTTCACCATTTCGAGTTGGTGCGTTGCCAGGAGCGTTTATTTCTGGCGTTGAAGCTACGCTCGATAGAGATCGATCCGGGAACGGTTTTGGGTGTACGCCCAGGCAATGGTCACCTTCACCTTCATCCGACGTAAAAGTGCTTGAAGTGTAGCTTGTACCAGGAGGTTTTTCTCGAGGCTTGTTTGCGGCTTAGACGGTGATTAATTGATATTAGACAACGAACGAAAAAGGATATTGCCGTACCGTGCTAAGCGAGGCGGAGCGAAGAAGCTTTGTCGAGTGGGAGAGCCCTTAGACCTAGGAAGATGGAGAAGAAGGGTAAGATATTGATCACGATCTCACCGAAACCGGTGGGCCATCGATCTTGACCGGAGGATTAACTTCTTTTGTTTGGGGATTCGATTTCCAACTCGCGAACATTCAAACATGCTTCCGTTTGCAGTTGTGTGTGAGTGTTTTTTGCTGATGAAGGTTGGAAATTTGGATGTGTTTTTTTCTCCTCCGTTTTTTTCACTTGTTCTACAATGGTTTAAGAAGGAGTCAAATTGTGCTCATCTAGCATTCAACTTCTACAGAGCCACTAACACCCATCCATCGTTTTCAGTGGGCGTGTAATTAGCCCACTGGAGTGATTGATGGTACGCGTTGAACTGGAAAATGGGGTGAGAAGATGTGTTCACCAGTAGCCTAGGTAAGCCATTATTAAGCAAAGATGAGTCATTTTTTAGTCATATCAATGACTTTCTGTTCAAAATTTCTTAAATTATTGCATGAGTTAAAAAAAATTACACATATTGGAAGTTTTTTTTGCGATTTTCCTGTATCCTACCAATCCACTTTACCGTCTATTGCAGACATGTCATATATACGGTCCACAAAGGAATGAAAATGGACTAGTGTTCCAAATGTCAATAGATTGTTTCAGTTGGTATTTTGACACATCAACTTTTACAGGGGATTGCGTCATTGCGTCGAAACTTCTAGAATATATTTGACTTTAACTAACACAGACTACGCCGTGTGTTTATTGGCTAGAATTTGTAGCTTCTTCTTCTTCTTCTCTGGCACTACAACCTCTGTAGGTTTTGGCCTGCTATTTCTAGCTTTCTATGATTTGTGTTTTACCCGTAGCAGAATAGTCAGTTCTGTGTACGGGGAGGCGGTCCGCCGGGATTCGAACCTCGGTCCTGTCGTGTGAAGACCGGCGCCGCCATCGGATACACCACCAGGCCGCCCCATTTGTAGCTATGGTTTGATTATTGAAACAGACCTCAAATTTGAACAATTTCAGCGACGAGGCTGAAAGGCTTTACCTTTTAATATAAAAAGGTTGTTTACCAAGAAAAACTGATAAATTTTAGGACAGAAATTCATCATTTATTGTGCATTTTTTTTAAATAAATCTTCTAGTAGATGATTTAAACATGTCCATTTTGACTGACATCACTTACTTTGCGCGGAAGCGATGGCCACTTACTACTTCAACTGTTTGCTTTTCGAACCAGAAGACCAACGTTCTTGAAGCCAGCAATTAGATTCAGCTCCAATTATGCTCCAAAGTCGTGAAATTTTTGACTACTTCAGAACCTTCCATCCAGGTGAATAATCTGTATTACGCATGTGCTTAGATTTAACTAAATTTTCAGAAGAAGACTCATAATTTAAATCTGTTTTCATTTAATTTTACGATTACTATAGTATACTATTTTTCCGTACGGCTCACAAAAGCATATTGTGAGCGCATTTCAGTGTCACTTTATATTTCAGTTTTAATCTGTACGTTAACAAATTTGGAGAAAAGAGACATTTCTGATGATCAATTTCATCCGCTTCGAGTTTTACAAAATCTTATAAATCAATAAATAAATCACAAAGTAAACATTTTTCTAGAAAGCTTCTTGAAAGTAACTTTTGCGCTATATAAAGTGACAATGGATGCCCAAAGCTAAGCAATATGCAATCAAATTAACTAAAAATTTTGTGTAATCTTTGCAGATATCACCAAATCTGACTATTTTGATGGTACTGATAAAAAAACTGATCATTTAAAAATAAACTTCATCAATATGCGTACATTAAAGTTTCCAAAATCGATAGAAGAAATAAATACACGTGTAAAATAGTTTTCGTAGAATTGTTTACACCTTATTTTTCGTAGTAGCGTTAACAATGCATACCTTTTACACTTCATTACTACCTTATTATTACAACCAAACACTAATTGCGCATTATGAAAGCGTACATTCTCCGTGTTTAGTACGTAACGGAGTTATGTTCCATGAATAAAGTTCGAGTGATGACGGCGAAGCACTTGACATCAATAATTTAACATAACTTTTAATGAACACCTTTCAACCTGCTCCCGGAAAAAGCTTGCATTCGCTTTCGGAACGTGATTAAAATGCATTCCTACCAGGTACCATGCCATAACAATCAAACATTAAAAATAATGCGATCGACATGAAGGCAAAATTAGCAACACCGCACTTCCTTTCCCAAGCTCGCGGCCACATTGCAAGTGTTTGGCCTGTGTGACCAATGGCATCACACAGGGACGTGCGACGACCAACCACGCATCCAGCTGTGCAGCCCAACAATGCATCTTTCCCGCCAACACACGGTACAGTAGCAGCTTTCGGTGTAGCCCACCAACGGTGACAGTTAGTGCAAATGACAACAGAATTCGCTCCTGCACACACACACTGCACACACCCACAGGCTGGCACTTAAACACAAAAACAAACACAACCATCCAGGTCAGCCGGTTTCTTCGGGTGTCCACATTTCACGTCATAATTGGATGACGAATCATAAGCGATCATTGTCGCCCTCTGGGCGCTTTGCGCTGACGGTCGGTACATGCTGCAAAATCCTTTCATCCTTTCACTGTCGGCGGTCGAACGAGTTGACTTTCGTGCTGTGTACCGTACCGTGCCACGGTCCAGCGGTACGTGTTGGCAGTGATTTTTCCTCCTGTTTTTTTTTTCGCCACGCACCGATTTGTACACTCAGGCACAGGAAGTGACTTTGTGTGCCGAGGTTTTTGGGATGGGAGAAAAATGGCACAAGATCGAAACAAGCACGGGTCGGGATGCAACATTTTCACCGCACATGGATGGGTAAGGCCGGTAGGGCTATTCAGTGACCACTTCTCATCAGTAGTGCTGATGAGACTGGAGTGGCTATAAAACAAAAAAGCTGCAACGTGTGGACACAATGCATCAGGCTAATATTAGGTGCACGCGAAAGTATAAATATCTGTTGAAAACTGAGAAGCTAGATTTATATTCCTTTACGTTACTGCTAGACTCCCTGAAAGTATGCAAATTGGAATAATTAGCTTACCGAAATTTATCATCATCCCCAAAACAATCAGGCTAATATTAGGTGCACGCGAAAGTATAAATATCTGTTGAAAACTGAGAAGCTAGATTTATATTCCTTTACGTTACTGCTAGACTCCCTGAAAGTATGCAAATTGGAATAATTAGCTTACCGAAATTTATCATCATCCCCACATCACTTTTATACCTTTTACTGAATAAAACGCATCCAAAACTGTTGATGCAAAGAATTTTCAAAAATTGCATACTTTTACGCGTTTTGAAGGTAGGTTTAATGCCATAAATCGTTAAAACGTTAGCACAAAATTAGGATTTTTTTCTTTTTTTAACTAAAAATAACTTAAATTTTTAATATCATCTACAAAATATATCACTGAGTATTGTACGAAAACTGTAGTAATCCACCCCACAACACTGGTGCACACATACGAACCGATCACACTTCACTTCAATCACCGAAGAATGTCGGTGTCGTCGCCGGGGAAAAGATTGCATTCCGGCCAACTGACCGCAACGGTTAGTCAGGAACACTGGTACGAGCCCCAGTACCAACGACGCACG
>KZ062010.1:178159-232866 GCA_002091835.1 Anopheles maculatus
CACGCCCGAAGCGAATCGGGACAGGATGTTTTCTACGGGACGATCGTTGTTGACGGTTTTTGTTGTTGTTGTTTCGTTCTGTCAGTTTTGTTTTTGTTTTGCTTTATCATAACTTGCCTTTTATTTCAGCTCAGTTCAACCGAACGCACGCAACGTTCCACACACGATAGCCGATAATTTGGTTATCAAATTAATGGCGATGGCTTTCGGTCGAACCAGGGCCGAGCGTTTGTGTGGCGATCGAATGGTGATGGTGATTGATTTTATTGCGTCAGCACAATCAGTTTGCTCGATGCAAGAGGTCAACCGTAGTTGTGATCTGCGGGATCTCGAAGGAAAAGTTAGCGAGTGAAATGACTGGCCTGGAAATGGGTTGAGAATGGGAAATAAATGTTCGGATTCATCATGGTGTATTTTAGCTCTTATGACGCTTGCAGTAGTTGCAGTCAATGGTTTGCATACACAACGAGAAATAACCGATCGTATGAAGATATTTGAAAAATGCTAATCAATCGATCATAACGAAATCTCCTCAAGCTATGCAATTTGCATTACACAATTGAATTATTATAGCGTTGTGTTTTCGATGACGTCGAGTTTGGGCTGAAAACAAGGCACATTGGTTGAAGAAGCAAATAGTCAAAATGTTAATGCCATACATAAAAATTTCTTCTTTTAATTGTGTGAAATACAGCAATACAAAAAACTTCAAAAAAAGGACTACTGATGTTTTTTTAGCATTCATTTAAGACGACCTCAACGAATTCCTTCAGTGTTCCTGTAAATAGCTATAAAATTATTATGTTTAATATTGCTAAAAATCAGTTTCAATCTATTCTAGAATTGGAATTTGAACTGATCAACTGCAAAAGGCAAGACGGTTTGTGGTACATAACGTTGTGCAGATCAGTCCCCAAATCAAGCACCAGTTATCAGCCAAATTTAATGAATGCGTTATGACTAATCTCTTCAACAGTCAAATAGATAGCATATTTTAACTCATTTTCCCACATCCGAAGTGGCCCTCCACCATCATCTTTATCTTATGAATTAACCTTTCAAATATTTTTCTTTGCAACTTCATCATCGCATCACCGCTACTAATACCCTTAAGAATTCTTGCATCGCTGCGTAAACATTGCTGGGAATGTTCTCTTGCGGATGCGTTACAGTAATCTTCACCAGCTGAGAGAAACCTGCCAAGCGCTCTGCCACTGATCCTGTTTGTAAATATTTATTAAAAACTTTCGCTTCTTACACTCTTACACAGCTAGTGAGGCACGGTCTGTGCGACTGCGTTTTTCCCCATCCCAATAGAGCCTTCGCCCTTAAGAAGAAACGGCATGCCAACAGCAAGAGATAGCACAGCTCGAGTGCGAGTGCGGATATCGTTAGGACCCGGCCGACTTGAAAGACAAACACCGGATGTCCGCACGAGGCCGGTAGGAGTGAAATTTTATTCCACTGTACACACCGCCCCCGAACATCCTGCATCCGTTCCGACTCCGATGGCACATGAAATATGCTAGGCCAATCGCTGAGCTACGGATCGTAGATAGGGGCGCTGGAAAGCACAGCAAAGTTATGCACCAAGAGATCATAAATATTTCACCAGTTTGAACTCCGGTGGTTGGGTGGGTTTGATTCGTTTTTGTGGTTGGTCTGGGTTTGATTCGTTTTTCAAGATGGGGCTGACCGTGGAGCTGGCCCAATTTCGGGGTGTGTTGGTTAGGGAATGAACTTTAAATTCGGCTCGCAAACGTCCTAGATTTCGATTCCGATAAGATGTTGGTGGATGTTGCAAGACGGCAGCAGCAAAACACCCAGCACACCAACGAATGTAAGAAACGAGGCGAAATAATTCAAGCAGCAAGGACAAGAACGGGGGGAGGTTCATGTGTTTGTTTATAGTTACATAAAACTGTGTGTACATGTGTAGTTACACAAGTTGTGTACTGGTGAAGTTCGAGCCAACTTTATGGTGTGCTTGCTAACGCAAACCAAGCTCAGGACTTTTCTCAGCAACGAAAACTTCTCTATCCGGAGCACTCGGACCCAGTATGCGCTAGAGTGAATTGAATTGGTAAAGCAAAAGTTACATAAAATTCAACACAATTCTTGTTGGTGTTACACGTCCAAAATCAAACTCGATGGATCGCCACAACAAGCACGGGCTGCACCATTTTGTGCGTGTAGCAAAATTTTGTAACGAATTTCTACGAATTTCTAGCACCGTGATAAGCCTATTGCCTCGGCCGCCCATCGTACGCATCATCGTTCGCTACGAGCATACACATAAAGTATGCTTAACGCTCCATCAGGTTCACGGTGGACGGAGTAGCGCACGAAAACGGGCGAAAAAAGGACAAAACCGTACCTAGCTCCATCAGCCCGACGGAACCCGATACGGTGAAATATGATAAAGAAGCCCATAAATATCGAAACAAATGGGTTTTTGATATTTGTATTTTATTTAACGGTAGCATAACTCAACCCTCCTCATCCACAGGCAACCCACCAAATGGGTCGTCGGACGAAATGGGTACTCCCTAAAACGCACGGTCCTATCTCCCGGGTTACTAGGCCCGGTTCTCGTTCGTAGTATGCAGCAGTTAGACAAAATGATACATCCATCATAGATTGGGCGGAAAATCAAATCTCCAACCATTATCGACGTTAGCTCGAACCAGTTCGATGTGCACTTCGTAATAAATACAATTAGTTTCGATTGCGTGCATTACACGCTTATTAGAGGTTTGATTAGATCGCATTGTGGCTCCCTGTCGAGATGTTAACAAAATATTGTTCGCATGACTCACGTGCTAGCGAAATGGTAGCGAAATTAGTTCGTGGATGCTGCACAACAGTCACAGTCAATTCTAAAACCACCATTCTGTTTTGTGGGAGTTTTCTTCGAATTGCCAACAATTAAGTTGCCACTGCCATAAGCCCATTCTTGGTAAATCACTTTCGATGTAACTTAGAATAAAGAACATTTAATATCAATGCGTTTGATCTTCATTATTTGAAATGAACCAATTCAAAGAAGTTCCTTTTTTTCGATGACAAATGGTGCTTGCTTTTGATCTTTCCTCTTAATTACATCCTTTGATTCAATCTTGTACGTGACTTCTCATTAAAGTAAATCGAGTTTTGAATAAAATTTCCCATTGCAGGTTCCCATGAAGGTCTTGAATCTGTAACTCAAATAACTTAGATTTTCTTATAAAACTTAACAATTTATGTTGTGCTTTACAATCTTAAATTATAGTTTCCGCTAATTGTATTAATTTACTAACAAGGGATGAGATGTTAATCGGTCGATATAAACCAGAGCATAGTAAAACTTATTCTTGAAACATACAATACAATGTTTCAGTGCGAACTATTAAAAGTATCTATCCTAAAAAGCAAGTTGAGTTTTTCAATATGATGCACCTATAAATATCCTACAACTACGTGGGTTAGGAAATGATTTATCTTTTTTTCTGTTAACGGGCAGGGAACCTTTAAAAGGTACCCACCAAGAAGAACTTGTTGCAACGTCCTCCGAGATGGGTTATGTGGGATTCATCGAGACACCTGACCTGCGAAGCGGACCAGGCAGCCAATGGGACCCAACCAAACCACTCCTCGACCTGATCCGAACCCTGCCGATGCGCTGATGTGTTTAGTACTCCATGCAAGGAAATGATCTACATAGGATGAATATAAAACCAACGGAAATAACTCTCAATAATGCTCTCAGCAAGAGAGAACACGGCTCGAGTGCGAGTGCGGATATCGTTAGGACCCGGCCGACTTGAAAGACAAACACCGGATGTCCGCACGAGGCCGGTAGGTGTGAAATTTTATTCCACTGTACACACCGCCCCCGACCAACCTGCATCCGTTCCGACTCCGATGGCACATGAAATATGCTAGGCCAATCGCTGAGCTACGGATCGTAGATAGGGGCGCTGGAAAGCACAGCAAAGTTATGCACCAAGAGATCATAAATATTTCACCAGTTTGAACTCCGGTGGTTGGGTGGGTTTGATTCGTTTTTCAAGATGGGGCTGACCGTGGAGCTGGCCCAATTTCGGGGTGTGTTGGTTAGGGAATGAACTTTAAATTCGGCTCGCAAACGTCCTAGATTTCCAAGAGATCATAAATATTTCACCAGTTTGAACTCCGGTGGTTGGTCTGGGTTTGATTCGTTTTTCAAGATGGGGCTGACCGTGGAGCTGGCCCAATTTCGGGGTGTGTTGGTTAGGGAATGAACTTTAAATTCGGCTCGCAAACGTCCTAGATTTCGATTCCGATAAGATGTTGGTGGATGTTGCAAGACGGCAGCAGCAAAACACCCAGCACACCAACGAATGTAAGAAACGAGGCGAAATAATTCAAGCAGCAAGGACAAGAACGGGGGGAGGTTCATGTGTTTGTTTATAGTTACATAAAACTGTGTGTACATGTGTAGTTACACAAGTTGTGTACTGGTGAAGTTCGAGCCAACTTTATGGTGTGCTTGCTAACGCAAACCAAGCTCAGGACTTTTCTCAGCAACGAAAACTTCTCTATCCGGAGCACTCGGACCCAGTATGCGCTAGAGTGAATTGAATTGGTAAAGCAAAAGTTACATAAAATTCAACACAATTCTTGTTGGTGTTACACGTCCAAAATCAAACTCGATGGATCGCCACAACAAGCACGGGCTGCACCATTTTGTGCGTGTAGCAAAATTTTGTAACGAATTTCTACGAATTTCTAGCACCGTGATAAGCCTATTGCCTCGGCCGCCCATCGTACGCATCATCGTTCGCTACGAGCATACACATAAAGTATGCTTAACGCTCCATCAGGTTCACGGTGGACGGAGTAGCGCACGAAAACGGGCGAAAAAAGGACAAAACCGGACCTAGCTCCATCAGCCCGACGGAACCCGATACGGTGAAATATGATAAAGAAGCCCATAAATATCGAAACAAATGGGTTTTTGATATTTGTATTTTATTTAACGGTAGCATAACTCAACCCTCCTCATCCACAGGCAACCCACCAAATGGGTCGTCGGACGAAATGGGTACTCCCTAAAACGCACGGTCCTATCTCCCGGGTTACTAGGCCCGGTTCTCGTTCGTAGTATGCAGCAGTTAGACAAAATGATACATCCATCATAGATTGGGCGGAAAATCAAATCTCCAACCATTATCGACGTTAGCTCGAACCAGTTCGATGTGCACTTCGTAATAAATACAATTAGTTTCGATTGCGTGCATTACACGCTTATTAGAGGTTTGATTAGATCGCATTGTGGCTCCCTGTCGAGATGTTAACAAAATATTGTTCGCATGACTCACGTGCTAGCGAAATGGTAGCGAAATTAGTTCGTGGATGCTGCACAACAGTCGCAGTCAATTCTAAAACCACCATTCTGTTTTGTGGGAGTTTTCTTCGAATTGCCAACAATTAAGTTGCCACTGCCATAAGCCCATTCTTGGTAAATCATTTTCGATGTAACTTAGAATAAAGAACATTTAATATCAATGCGTTTGATCTTCATTATTTGAAATGAACCAATTCAAAGAAGTTCCTTTTTTTCGATGACAAATGGTGCTTGCTTTTGATCTTTCCTCTTAATTACATCCTTTGATTCAATCTTGTACGTGACTTCTCATTAAAGTAAATCGAGTTTTGAATAAAATTTCCCATTGCAGGTTCCCATGAAGGTCTTGAATCTGTAACTCAAATAACTTAGATTTTCTTATAAAACTTAACAATTTATGTTGTGCTTTACAATCTTAAATTATAGTTTCCGCTAATTGTATTAATTTACTAACAAGGGATGAGATGTTAATCGGTCGATATAAACCAGAGCATAGTAAAACTTATTCTTGAAACATACAATACAATGTTTCAGTGCGAACTATTAAAAGTATCTATCCTAAAAAGCAAGTTGAGTTTTTCAATATGATGCACCTATAAATATCCTACAACTACGTGGGTTAGGAAATGATTTATCTTTTTTTCTGTTAACGGGCAGGGAACCTTTAAAAGGTACCCACCAAGAAGAACTTGTTGCAACGTCCTCCGAGATGGGTTATGTGGGATTCATCGAGACACCTGACCTGCGAAGCGGACCAGGCAGCCAATGGGACCCAACCAAACCACTCCTCGACCTGATCCGAACCCTGCCGATGCGCTGATGTGTTTAGTACTCCATGCAAGGAAATGATCTACATAGGATGAATATAAAACCAACGGAAATAACTCTCAATAATGCTCTGTTTTCAATCAAAGCGATACAAATAATAACTACAGACATTCAAAATTTATCTATACTTGAAAAACTAGCAATAATATCCAGAAGATTGACAATAACGATGTCTAAACAATTTTAAAGGTATCAAAAGTCCTTTAGACGCAATACTCTAGAGATGACAATTTGACAGTACCAACTAATGCGAATTGAAAGTCAAAGGTTATTGCTCATAATGGATCGATTAAGCTCATATTTTTGGATTCCGAAGTAATCCCACCAGATGAGCTATTATATTTTATAGCTTTTTACTATATATTGATGGTATCTTTCATTGGTCACGGTACAAATTATTCTGAGTCAGAGAGCAGCTACGATTGTGAATTTCAATTGTAACTTGACACAAAGTATAACTTTCTCATTTTTCAAACTTTTTCCACGTCCATCAATAGCACTTACGTTTGCAACAAAACTTTCCCGTCACATTACTGAGCCTATAAACTTCACAAAGTTTCGCTCTACCCGGCCATATCGGTGACAATTTTCCCACGCTACCGATACGGTTCGTTTGTTGCACAGCACAAAAACCAAACGTGCCCTATCCGGCCCATATCATAACCGTCCAGAAGAATCGGTTCCATTTAGCCAGGCTCGCCTGCTTCAGTCAAAATTATCGTTGCAACTGCACCTGCCAAAGGCTTAAACATTGGCGCAAAAAATACAACTCAACCCAAACGGCTTTTTTACTCGTCCAGCAAAGAATATTCCAAGGGTCCATAGGAAACCTCATAACAATAAACATTGTGGTTCTTAGCCGGCGGGCGAGTCCCGGGAAAAAGTTCATAAAAATATGATCCAGCTCGTTGTTCGGGGATGGGGTTTGCCCGAAATGCCAGCGCGGTCGATGATGGTGGAAGGAATTTATTTCATGTTAAAATTCGGCCACGATCCTCTCCATCAAGTCCAGGCAGCATCCAGGCACGAGACATCACGATGACCAGTGCACTAGCGCCTGGGAAGCAGACGGTCCTTTCCATCCGGCCCATTCCGTCAGCCGGGCAGAAACCCCTGCCCAATAGATTGCACGATGATCCCGTCCGCTGGCAATGCACTTGCCACGCGGAGACACTGGGTAAAGGCTATAAAAATATTTCACTATTGGAATTTTCGAGCGGCCACCGAGCGAACGGCTGCGCAGTTGTCGCCGGGCTTAAGGAAACCCGTTGCCCGGGTACGCCCTCTCAAGAACCCTGCTCCCCGGTACACGTTCCGAATCGCTATGAATATTCATGAACTCACATATCGCCATTATAGTCACCAGCGTGCCACGGCAACTCCTTCACCGAACGCAGCACAAAGTCCGGAACCATAATTTCTCTTCAATTGTTATTACAGTCCATGGTGAGCCCTCGCCGGGGCTTAGGATTTGCCTTCTGAAATGCCAACACAAACGGTATGAGGCGGTTCAATCTGTGTGAGTGTGCCGCTGTCCTGTACTGTCGAATCGAATGGGAAGAAGCTTGTCTCATTGTAGGTCACACGGGGGAACGCACCAACACAATCTCTTCGGGGATGGATCTCACATACACCGTGCACCAGACTGGTTGGAAGATAAAATTACTGGATTAATTTACAGTTTATTTTCAGCTCAGCTAGCCTGTATGAAGGAAGAGGGAAGGTGGGTTCATTAGCATGTCAGGGGGAGAAGCCGGTGTAGAGAACTAATTTCACTTTTTGCACCAACACAAACATAATACTCGAGTTCGAGTTTCGAACAGCGATTGCCACCACTACTGCCACTACGGTGACAGGTTTCATTAACAGTGTTGTGAGGTGAAAAACTGGATTTTTGCATACTTTCAGGCGTCAAGTGCAAAACAGCACTCGCGAGCAATAATCATCGCCTTATTTATGTGTTTTTGTCACATTATCAAACATGTGTTTTTAATCAAGTTAATCACAGCGCAATGACCCAATGATAACGGAAAATGGACACTTGATAAATCGTTGATTGATTCCGTTTCCATGCTTTTTTTTCCGTGATCTCTGTGCCTCCACTGCCAACGGATGCCACTGGCCATTTGCATGCTGATGAGCACGCCACAGTCGTGCTGTGCATTTTCTGCTGCTTTTCTATTTCCTTTTTTTTTTGTTCTACCGCTTTTCCATTCGGTTTCCGTTCTTCCGTACCGCATAGAACGTGGCACGATTTCCATGTGCAAGGTTTTTCCTCGCTTTTCTCTAGCCTTATTGTAATCATACCATCGCGTCCTCTGCTCTTTTTTTATCGCACTCTCTCGTTATTCATTCTTACATTCCGTTTTCTCAATATTGAGCGCAACCATCACAAGCGTTAAACTCCTGGTGATTATTTCCCGTCTTCCGTCGTTCGGGTGCCAGTTTGCATCCAGTCCGGCTGGCTCTGTCTGTCTGTCGGGGTATGAATACGTTTGCCCCATCGTATCGGGACGATCCGTTCGCAGTACGTTCGTTACGAAGTTCGAGGCAAATACCGCTGAACAGTCCGGGCAACGTCAATGTCATCGTCGAGTTATCGACCATGGTGGCTTTGGGCATGGTGTTTGCAACTGCGTAAAAGCTTTCCAGCAACGTACGGTAACGTATATATAAACGGTAGCGAGGAAAAACACGAAATGGCCCGCCCTGAGGAGGAGATAGAATGATTTTCATATTTTTCTACTCTCCTCTGCTGTTTGCCTCTATCTCGCTTGTTTGCTACTGTGTTAGGGGTTTATGAGAGCAGTTAAAATATTTTACGATACGATTTATCCATAAAGAATGCGTTCTGCCACTTATTGTGCTTCTTCTTTGTGTCCTTTTTTTTTGTTTGGCTGTTGTCTCAATATTCGTTTTGTAAGCTTGTTTTCCATTTTTATCGACACACTAACCTTGATCCATTTCCCGTTCACACCAGGCCTATGTTTACGGTATGAAAGCTTTCGCTTTCTGGGTCGAGCATGACAAACGAATGTTTTGTGGTTTATTGCGCTGTATAATCGTCTAAATGTTTAGGTTTTATGTTGTAAAATTGTATTTGATCGATAGCAAAGAAATCCGTAATAATAATTAGCAACTGTTTCATATAACTCTGTTTATTTCGAAGTCAGACAAGCATTAGTAGATATAATTCGGAATTTTTTTCACATAATCTCAAAATTTTTCACATAATACTCAACAAACCAAAGGTATTTGATCGCTGTATTTGTTGTTTCGTAATTCAAATAATATATCAAGTCAATTGTATGTTTGGTCTAAAACAAAGGGTTTCATCACAGCTTAAATATTTGTCACGAGCAGCTGCTTAAGAAAAACATTCTAATGTTCTCAAAGTTCAAATAGGTCCTGTAAAAAATCGGGAAGTACAGCAAAATGTTACCACCATATTGAAAAATATAGGAATCAGTCATAAGGGCGAAAGTCACAACCAATGACTATAAATTAAATAATATTAAAAAAAACACACCTCAATAACTTCCCAAATTGCTTGCACAAATCAAAAAATGTCTACTGAAGTCGGTTTAAAGTAGAAAGTTTTTAAATTTTTGCAATATTCATTTCAAACCATACAAAATTATTGAAAAAATTATAAAACGCCTAAAAGTATGCAGTTTGTTCAACAATTCATTTTTAAAAACAAAATTCATACACATGAAATAATACCAGAGGTTTTACAGTTCAGCAAACAATAAAATCCATTTCAATTATTTGTCTGATTGTTGTTTTCCTCTCGCTATCTTATAAATAGCACGCCAAACTGATTGTCAACCTGCGTCACAACAATACAGCTTTATTGATGCTGCACCCAGGCCAACCAACAAGCAGCATCCCACGAAACGATACAACTCTCGGCCAAGCTTTCGGTTGCTTTGGCGTAAATTTGATTTCACCAGCACCACCACCAGCGAACCGCAAAAACCAGTGCTGCCTCACCAGAACATCCCACACCGCACCGGTCCCGAAAGCGCCCGGCAAGCAAAACCGAGTAATCAGTTGAAAATTTTAATTATCCCTTCGGGGCGATAAATTATTCACTTTAATTTGCACTTTACCGACCGCCATTGCATGCTGCTTGCCAACCGTCGACGACGACTGCCTGTCGCTTGCCAAACCCCAGAGCAACACCAGACAAGTAAAACTATCGTAAAAATGGTGTCCTAAAACAGGACACCAGCCCGCCGTTTCATTTGGGCGTCCCGCTGCAAGACGCTGGCAACTTGCGCATGGTTCCGCATTTGACTATCGTTCGTCTCGTAAGATGGGATTTATTTGAAAATGTTGCATTTCTTTAAGCGAGCGACGAACGGAATGCTTTGCCCCAGTGATTTGGTTCCTGCGGGTAGGGCGAGTGATTCATTTGCAAAAGTTTTGTAATTTTGTTATGTGCTGCCTTTTAGTTTTCTTACACACGAACAATTGTGAAATAAACTCTGGCAGCAAGGGTTGAGAAAAGTTTGTTTTCCTTTTAACCCGGAAACGAGCGCCATGTGAGGTTGCCTTTCTTCGAAACAATTTATTTTGCATTAGTTCCATTGAGTTGTGAGAAATGAGATTGCAGTTTTCTGTTGACATGTATTGTATCGACAGCATTTTATCAAACATTTATTTTGTGGGGAAAAAACCGAGCTACAATAACATTACAAAGTGATGCATATTGCATACATTTAGGAGACTCAATGGAATTTTTAGAATAAATATGAAAATATCCAGGTAATCACTATTTTTAACATTTTTAAGTATGTGTGCAACAATTCGGACTACATTTACTGAATGTAGCATTACGTTCGCAACCCATGGGATAACATGCAAGGGAGCAATGTACAACAAGTGTAGAACACTAATAAAAAGGCAAAAGTTTTGTGCTTTTAAGCTAACTAACGAGCTGTTGTCAACCGTTACAGTCCACGGTACGTCAACGCCAACAACGGTGGTCAGCAAAAGTACCCCGTTGGCCACAAATGCCTAAGCCCTCAAGGACCATTCAGCGCCGTTTTTTTTCCACCACGCACACCCAACACAAACCTCTTCCAAATGATTACAACTGAACTGTAGCAATGCCGCCAGCTTTGAACATACTTCGAACAACCTACCCTTAACAATGTACGCCTGTTGAAAGAGCGTTGATGTGTGCCGGTGCACCGCATGACATGAGTAGGGCAGCAACAACAAAAAAAATGCTTCCACGACCATTCACTGAAATGTGGCTGACGGCTAACCTAAGCTGCAACCGCCACAAACGAACGCCTCGTTTGTGGTCGTCCTAATGCCGGAAAAGCGTAGTCGTCAAGTCGCACAACCTTAACCGTAACTCCACGGTCCGTGCCCGCAGTAGTGCCCGGCCAAAGTACTAACGAGCAAACTTTACGTTTTGTGTTGAATTACAATCGAGTGCCACACTTCAGCACACTGCTTCATGGTGCTGATTTCCGCAACACTCCGGCGGAAGCTGGAGGGCTTAGGGTTTGTTTCATTTTTTCCCCTACGCCAAAGAACCTCCAGGGGCCGCGACAATGTAGATCCCGTCCCCGTTGCACTAATGCCTAGTGTCCTTATTAGCGCTTGCCTCGAAAACTGGTCGGTCGAGTGCACCGGAAGATCACCGGGAGCACACAAGCTGAATCTCATTAAAACTGAGCCACTCGAAATCGCCAATAATAACGAGAAGCGTTCGACCAGCGAAGCAAGACCACGACGATGCAAAATGCTCGAGTGGAGCCGTCCATCATTGAATCGAGAACGCTTTTTTTTGCGCTTTCTCTCGACCGAAGTGGACAGTTCGGCTTAGTATACACACAGCCAGGCCGCGCATTTGGAAGCAACAGATTGGTCAACATGTTTGATTGGATGGACGAAGCGTCGAGAAGAAATGACGATTTTTTTTTTGGGTTGCTTTACACACAGATTTTGCATGCTCCGATTCACGTATTTAGATTGTTTGCGATTGGAATTAGGAGCGAAAAACGGTGGAAAACCAAATAAAGTATGCGAAAACGAGGGAGGCCACGGAGACTAAACGCTTCTAATCACTTGTTTAAATCTAATTGTCATCCGATTTGGCACCAGATTCGCATGCCTCGAGTGGCGGGCCGTGGGTTTTGTTTGTTGAACGATTGCTTTGCTGTATAATTAATGACTATTTTAAAAATGTTGCAGTAAATCAAGTCTGCACACGTTATTTCATTAGACATGAATAATGAATTTCAAATCATCAAAACGTGGCTACGCTCTGTGACAGAGTATTGGCAAAGCGTGACTAAAAATACCAAGAGTCTGCGCCAGGGAGACGGGCTTGCTTACCTCTTATTCAATATGGCGCTAGAAAGATCCTTCCGAGATTCGGAGATTGAAACTTCGGGGACCATCTTCTATGACATAGACATCATTGGTTTGAGGCTCTCTTATGTAGCAGAAGCTCACCAAAGGATGGAGCATGCGGCACTGAACCTCGGGTTGGAGATCAACGAGGCAAAAACCAGAATGAAAACCACCAGCGGCCCTGCTAACAAACACTGATCTACGCAGGGGTGATGTACAGATAGGTGATCGCACCTTCGAAGTCGTCCAAAACTTCACCTATCTGGGGTCAAAAGTCAGCACCGATAACAACATAGAAGTTGAATTGCGCGCAAGGGTGCTGGCTGCCAACCGGTCATACTACAGCCTGAGGAAACTTCTCCACTCAAAACACCTGTCGCAACGGACGAAGCTGGGACTGTACAGAACCTTTATAGTCCCAGTACTCACATACGCCTCTGAGACATGGACTCTGTCCAAAACTGACGAAACCCTCTTAGCCGCGTTCGAGAGGAAGATGCTCAGAAGGATTTTTGGCCCCGCATGTGTGGAAGGACAATGGAGGAGCCGCTACAATGACGAGCTCTACGAGCTGTACGGTGATCTCGCTATCGTGCAGCGAATTAGGCTCGCCACGCTCCGGTGGGCTGGTCATGTCATGAGAATGGCGCCGGACGACCCAGCCCGTAAAGTCCTTTTAGGCCGTCCACATGGACAGAGGAGGCGTGGTAGGCCCAAACTGAGATGGAGTGATGGCGTCGATGCGTCCGCCAGAACGGCCGGGATAATGGATTGGCAGACGACGGCGCTAGACCGTGAGCGATATCGAGGATTGTTGCAGCAGGCCAAGACCGCGAAGCGGTTGTAGCGCCTGATAAGTAAGTAAATAAGACTAAAACTAAAACAGATTACTTCAAGTAAGGATTGAGCTGGTGGAGCCTTAAAGATTTGAATTAAATCTATCATTTTACAGTGGACAGAGTATGTAGTATTATAATCGTTCTTCTTGATACGCGCACTGATTTCTCAAACGTGTGCTAGTAATGGGTAATAGAACCAAAAACGATGTTAAAACAATCGAAAACGATAAGAATCATTCCGTGCACTATAAATAATTGTACTTGATGGCAATTTCTGTCAAACTGGCAATACCATTTAAAACGCGCAATTGTCCAAAAAAACTTTAAGCTATCAAGGCACGATTCTACATCTAAATGGGTCCGTCGATTAAACTATGCCGAAGATAATGTGCTTCAAACTGCAAGTCAAACACAAAACAAAATGGCGTAAATGGCTCCTCCATGCGATACAAATGCGTCTGTCTATTTTTATACAAAAGCGATCCCCATAATGCCACCACCAAACGATCTGAAACAGAATTTATCGCTCCCCAAATTGACATAAATTACAATTTCATGCAGTTGCCCATCCCTCAAAGCGGTGATTATGACGGTATTCGATCCATCGTCTAACCGACTAACCGAAACTTCCGGTTTAACGTACTCTCGAACCGCTTGCTCCGTGCAAAAAAGCGGACCCAGGTCTGATGGAGAAATGAAGAAAGCAAGACAGAAAAAGGAACGAAAATACACACCCCATAACACCTAGCTCGACCCAGTTATCGCGAACTAACGATATGCTTTTTTATTCGAGCCATTTTGTTCCCGTTTTCCACGATTATCGTTTCAGACGTTATGCGAACCAGGTCCACGTTTCAGAAGAATGAGACGCACAGCGAAATAGCGGGAATGATTGCTTTCGTTTTTTTTTGCTTCGGAACTTCTTGCTCCTTCCAGCGGGATCAGTGTCCGACACCGCACCGAGTGTCATTCCGCGTTCCGGTGGGAAAAATATTCATAGCGAAATTCGAGCCAATCGTTGGCCATTTCCCGGTGAAAATGAAGCGAACGAACCGGACGGATTCGCTTGACTGTGAAGCAAATTGGGTTCGTGTTACTCGCGCCTTCGAGTGGCCGCAGCTTGCCTGTAAGGTGAGCTCTGGCAGCTGGCAGGAAATGGGACACGCTGGGTGGGTATGTTTTAGTAGGATGGGAAGTTCACTAAGTTAAACTATATTTTTCTATTTTTTGGACAATAAATGTGCTCGGCACATGCAAGTTAAACAATGTGTCAATCACGATTGAAGGTAATTAAACAAATAATTTTTCCCAATAAGAATTAAAAATGACCTACGCTACGCTTATTAATTCTCAGAGATACTTGGAAAAGGTAAAATAATCATGTGTATAATAAATTCAACATTACGTACTTACTCATTCAAACCATTTTATTCCAAAATAATATCCAATCTAAGAAGTAAATAATATAAAAATTAATTTTACTACTTAAATTAGTTGTAACGTGTTGCAAATCACATAACTTTAGGCGCTGTTTCGCAAAAACTTTTCCAATTCTTACACGTAGTCGTATAATTGTACCAAAGAGGGTATTGAAGAGCAATTTTTTTCAATTTGAATCTCCGCTACGAAAGCGACTTTAATTTCACCGCCACAGTTTAATTCTGTGGCACGACCTTTCACCAACACTGTAGCGCTATTGTTTTTCGAATTTGGAATTTGGTTCACTTGGTCACTGCTTCAATGACACAACCTGTCGCAAAAGTCATTCCCTTTTTGGGGTGAAAAGTTGCCAAAGCCGCTTGGCAACCTGTGCTGTGCGTACCGGCCTCCGGTCAGTAGCCAGCCCATCCATTGGCCAGCTGCAGAGATGCACCACTCGGTATCGTGTATTTGTCAACATTTCACCGTCGGGTTTCGCCGAAAAACGCTGACACAGACACTGTGTCCGACCTGTTCGGTGTTGTGTTGCAGATCATTCCCCAACACACAAATGGCCGGGCACCCGACGGTGCCATGGAAGCCCGAAAACGCCGACACAAAAAATTCAAACCACACCTAAAGGCTCTCCTGGGTGACCATAAATCCTGCCCCAGGAGGGTGCCCAGGTGAGCATGAATCATGAACAGCAGCTATTCGGGACTTTAAGCGCGTCCGGCAAGCAGCAGCCGGATGGCCGGGATCGGCAGAAGAGGTTTATTCGGTAAACAAAGCCAACGCTACAGTAACATTCCGGTGAACGAACGCGCGGTTTGGATTTGGGTGACCCGGTCAGATGGGTTTGGACACCGGTTCCGTTCCTGACCATGGAAAATCGGTTTCCGTACGTCAGCCCAAATGGGGGAAAGGTTCAGGTACCCCACGGGCAGTAATTTATCGTCCCGGTTGCTGAATGGTGAGGTGATATGATACACTTAAAAGTTGGCCCTTCTGTTATGCTCCGGGTGAGATCCGAGATAGCGAGGCCGGACGCCGGAAATTGTTTTTTGATAACTGCACAACACTGTGACTGCTAAATGACTAAATAATTGTCATAGTTTCGAAAGCCAAGCTGTTCATTAAACTCGGTCACTGTAGAGTCGGGGAGATGCGAGAGCGTGAGTTCATTAATCGTGGCACTGCACATACCAGGTGCAGCTACCATAATCGTAACGTTCGATGCAGTATTGTGCCTTCAGGCTGCGGTAATTTTCACACCAATCTTGTCGGCCCACAGCGCAGCACCGAAGAATAATTGCATCCACACAGACTATCAACGCATCTATAAATTATTCCGGCCCTAGTGCTGCCTACAAAGAAAAGTGATTTTCTTAGATCGAACTATAATAAACGCAGCTCTTTTGTTGTGTCTTTCAGCTACGAGCCAGCACGCAAGAGAAACTGTTTAAACTCTTCCCCCATATGTACACACTCTTCGCTTTGAACGTTCTATGAAGCAATTTCCCTAGATCTGATTTGGTGAGGCGAACACTAGACGGGCCCAAGCCAACCCCGTACAAATCTGGTTTTACTTCGCTTATAATGTTGCCTATAATTTATGCATCGATATCTCACCTTCAGCATCGAACATCAACACTTTATCCGATGCTTTTAGGTTTGGGCACACAGGTTTACCAACAGCTTCCAATAAATACCTACCGTCTGGAACCACAATCCGGAGCAAAAGCGCCACGAGTCCCCGGGTTCGGCCCGGTGCTACGGTTTGCCTCGATAATCCGGGATGCTATGCCCGGGGAAAACGTGCCTTCGCCTATAGTGTACGTTCATCGCGATAGGGTTCATCCTTGTGGGTTCTTCCTGGTTCCAGAAAGCTTTCATACACTAACCCGGCACACTACCGGTGAGACTACATAATCTTAGATCAAATTAATTATCGAATCTTGTGGATCAGGCTGGCAGAACCCTTTTCCGGCGTAGGGTACGGCTAACCGTAACGAGAAAAATATTGAGGGTGTGTGCGTTGTGAATTGAAATCATTCACACCTAGCGTACGGGTTGGATGGTTTCTGCTGCTTTTAATTGAGAAGATTTAGATTGTTTTTGTTTGCCTTCCGTAGGGATGTGTTCTAATGCAGACTTTTCTTACAAATCGCTACTAATAGGACATGGTTTCGGAAGGCATGGGAGTTTCGCCAGGTGCTGTAGAGATTAACCAAGTCTGGAATTAAGATGCACAAGATAAACCACAGAGAAATCCATTTCCTCATAAATTAAATGTAAGTGCAGTTTTGGCATACTGTCTGTTGTACTCTGAATACTTTTGGTTACTTTTGGCAAATAAAACTTTAATGGATTAAGCGTTTTATTTAAGATCTGCAAGCTGTTGTTTATATTTATTGTATGTCCAACAACAAGCTGAATATCCCTCTCGATAATTCATTAACAGGAAACTAATCTTGACAAACCAAGTTCAAACGTCTCACCGACTGGATTAAAGATTCAACAATTGTAGCATAATGGATCAGACAGAGCCAAAGACGATTTGGGACAATGTGATAGCTAGCATTACCCGAGAACGGAACGCTTTGGTAGGTATATACAGAAACATCGACTAGAGCAGCACTGGCCAATCGAAGATGCCATTTAGAATACCAGATTTGTATGTGATCATCGAGATGCGATAGTCCGATCCTGGTCTTGTACTCCAGAGGGCAATCTCAAGCATGTATCACGAAAAGTTGGATAAATTCTACCTTGTCCACGAAAACTTACAACAACATTTGTGAAAAGAATATCCCGGAATCATTCTTGTCGTTCTCCAATTGTTCTAATGTTCCATTGCTACAAGGCGATATTAAATAGCTTCATACTTAATTAATTTACTTTTGTCGTACAAAAGCCAACAGGCTACAGTCAATAAGAACTTCCATTTTTAACTCACTGCAATGCTTCATCCCTCCTGGACGTGTCAATCGGAACGTGCTCCGGACTGCTGCTGCTTTGTTTCCTCCTAGCTTAAAACTAAATCATGCCTACTTACCGACCGAAAATCCCTTTTTCGAAAAGGAAACAGTGCGCACTCGTCAAGAATATTGCTCCTCCACTAGAATGACGTACCGAGGACACTATCCGTGCGAAGAATGGTACATTATAACAAAAAAATCCTCATCCTACCGCCCGACGTCAGCACACGTCACAGCCATTAATCACAGCGGAACGGAATGACTACACATCATTTCCGTCTTAGTCACCGTCGACGGTTGCTCGAGCTGCTCGCAGAAGCTAACAGGGAACCACTCGATGCCTCCTGCCATGCCACACCCGCTGTGCAGGATACCGCTCACCCACAACTCCGGTGACGAATTCATGCCCAAGCACTAAATATTGTGACAGGTTCAGTTGCTGCTCGTTTCGGAGCGAACAAGGCTAGGGGGGGCGTGCAAAACTTTCTAGTGAGCCACCCCCTCCAGGAGTCCCTGGGCGGGAACGGTGCCACAATCGATCCGGGCGCGGTATAGAAACGGGCGACACATTTACCAATAACCATTCATCATTTCCTGACAGAACGCCATCATGAGCTTCATCCAGACGCTTCCAGAACTGCCGGCACCTGCGAAACGTCCCCCGACCCGTCCGAAAAACGTCTTTGAAGATGTTGTCATACTGTTGACGAAAGCTCTTGATAATCTCAACTCCTGCCTCGTCGCTGGAATAGCGCTTCCGGTTCGCTGCCTTTTCGATCGAGAGCGCGATGCCGGCGAGTTGGGCTTTGAAGCTTTCTTTTTTCGCACCACTCAGCCGGACTCGGGTTCGCGTTCGGGTGCTAAGCTTAATTTCATTGCCTCCTGTCACGGGGACATATTTTTCTCATTTTCGCATGATGATTAGACAAGCATGAATAATGTATTGACGAGCTTGTACATGAGGTATGTGCCCGCGGCGGTGTTACGCTCCCCGGGGTGAAGCCACCGAGCCAATGATTGAGTGGTTTCTTGTTCCAAGCGTAAGAATTAGTTAATCGTTTTGGAGTGCCGTTTGGGGTGGTGTGCAGAAACCCATGGTATATGGGATGTTGGTGGTGCGAGCTACGTTAGAAATAAGCTTCATGAATATATAGCTTCCCCTGGAATGTAAAAGATGAGCTTAAACGCACAGAAAGAATGATGACGGAAGTTCTGACGTGTTGCACTGGAAACGAGCGCATTAACGTTTCCACCGTGCGAGAACACAAATGCACAAGCGTTTAATATACGGTAGCTCATTCATCTTTCTTTTTTCTTTGAGTTAGCGTGATCTATATGCTGCAGGTAAAATGAATGGCAGTATCGCAAGCTTAAAAATTAAGATGAATATATTTAGAGTGATGGCTTTGGGTGATGAAATCGTTTATTTTGGGTTTTTTTTAAGTAAATACAGTAGACATTTTCATATCAGATGAGATATGGTTGGATGTAAACAACGTTCCAACACAATCCGATTCAGGATAGTCCTCTCTTCAGTTGAGGACGAGTAGAAATATGCAAATCTATTACCCTCTTTTATTTTCCAATGAGTTTTGATGTATTTTTGGGCAGTGTGACTGTAGTTGCTTTGAGCGAGAGCGGGTAATGCAATCACTCGTCTTGTCCTGCCGTCTCGGCTGTTGAATACGCACGATCCTTTTGCCGGATGTGCGTTCTGACGTTTCCTTGCCATCTAACCCACGTTTACAGGAATAGGTACAAGCGTTAGCGCTAACAGGCAGTTAAGATTAAAAGAAATACGTGTTGCATACCTCAAGAAGTCAAAAATTGTTGGATGCAAATAGAACAAAGCAATATTTTACCACTAGTTTTTAATTGCAACAGCACCTATCAAAGTCATCTTTTATGAATTTTATAAAACATTCTCACTTTGTCAGATTCACTGCCAAAAAAAGCGTTGAGGATGGCGAATTGAAGGTTAAAGAAAAGACTGCATAACAACTGTTCATATCTTGAAAGGAATCGGATGATCATTTATTAATGCTGTTGGTGCCGCACCAACGTGCGCCGAGCAAGACAGTAAGAAAAAGTTAACAAATCGATCGAAAACCGATCGATGCAAATGCTGACCGCGGATTAGTTCGGTCAGGTCAGCAGTTTTTTAGTCTAAATTAACCAGTAAGAGTATCAATACACGAGCATTTTAAGATAACTATTCGGAGTGTTCACTGAAGTTCACTAAGGTCTAAGGACTAGCTAAGGTCAAACGGGACCAGAGCCCGACTCGACAATAAATTTACTATTTATTTTCTGTTTACAAATTAATTTATCGTTTTTTAGAATTTATTGGTGAAAATGCGGCCGTTTTTAACAAAAGAAAACAAAATTATTTAAAATTATTTTACAGTTTTTTTATTCTTAAAAAATAACTAGGCCGCTAGGTTGTTTTAACTTTATAACTTTGAAGCGAATGATCGTAACCAAAATCTCTTTATGAATTTTCCACACACCAACGAGGAATTATATAGGTTGCCTATTTTCAGGCAATGTTTAACGTTAAATGTTGTTTGTACATGTTTCTTAGTTTGAGCAATAAAACAATCGTAACATTAGTAACACATCGTCATCGTTCGTTCATTCAGGGCCACACTACAGCGAAAGGAGATGAAGTAGAACTGTCTTATTTCATCAAAGTCTAACAGATCGATTATCTTGCCCATATTTCATCGAGTCGTCGTATGCAGTCACCCTTAAAATAACTAACGATATAGTTTTTTTGATTTTTCAGCCACTGTAACAAAACAAATGAAAGCATACTTTAAACCTACGTTGGAGACTTACAAGTTGAAAAACAAAAATGCTAGAATAGAAGAATTGTTATAAGAAGGTAAGTTCAATGAGCATTAAATGTTAACCAACATTGACAAATAAATAAAGTTCCTGTGAGTTAAAACCTGTTTATTTTACTCAAAACACAAAACATCAAACCTCCTACGATTTGTTGCTCCCAGCTACATAACAAAACAATCCTCCGTAGATCCACAGTATAAATCCTCTTGTCAATTTGAGGCTCCTTTCCACCATCGATTTCACCCATATCACGCCGTTGTGATATGGCGGTTTGGCTCCAAAAATAACACCGAAATGATATTTTCTGATGTGCGATGCGAACTCCCCACAACCCCAAAAAATCTCCACGGACAAAATCATCGCTAACGAAACACAAAACCCAAACCCACGCCAGCCTTGTGCCGATGACAGCGCAACCCGAAAAACAAAACCGAACATACATAACACAAAAGCCTAAATATGTTTAACTCCCTCAACGGAAACACTCACACACACACCCGAGAGCCAGCAACGACAGCAGATGGAAAAAGAAAACACGGTGAAACATATTTTTCCAATAAGCATCCAAGTGCTCGAATACCGGAACAGACAAAACTCGTACACCCGGCCGCGAACCACCATAACTCTCGATGTTTCGATAAATATTGCGAAAGTAAACATGAACTTTTCCACAACGGTGCAACAGCGTCTTCAGCGCCAAAGTTGATGACAGTTTCCCGGCAGCAGGCACAGAAGAAGAGCAGTGGCACGAAAACAATAGGGGGAAAGGAATTATGTATTTCGTGCTCAATGCCATTTTGCCTAATTCAATGCAAACATCCGTTTCTGCCACACATGCCCACGACGCTACAGCCCAGCACAAACGGAAAGTTTTGTCTCTGTGGCGTTTGGAAAGCGGCTTCGCTTAGCACGAGTTCGGTTTCCACCGGTGGTACTCGGTGTTGTTCGCAAGGACGAAAAGAAAACACACAACAACTAGGGGCATCCGATCGACAACCGTATCGATGGAGATGTTTTGCAGCGGTGCACACTCAACACTTCCGCGTACGAGCTTCGCTTCCGAAACTCCCACAAGACGTGCGCGCGTATGTGGGGGTGGTTTGACTTTTTCCTTCCACTCACCGCCCGGGTGCTAACCGATCATAAACAAAAGCTTAGTAATGAGCTTTGCTTCGAACCATCGGGCGCGTCTTGTTCTTCGCACTTCTCCTGGGACTGGTAAACGATCTTGTCGAAATCGTGCAGCATTATGAACATAAATTTCACTTGTTATCTTTATTCGCCATCGTCACCGAGGCCAGGCACCAGCCGTCTGCCCGTGTGTGTGTGTGTGTGTGTGGACCCGGGAGAAACACATGTTCGGAAATGTTTTAACAGCCCCAGTCGGTTGATTATCTGTGCGATGCGGCATTGCTGTGGGAATTTACAGAGCCCTGTACAGGCGGTATGCGTTGCGTTCTTGCGTTGGCATACAAAATCGTTTAATGGTGTGTTGAAAAATGGGCAAAGGTTAATTTGAAAAGGCTTTTTTTAAGAGATGAAAAAGATTATTTTTTCTTCAAACTAACACTCGTCAGTGTAACAGTCTAAATGGACATTTTCCGGTGTATGACGGATTGTTATTTTATATGAAAATCAATCGCCAGAATATCACATCTTTCCTCGAAAACGAACACTTTAGAGCTCCTATTTTTATTGGCATCGTTCCAACGTACATCATAAACAACGACGCAACCCAACCCATCCATCACATCTGTGCAATCGCTTCCGAAAAACCAACACCGACATGTACGTAAGTGTTTGCAGTAGTAGTTGGTCTTCGTTTTTTAAACATCAAATCGCAACTGTTACACAGGCGGCCCTCTAAACGCTACCACGCGGCCCTCTCATACGCGGAAAGACGACGCTATCGAAAGGAACCCTTTACATGCACACACACACACACACATATCCACACAGCCAGAATTGTTGCAAGAAACGTGCGGCCATCAGATCCATCAGATCGTGTAGGTGGGATTTTACGCGGAAAATTCAATAAACTCCATCTATCGTACCGTTTTGCCTGCAGCTGTTGCACGAGTGCATTGTTTCCTTCCTTCAAAACTTGGCACACAGATGCGTGGAATATCACACACATACCCAAACATACTACAAACCAACAGTCGGCGGCCGGTGTTGAGTGTTGGTTTGCAACCATCGTTTGAATCGCACCATTTGAAGGATCCGGACGCGGCATGCCGTTTGTATCGAGTTCAACGAAATCGATAATGGTGATTTTACATCGGGTTACTTCTACTGCTGCTGTTGCGATCCAAATGCGATTTTCCCACTGCAATGCTGCCGTGATGATGTAAGTCGAAGCTGCCGGGAGGTTTTTTTTGTTTAGGAATATTGTTTCTACGTTCACGATTGTTTGACATAAAGAAATATACGGTTATCGTAATGAAATATCAAAGTATAGGAAAATATTTTAATTATTTTTTTTGGTTTTTTCATCTTGCAATTGCTTTTAAAATCTTCTATTTATCATAAAAAAGGCGTTGTAAAATGTGTTTAATAGGTTTATCATATCAGTATAGAATAAGGACAGTCTCAAGGATAACACACAGGCCGTCAAATTCGACCCTCCTCGTGGTGCTGTCTGGGGTGCGGAGGTGGCTCGGTGTATAATTGTAGAAGAATTCAGATCGGATGTTAGTGGCCGAGATGGATTCCGAAGCACTTGTAGGAGCGCTAACAGGGGCAGATGCATATGTTTGGGTCAGCCCGTTATGCGTTGCCCCTACGTTTGTACCTAGGCCACTTCGGTGCCACGGGAATTTTGCCGTCGTGGAAGGCAACAGCAGATGGGCGCGGACCGACAAGAAGTCTGTTGTCGACTGATTGAAGGTCTGCGCATCGTAAGTCTACTACGCCTGTCGGTACTAACCATTTCGACATAGCGTGGCGCCTAGACATTCCCTCATTGGTTATGTCTATACCCTCTTACTGAAGTCAAGTCTACTCCGGTAATCCAGTAAGGGGGCGAAGGCACGAGGAGGTTTTAGTCCGTGCGAATCGGACAGTACCCATAGTGCGGGCGTTCCACAAGGGAGCGTTTTAGGGCCTCTATTGTATAATTGTTATACTGCCGATGTTCCAATCCTAAGACAAAGTGCTCATTTGTCGCTTAACACTGTTGACACTGCAATACTGTACAGCTCCTCATTTTTAGCAAGTCTTCAAGCTGGCCTCCAAACAGGAGTTGACTGCTATATTAAATATCTAAACGAATGGAAAGTGCTGGTGAACAGCAGTAAAACGCAAGCTGTAGTCCTACCCTACCAAAAACGCACTATGAGTACTATTCAACGGAAAGTAACACTTATCCTAATCCACAACAATCCTGTTCCCTGGACCTCTACTGTGCGGTATCTTTGCGTTACATTAGACAACCACCTTACCTATAAAACTCCTTTTGAAAACCATAAAGGCTAAACTATGTGGCCTCTTGCTTACCCTATACCCTTTTATCAAGTGAAGGTCCGCATTTTCAATAGAAAGTAAACTGATCCTGTACAAACAGCAATTCTATATGGATCCAACATCTAGAGGTCTAGCAGAAGTATGCTTGTTGTCCAGCGAATTCAGAATAAATTTCTCAAGGTGATCCTCAATCATCCGCCAAGGTATCGTACAACACAGCTTCACACGGAAGTTGGGGTCCTTCGAAAGAGGGACCAGATTCAGAAGAATCTAGAAAAGCTTAAATCTAATAGTTTGACATCCGATTTCAGGATAATCCGAACTCTGTTCTTCGACGAAACATGCTAGAAAATAAATCTTTTATATATTGTAAATATTTAATTTAGTAAATAGCATAAGATAGGTTAGATACATTTGATAGATTTAGTACTTTTAGGCCTATAAAATAATGCATGGTTTGATTTCTTTCATGTTGCTCCACTACCAGCGTAAATATCTGGTCCAGCAAGATATAGTCCTTTTGACATATTTTCACACATATCAAAAACCCGGTAGAAAACCATGCTGTAAACACTTTTTAAAAGGAAACCGGTGAAAATGGGTTAAAAACGAACCATTATGTATATGTAAACAATATTGTTGTAAAACTACACACACTCTAGGTATAAATTAGTGTGACTATCGGTAAAACCCGAATCTCTCAGTTGCACAGTCCGTCTTTTAAAATATTTATGTATTTGCGGTACGTTAAGTGGCCAAATTGCTAAATAAACATGACTCCTGAAAGTTAAGCACACAACAAAGATCGCTGCTTCACCTCCCAAATACTTGAAGCAAAGAAAACAATCAGTTAAAAACTCAAATCGAATGGCACTGTTGATGCAACCACACCCAACAGGACAACTATCCGTGCAGCCTAAGTGATTATGCCTCAGTTATACAATCACCGCACCATTGCTGCCGCCCAAGCCACATTGTCTTATCCGTTTCATCCAATTAAAAGCAACCTAACCTTGAACAATATTTTAACGACACCCAAAGGCGTCTTTCCCCGACCTCAGTGCCTTTGAAGTGCCTACTAGCATTCTGCCACAATCTTCAATGTTGTTACACTTCATCGAGAGTTGTGCGGCACAAAAATCATAAACCTCACCAGCACTTGGAAACTCGCGGGACGATCAGACAGATGTCACCCGGAGCTAGTGCTCGCTTCCGTTCTCTCGAGTCAAAGGGCACGGTTGGGTGCACTTGCTTGCTTAACAATGTTTGATGCGAAGGGCTGCAACTCCAAGCCAAGTCACACTGTGTAAATATAAAAAAACGCATAAAATCAAACAACGATAGTACAGCCAGCCAGCCACGTTTGCAAAAACAAGGGGAGAAAACTGTACGCTCCGGTGCAGCAGCTAGTGCACCATTGAACCGCTACTCCTTTGAAGCGATGCACCACCCATTACGGTGAAACAGTGCAAGCCGGTGAGTCTTGCTGGTGAAGTGAACTATAAATGAATGGCAAAAAGATCGTTAGCGAAGCTCCTGGAAGAGCTGCTTCAGAGTTGTTCATAGTGTGTAGGTAGAATGCACCCTTCTTGCACGCTGGACAATGCACCGACGGTAGACTGGCCGGAAATCGTGACGGCTCGATCAAATCTGTAAAGGTGAAAGAAAGAATGTGGAAATAAGAATAACAACATTAGAAAAAAAAAATTACTCTCCACCACTCATTTACTGCAAGTGCAGGAAAATGTAAAGAAAAAGCATGTAAAAATCTTTCCCTTAATGACTGCCAACGATAGTACTCGCACCCACCAGTGCCACTAGTGCGCCCGTTCGGATGCATTTCTTTTCAATCTTCGCGAGTGGTGCGCATTAAAGCCACCAGCTACCGGGTTGGGTTGGATCGGCACAGCATAATTATAATAAAATCATAAAAGTGCACGATTGTTAATGGGGTCAGTCGGTTGTAATTACATTTTCCGTTCTGCTGCTTTAAGCCTTCTTCCCGCCTTGTGTCCGTGCCGTGTATCCGTAACGGTGTGACAACAGTCTGACGTGGTCGTGATTTATTCTGCACACATTACGGCTGAACTTCTTCATCCACGTTTCCGTTCGACTCTGGCTGTCTGTGCCTGAACGGATGGAGGTAAAGTTTCTAATAATATGAAAAAAAACACTTCACCCTGCGCAACGAATGCTTCCGGAACAAAAGACTTTCTCGGAAGAAAAACCTCTTCTCGAGCTGCTGCGAAGATGAATTTATTTTCGTCAGTGCAAATAATTATTTTACTTTGCCATTTTCTTGCTTTAATTAAATCGCAAACGAAAAGCGAAGAATATCTTCTCTAACTCCAGCATTTCGCTACCAAAGCACAGCGCACAGGGTACAGCAAAAAAATAAATAAATCATCCAATTCACGATATCTTAATCACACCGGAAGTGACCGAAATTATGCTAACCAAACTTACCCGCCTATAAACATAAACATCAACATGAACCGGTCCGCTTTTGATCTCCGTTCGCACCTTTAAGTGGAGGCACCTCTTTAGTGCTGGAGCTAAATCATTTTTCGGCTGCCTTTGTTCGGTGTCAAAACGGTGTGTATTGTTGCGATATTCGGGCCGGCATGATAGGCTTCTGCTGACTCGGAAAGCACAAACAAACCCCCTTTTTTACGCCGCGCAGAACTCTCAAGGCTTCTCATTCTATTTTGGATGGCCCGGTTTCCTTGTTCCCTGCGTGCCATCATTCTCGAGCGAAGGAGTTTGCGCTTAACTCAAACAACAATAAAATCCCCATCCCCCTCGGGGTTGGGAAAGCATAGGAGACGGAGTGCGATAGGCAAAATAGTTGTTTATTTAGGAAGTGTTCTGAGCTCCTGAGTCACAAGTTCAACAAGGCCCGAGGTTCCGAGACAAAACCGGTTAATTATCGTAGGCTGTTTGTCACGCTTAGCTGGTTCGAGCCCTCGCCTCCTAAAGATGGCAACCGAGCTCCTTCGCACGCAGGTAACCACTAGAGAGGGATCACGAAACCAACCACGATTCTCTCTGTGTGTGTTTGACTTTGTGCGTGCGTGTTTGTTTGTGTGATGGAAGACCACACGGTGAATCGTTTCCTTATCGCTCGCTTCAACCTCGGTGAAACACGCTCTGGCTGTGGAACACGGGCTGTGAAATCGTGTGACGCACAAGCGGTTAATTCCGGTGAGACATTCCCCCCGACATCGTCTACGTTCATGCCACGCTGGATGCATTTCTGGACGGACAGTGTTGCATAACTGCAGGACAACTTCAAATGGCACTATGGTCTTAATGGTGGACATTTTGTTAAACCATTTCGAATTTCTCAATTAAAAAATGATAACAAAAACTGTTGAAATTGAACATTAATTTGATTAAACAAAAATTAAGGACAGTTTAACGTATTTCTTTCTCCGAAATTATTCACAAAATTTCACTTATTAAAAATCAAATTATTGTTATTTAATGAATAAAATATTAAAATCTTTATATTACTATAATTATAATTGACTATTGAAATTCATGTTGACGGATAGATTTTCAAAGGTCAGGCAATTGTAAGCAGACTGGACACAGTCCATTAACGTTTGCACAATCGTGTAAAAACCAAATGGAGACGCCTGGTACCGTGTACGGCAGGTTACGAATAAAATTACGCAGATTGACAGACTTTTATTTTACAGTAACGACCGATTGTTGCTTATGTATTGCTTTAATCATTTTTTAATACTCCAGTTTATCGATGAACTTTATCGTCAAAATTAAAGTTGAATTTTTGAATTTCATCCCGGTTAGTGCCCACTGTGCCAGTCGGCCAACAACACAGCATTCCCATTATGTGTCAACCTGATCCTAAGCGACGTTAAATATTTGCACTGCTTAAAACTTTTTATCGCACCGCGCACCGACACTGACAATTGCAGCCGACGATCAACAACACCGGCAAGTGACATTAAAGAAAGGGACACGAACCCTTCTTTTCTGCGGTTTGGAGCGAAGGGGGGTGGGACACGAAAGATGGCATCCGGTAGCTGTGAAACAAATCACACCCAAACACAACAAATCCGACCTTTCCCACACACACACAGGCACGCAACGAGAGCGAGAAAGAGAGAGGCAAAAGGTAAAAAAGAAAAAAAGACCAACGGAACACATCTCCACTCCCAAAGGACCGTAACCGTCAGCAGGACAACGATGCTGGCAGCAGGATACAAAGCGTCAAGCACAGGAGCAGGTCCACATCGGGGTTCGGTTTCGGGTTGGAAGTTGCAACAAGCAACTTTCGGAAACTCCGACACGAGAACACCGTCCTGACGACGCATTCCACCCCGATATAGTGACTTTCAGGTTGGTGCACAGTGAAACTACATTTGCCTCCCCAGCTTGAAGCGTCCACTATGTGCCTCAACCACGAAATAGCATCCTCCACAGTGGCATCGGAGGAAATATCATCCTCGCCTGCAGGATGCTCACCGGAAATGTCAACCAGCTTCTGCCGAGACGCCGATGACGACACGAGCTGGAGCGAGCGAAGGCAACCCGCACCGAACTGTGCCATCACGATGCGTTTTTAGTCGTTTCGCAATGGCACGTACCTTCCGGAACCTGGCTAGAAATAGAAACTCACTTCAACTCCCTGGTACACTGGTACGGAGAACCGTGTCGCAACGTTTCGCGTGACGCTGTCTGTCTTCCTTGGCCAGACGGGCCTTCAGCGATAAGCGATGAAAAATATTCATTTTATAATAATTTATTATGTGATTATGCATTTAAGTACTGCGAGGGTGGGTACGCTGGCATGCCGGTAACCAGTCCCGTGTCTGCATCTAGCTGACGAGAGCTCGTTGAAGAAGAGTACGCTGACAGGCACGAGGCCATCAGTGGGCCAGTGCTTCAGCATAAGGACGCAACTATCCTTCTTAGTGCTTAACAGTGATCGGTGACAAAGCTTACGGGCAGGGAAGGGAAAGCGGTCCGAAGCGCAAGGGAAGGATTCGGCTCGTCTACGAAAGTATTAAAATTAACATTTTCCTTGAAGGACGGGTCGAGTTGATGCGGACGGTTTGGTAGCGCTTTCGGGAAATGTGCATTCGATACGGAGAAAATGGAATTTCATCAAACACGATTTTAACTAAGTTTAATTTTCTTTACCCAACTTCCTGCCGCAGAAGATATGCTGATCGAAGCAGTAAGGGTGTGCGCTGGGAAGGTTTATCTTTAACGTGGTTTAACTGGTTTGTTGGAAGCGGGAACGATAAAATATGAAGGAATGTTTGAGCAAATTCCTTGCACTTCAAGATGGTCATAAGAGTCTTATACAATTTGTATTTCTTTTTGCAAAAATATATGCAATAAAATAAAGGATTTTTATCAATTGAATTAACAAATTTAATATTCAAACAAATTAGACTTATTAATGCTAATAAGCTTCTTGTAAGCGACATTCACAATATTACCAACGATAAAATAAGTCATTTATAACATTTATTCGATTAAACTTAATGGCATTATTACCGAATGAAACAATTATTTGTTCATGATTCTTGGTTAAAAAAAATCTGGCTGAATTATATCGACCTATGTTTCTGTTTCTGTGATGCTTTTCTCATCACTTTTTTGTCCTTGACGGTTCGTTCCTTTAAAGGTATGCAGTAACGCTTGAAGGCATGCAGTAATTAATATGTAATAAATATGCCATTCAATTGACAAACTCTTTGAATTTTTTAAAGCATTCGATTGATTTGTACACAGAAGTTTGTAAATTGTCAACAAGCAAAGTGTGAGATTTATAATTTGGTTCATTTCATGCATCATTATTTGAACTCAATATTTGAACTAAGACGAAGGAATTCAACCGGAAAATGTAGATACATGCACATATACCACTTGAATCCATGGAAAAGACAACTACAAGTTAGGGTTAGGAAAAGGTAGAATGACATAGGAATGAAGTTGTATGGGTATGTAAAATAATCTCGGACAAGGGAACAGTTACATGCTTAACGGTGCGAAGGTTGCACGGCTTTTCTGGCGTACAATTTCTGTATCACAAACCAGTATTTTCGGAAAAATTTTCACAGGAGAATTTCTCACACAAAGCATCCAATTCTAAGATAGGGTTGAAAAATTTTCCCGCTGAACTCTACCAAACGCCAAAATGGTAATTCAAATTCTAAAATCGACAAGTGCAAACGTTACTAACAAACAATGAGGAAAGATAAGATCGAACCCGTTAAAAATTATGTAAAACATGTATATTGTAACAAGCGATTTTCATTCAAATAAACCATCACTACTACTACTACTACTACTACTACTACTACTAAGATAGGGTTGAAAAATTGAAATACATCGCTTTTAGCCGAACTATGTTTAGCACACCTATTTTCAAGACTTTAGTGTTAAGAATGTGTTTCAGGGTAGGTATGTATGGTCTATGACACCGTTTCTGAAAAATGGTTGAAAATGTTTCGAAAAATCAAAGTTTAAACACTCAGTTCTTCTACGATTTGTTTTGTTTGTAGGAAGTTCACTTTTGTGTGTGCTGTAATCATTTCCAATTTTCAGGATATTTGCTAAGCGAGTCTCTTTTTTCCTCAAAATTTAGAGTAGTAAATTTAGAGTAATTTAGAGTTAGTAAATGAATCGAATCTTATATTTTTCAACAATGTTTTTGTTACGATTTATGAATTAGCACTTAATTAGCATGAATTAAACATTAATAGCTTGCTTAAAATACTCTTTAGTGTAATTACTTCTGAACCAATCGTAAGTTATTAATAAGTTTTGACTGATTTTAAGGCTCTCGAACATATAGCTAGAGATCAATTAAGTCTGTATTAAAGTTGTCAGTAGTTTAACGAAAAGAAAGCCAGTAAAAATCGATAAAATCGATAGATTTTCTCCTTCTAAAGAATCCATCGTTTTGCTCCCAATCACTTCAAGCGAAAACCATACAAAGCGATCGTGTTGCTATTATGAATAATTCAAAGCAAATGGTCACGCCTCGCGACAAGATACCAATTAAGCAAATCGACATGCGTTTGCCGATAAGAAACGGAATGAAACTAAATCGATTGCTAGCAACAGCGCACCCGACCGTTCAACACCAACTTGCAAAAAGGAAAAACTTTTCCAATCCACCCGTCCACTCGCTATCAGTCAACCGGATCGGTTCTTTCATTTCAACACACGTCCGGTGCCTCTGGCCGCGTGAGAAAATACAGTCCTGCCCCGCTTCACATTCGCTCCCATTACTAACCGCTCGTCCGTAACCTGTGCAGTGCTTTCGGTATCGCAACAGAACCTGCACACCCCTGGCTGGGTATTCAATTCATTAAACAATCGTTAATGGATAGTTTTCCTTGTTAGCGTGACACCCGGACGCCCCGGAGGCTCGATTGATAGTTATTTATGCCATCGCCAATCAAAAGCTTCTCCGTACCGTGCCGGAAGAGAATGAAAATAAATTGACCTATCCGTCGTTTAGTGTCGTGCTCTTTGAGTGAGTGAATATTTGCAACCAGAACTGCGAGCACCGGCCCGAGCAACTGATTAAAAATGTGCATAGAGAAATGGAGAACGGCGTAAATAAATCAATTTTGTTTTAATGGTAGTAAATAAACGATTAAATGGCGTCAGGATAAGCCAATCAAAAATGAATTTCCAGAACAATCTAGTTTACATTCGAAGTCAAGTACACGCGTAACTCAAATATGACTTGAGATGCCATGCAAATTGCAGACATTTTGGCGTTTTGAATGCAGGGATTGCACTGTTATTATAGATTTACTTTATTTCATTTACGGTGCGGTATTTCATTAATTTAATAATCGTTAAGTCAAGCATTTTTATTGTTAAAATATAGTTATAATAGGGGCGGCCCGGTGGTGATGCGACAGCGCGCCGGTCTTCACACGGCAGGACCGGGGTTCAAGTCTCATCTGGGCCGTTCCCCCATAGTGAGGATTGACTAACCAACTATGCGGTATCAATTAGTCTAGTAAACCAGAAATGGCAGGCATGACCTAAGTGGTCGTTAGGCCAACAAAGAAGAAGATAGTTATAATATCTGTAAACAGATACATCTTAATATTTTTTTTTGCGCTTTCCATCATTTCTAATCCTTTGTTTTTTTCCTGCCTGTTTGCACGTGATAAAAAGTAAAATCTTAAACTAGAAAACTTTTCGTCCCCCTTTTTATCGGATGCAACTTTCTTGGCTTGATTTTCTCACCCTTATCGCTAACGCGTATATGTCTGCCAACTTTTTGCCTATCAATCATTCTGTCTCTGCAACCCTTCACTGCACGTACGCCACGAGTTCACACACTTTAGAGTTGCAAAACACAATTAACGCTCAAAAGCAAAGGAAAAAAACGTGCCAGCGAAAAAATCCTTCCTACCACCTACTAGTTATCCGTGTGCCGCTCGGTTGCCTGCCGGGCCGTAAAGTGATAGCTAAACTTTTTCTCTTCATTTTTCCCCCAGTTCCCCGAGGGTGTGTTTCACTTTCCGGGAAGGTGCCAGCGGCCGGAAGCCTATCAAATGTCAATGACACGCGGCGCAACGTGAGACGCGCCCGTTCCGTTTCGAGCAAGTGGTCACTTTGTAATCAAAAAGTTCACCGCGCATAAGATGGTGGGAGCGAACGCAACAAGAGAGATTTTCTTTTTTGTACGGAAATAATGTGCCAAAATGTTGGCAACCGACGGGACGGCAATCATAAAGGAAAAGCTCGCTTGCAGGAAGGCACCGAAATGGTGGTTGATGCTGGAAAGAGTTAAAAAAGTTATAGATTGATTTCCGAAAACATCAAACCTGCGTGACGGCAACTTGACGACATCAAATCTTATAAATCCTCCCACTCTCTTGCGGACGGTAGAAACCGTGTACCGTCAACAACAACGAAAAAAAGCTCGACTGAAAGCGAAAAAAGGAGGGAAAAACACCTTAACGGCGGGTTAAGAATCGCCCATGCTGTGCACCGGCTAGCCGCTTTATTCTTTGAGCCTCGTGCACGATCAGAAAGCGTACCCTTATCAGAGAATGAAGCGAATTTTGAGAAGGGTTGCCCGTTCGCACGTCCAGACTTTCGTCCATAGGTTCGCCATTATTGGGTCGACCCTTCCGTCGGGTGAATTCATTTCACATCGACCCAAAATCTAAAGCGACCAGCATTCGAACGACACCGGTACGTGGGTAGACATCTTTTTTTTCGGTCTCCTGCTACAGTCCCACAGTGCTTATGTTTGCACTGAAAGTAACGATTAACGATGTACGACAACACAACCCAGGGAACCCCAGATTCAGCCAGGTGAACCGCGACACTACGGGCTGCAAAGTGCGATCGGATTAGCAAAGAAAATGCTGCCATGGGATAAGATTTTCCACAGATTTACCTCCAAAACCGAAACCGAATCGACTGCATGTTAACGATTTTACCTGCAGCATATTTTCACGGTGCGCATACTAAAAGCGAAAACCCGGGACGTCCCATTTTTTTTGCCTTCAACTTCGGTCAGCTCGCAAGCGGGTCCGTCCCATGCCGCAATCAAACCGAATGTCAACGAACTTGTACCATCAGTGTTGACACTTTGTGACGACTTATGACGCGTACGCGTGCTGATGGTATGATTTATGCATCCAGCTGATATCATTGTAAAGATCGCCTTTTTCTTTCACCCGGTTTTTTCTTGTTTGCGAAACGAACCTATTTTTGCCCACATAACATCCATCGGTTCATGTTTCAGAAAGGAAAAAACGTTCTACGATGGGAAAGGGTTCGAATTTTCACATTCAACATTTCATGAACCAAAACACCTACGGTAAGAACTGAACACCAACCGAGGAGAGCAAAAAGCGAATAAGAAAAAAAATACACACTGAAAGCGAAATATAACTTTACTTACTCGCTCACCGCTTAAATCACATTTTGCATCATCAATCATTCGTGCTTCGTGACGCAAACGTTACGGGTTGCGATGGACTGTTTTTTTTGTGGCTTTTTCTCGGCTGTTTTCGGTCACCCGCTTCAAGCAATCAGATAAGTTGGTGTGAATGATGTTTTTAAATTCGTTTCTGATTTCGTTTGTTGCTTTAAATTTGATTCGATGTGATGCTTTAATCAGCCACCGCTGTGCATGGACAATGAAGTGATGTTTTCTTATTGCATTATCATGCGCTTATGTGACGGCGAACAATTGGTGCATTTACTAACACGTTTAAAAGGAAATTTCGTGTTTTAAACTGGCAGACACATGAAGCCATCAAACAGTTCCTCTGTATTTCTGGATTTTTATTTATTTATTTGAGTGTAGTGGCGTGAATCCCATATATGTGGGATGCTATATTGCATTAGAGATATCTTTGTTGTTTCCCAACAGTTGTACGGTGCTGACAGTTCACCGAAGCATCAAATTATCGCGATCATGCGGGCCGGCCGAATAATAGAGAAAAAATAATAATGTCACGTTACGACGTAACGGAGAAGGAATTTTAGAACGTGCCATCGCACCAGTAGTGAAAGCCAATCAAGCGAATAAAGAGCAGCGAATTTTCAACTCCTTTTATGAGCTTAAAGATTTGTTTTTAAAGTTTGTTTTACTACTCCTGTTACATCCGTAACAATCTTATATTGTATATTTTAAGCGATATATTCAATAAAAAGATTAATGGAAATTTATGGGTCTATTCAAGATTCTAAATCTAACACATAAGGTCGGGAGCAAGACTCAAAGGCGAGCCCGAGCCGTTAAATGAGCACGGATTAAGCTGCTATAACTGTTATAAAATGACGCTATAATGCCAAAGGGTGCCTTGTGCCTTTGGCTTCATAGGCGTTTGCATTCGGTTAGAGTACCGATCACATAAGATTTAATACAAACATGTCTTTGATGATTAATTTTGCTGTGCTGCAGTTTTTTAACGCACCTTTTACATAAACAATCGAATTTATATCTTGTGAAAATAATGTGTTATGTCCGGCTAACTTAACACTGTACCACTAACACCATCGTATGCGTTAACGTTCGGCAGCGAGATCGTTTGTCTCGTCCCGTCAGCGTTTATCTCGTCACATTAAGAGAAGATCGGTTTTAGCATTCGAAGAGTAAAGATCCAAACAATAAAGCAAACGTGGTTCCAAATCCTTACTATTGATTTTAATGTTTCTCGTTCGATGGCCACCGTGCTATTCTAACTCCATAGAAGGATTGTCAGTATTTTAGATTTCTTCAAGATGTCAAAGCTGCCTGTACTTCCAAAACTTTTTCAACAAGGTACATATTCGCATATTCGTAAAAATTATTGCAAACAGCATCGGTTGATGCATCAAAACTGCCCGAATTGTTTGCTGTTGGGGGAAAATTCAAAAATTCAAAATCATAATTTAAGTAGCATTTACCAAACCAAAAATAAAATGGTGTAATTGTTTTTTATTTCAATTAACAGGTAACAGGTAATTTAAATATTATCTTATTGACGACGGTCACACGCGTCAGGACCGTTTCTCCGGACGCAAGACTGAACATCGAGCTACGTGTAAAGTATCTCAAAGCCACCAAAAATGACCGACCAAGACCACTCGAGGTTGTAGTGCCAAAGAAAATGAAGAAGCTAACCATTTTAATGTGGTGAAACAGTAAATTCATAAAATACACAAAGCTGCTGTTGACTCTTGCGTGATTTATTTAAGACTGAGTTCCTAGTAAAACTCGATTCTCGATTCTCGATTGAAAGTTCTCGACCAACGTTACCGGATTCAAGATTTCCACGAATTTAAGGTCTGATTCTTTGCAATAAAAAACTAAAATCATTTTCCTCAATTTTTATGCCATTGTTGGAATCATCCAACGGTGAAGATTCAATTTCATCTTACAGTACGTTGGAAAAATACTCAAAATCTAAGCTTATGAATCGATCAATAAAGACACTTCTTGAAATGTTATCAAATGTTAATCTTTTATAGCAAATTTACATTTAATATTTCATCCATCCAAGCCTAAAAAAAAATATATCATATAAAAACTATTGAATATATCCCAAACAAGGCGCTCCTTAGTTTAGTTACAAAAACCTAAATGCATTGATGAATTCTGGACATTGATACTTCGCAAGCGAGACTCCTTATTGTACCCAACCGGAGGGTTCAGCAGCTTCACATACTCATACCAATCATTCGAACCATCTGGTAAAAGCAACCGAACACCCCAGACGTCATCTTCCATATGCCGGCGGCTATTGGAATTCATTATTTTATTCAGTAAGTTCGCTGGTCCGCTCCCAACAAAAAAAAACAACAACTCACACTAAAATTAAGCTTCCAGCTGGTCCGCTCGTGCGCCCTATGTGCGTCACCCTCACAAGACGGTACCATAATCTGCAAAGCGTAGGCTGAATGAAATTACAATTTCTTCCGCGTTGTGTTTACACTCGATCTCGTCCAGCGTTGAGCGACAATCAACGCGACCAATCCGGGTTTCGGGCCGTGTGGGAAAGCAAAATAACACTCGAAGCGAAAACAAACACACCCAAGCTGTCATAAGAGGCAACGTTGAAGGAAAATATGTTGCTTCTGGCCTAAAAGTGGATTGGGGTTTTGCGATAGTGGAAGAAGAAAGCTTCTTATGAACATGCCCTCTGGCTCCGGATCCACTGACAACATTAGGTTTTACGGGAAAGTTATGAAATTGAGTAAACGAATGTGAGAAATTTCAGATTATTAAGAGCAGAGAAAATAAAATAAAATTTACTATTGCATACATTTCGGCGTAAACTTTGTCTTCTTTTATTTCTGCCTTTAAAATACATTTTCGAGCTAAAACTCATCGGGCTTTCATTAAGTCATCGCACCGTAACAAGCCATTCATCCGGTACAGGTGCAACAAAACCTGTGTGACGTGCTCTTGTGTGTAACTTTCTAACCTTTGTGACTCCTATCTGCTGCCATTCTGATTTAACTTCAGCTTGCTCATCTCGGCTTATCAATCCCGGCGTAAAATCATACGCAAGCCAACCACGTATGTGACACCGACAGACACCATCTAATCAATGGTTTGTGAAAGAGTATGCTTTCGGAATTTCCCCCGACGAACACTCCAGCATAAAAGTGTAGTTGGATGAGTTGCCACTTGCTACTCCACGTTTTGTTTTTTTTGGTTCGTTTTTCTGTCCTCGACTAGCAACTGCAACTCATTTTCCCATTTTCAAATGGCTATGATGAACTTTTCAACCGTAACTAGCACAACTCACAAAAAAATAGCAGATCGGCCCCATACCACACAACCAACACATTCCACTCTACCAGAAAGTTGCCAATTTGATCAAACACAAAACATTTCCCCTTCGTTACGGCGAACGGTTACAGAACGCACACACACACACACCTCCCCCCGTAAGCCACTCGATGTCTTATCAAAAGTGACATCCTTTTGCACTCGGCGCACCCTGATGTTTTTCTCCAATCCTCCGGTACGGAACATTGCCCAGTACCTGGTACGATCACTGCAACACTCCATCATGCACTACTGACAAACAAATACGTGATTCAATTTCATGGCGACATTTGGAGTCTTTCTTGGTTCGGTTTCGTTCCCGAGCAGGGAGCGGGTATCGAATCGAAAAGTCCTAGAATTGATCGAACTCAATTTTTTCTTTAGACAAAGTTTTCTTCTCTGTCCTTTCATTTGAAATGCTTCTTTTCTATACCGTTTTTGTTTTGGTAGGGATATTGAAACGAGGGTTGGGATTTTTTTAAGCTACTCCACTCGTCTATTTCACATGAAGTCATTTGAGCTGAAAATTGTAAAACACAAAAACAACGAGCGGTTTAAACGGAAATCCGAATAAACCCTTGCAAAATTCTTTTCAGGCCACTTTCGAAAAAGCGGAGAGAAAACAAACCGGGACGAAACTATTTTGTTTGGCCACTTACTTCACAATCCATACAAAACCAGGCCGGTTTGTTCTATTCTTGATCTCTCTTTTTCTCTCTTTCTCTCTCTCTATCTCTCTTCCCTTGATGAGCTAGCTTACATTTCAACTAGGATGTGGAAGGATTTTCTTCAATCCGTACCGATCCAATCTCGATTTCACTATTGGCTGCGATTGGCATAATAATACCACCAGGAACTCGGTGACTCACACTATCGCCCGATCGGGATGGAAGTACATCCGAAGCAGTCAGTTTTAAATAAGTCGAGCAGCCCTCTGGCTCCGGATCCACTGACAACATTAGGTCTTACGGGAAAGTTATGAAATTGAGAAGGAAAAATAATATGAACTGAACTACTTTATAGATTGTAAATGAATATGAGAAATTTCAGATTATTAAGAGCAGAGAAAATAAAATAAAATTTACTATTGCATACATTTTGGCGTAAACTTTGTCTTCTTTTATTTCTGCCTTTAAAATACATTTTCGAGCTAAAACTCATCGGGCTTTCATTAAGTCATCGCACCGTAACAAGCCATTCACCCGGTACAGGTGCAACAAAACCTGTATGACGTGCTCTTGTGTGCAACTTTCTAACCTTTGTGACTCCTATCTGCTGCCATTCTGATTTAACTTCAGCATGCTCATCTCGGCTTATCAATCCCGGTGTAAAATCATACGCAAGCCAACCACGTATGTGACACCGACAGACACCATCTAATCAATGGTTTGTGAAAGAGTATGCTTTCGGAATTTCCCCCGACGAACACTCCAGCATAAAAGTGTAGTTGGATGAGTTGCCACTTGCTACTCCACGTTTTGTTTTTTTTTGGTTCGTTTTTCTGTCCTCGACTAGCAACTGCAACTCATTTTCCCATTTTCAAATGGCTATGATGAACTTTTCAACCGTAACTAGCACAACTCACAAAAAATAGCAGATCGGCCCTATACCACACAACCAACACATTTCACTCTACCAGAAAGTTGCCAATTTGATCAAACACAAAACATTTCCCCTTCGTTACGGCGAACGGTTACAGAACGCACACACACACACACACACCTCCCCCCGTAAGCCACTCGATGTCTTATCAAAAGTGACATCCTTTTGCACTCGGCGCACCCTGATGTTTTTCTCCAATCCTCCGGTACGGAACATTGCCCAGTACCTGGTACGATCACTGCAACACTCCATCATGCACTACTGACAAACAAATACGTGATTCAATTTCATGGCGACATTTGGAGTCTTTCTTGGTTCGGTTTCGTTCCCGAGCAGGGAGCGGGTATCGAATCGAAAAGTCCTAGAATTGATCGAACTCAATTTTTTCTTTAGACAAAGTTTTCTTCTCTGTCCTTTCATTTGAAATGCTTCTTTTCTATACCGTTTTTTGTTTTGGTAGGGATATTGAAACAAGGGTTGTGTTTTTTTAAGCTACTCCACTCGTCTATTTCACATGAAGTCATTTGAGCTGAAAATTGTAAAACACAAAAACAACGAGCGGTTTAAACGGAAATCCTAATAAACCCTTGCAAGATTCTTTTCAGGCCACTTTCGAAAAAGCGAAGAGAAAACAAACCGGGACGAAACTATTTTGTTTGGCCACTTACTTCACAATCCATACAAAACCAGGCCTGTTTGTTCTATTCTTGATCTCTCTTTTTCTCTCTTTCTCCCTCGCTATCTCTCTTCCCTTGATGAGCTAGCTTACATTTCAACTAGGATGTGGAAGGATTTTCTTCAATCCGTACCGATCCAATCTCGATTTCACTATTGGCTGCGATTGGCATAATAATACCACCAGGAACTCGGTGACTCACACTATCGCCCGATCGGGATGGAAGTACATCCGAAGCAGTCAGTTTTAAATAAGTCGAGCAGCGATGAGTCTTTCATTCAAATTACTCCTAATTTAATCTTATTCCACCTCCACTTGAATCGATTTATTTGAAATCTATTCGGCGTCGGCGAAACCGTCGTCCAAACCAAACGAGAAAGGGCGAAAAAAAATGCTCAAAGATTTGTACACCGAAGAAGAAAAAACCATCCAATCTCCCACGATGGCCAGGACGATGTTTTCGAATGCTCTCCCGCAAATGGGTTGCGCTAAGAGCGCCCCCCCTCCAAAAACCTGCCGCATTCCGAATTGAATTTCACCGCTTCAATGATTATCGGCGGGCAGAAGCAGCAATATTGGTCCCAGTAAAGGCAAGCCACCTATTATTGACTACTAGTGGAACTACTTACGAAAGCACTTAAACCCTATTTTCCATAGCTCTATATTATGTTCCTCCCACTACTCTCTCTCTCTCTCTCCCTCCTTGACGCTTCGCTTATCGTTTAGTAAATCATTGGAAATACTACACCAATTACTAAACGGGGGATTTGGCGGACTGGAAAACTCACCATCATCTCATTAGAGCCACTTCCGATCCGAGTCGATCGCCATCACGCTGAAGCGTTTTTCCCGCCCCGTGCACAAAACTTTTCCATTGCAGCTTGCTGCGCCAGCGTAAGCGCCACTTTAGCACAGCACGGAGAGGTTCCTGGTCAGTCCGCCCAAACCCACCGAACGGCGTTTATTCATCCAATTAGTTTATTGATATAGAGATTCGCGGAACTGCTGCCGCTATTCACTATAATTAAGGCCACTCAGGGAAAACGAAGAAGCACCAAACTCGGTCCACACTCGGTGCCGTGGAGTGGGCAACGGGAAGCCACTTGTTTTTTTTTATGTTTTTATATTTTTTGTTTCTGCATACCAGAATCATAGAACCCGCCACCGTTTACCGCGGTTCGGTGACGAGCCGCAACTAAACGAGCAGCAACCATAAATGATAGTTGCGCCACTGCGGATTATTTAACAAATCATTAGCGGATGGGATGGGGTGGTTCAAGGAATGAAAAAATAAATTGTTGGCAGCTTTCCGTATGAGCGTGATAACGAGCAACGGTTAATGATGATGCACTTGTGGGGGCGTGTTGTGCAAAATGCACTGTCAGGTTGTTATTATCGGACGAAAATGTTACGAGAATGAGCTTAGAGGAATGTTGGAAAATTATGCAAGTTTAGGATTAATGGTTATGAACAGTTGGCAACAGTTAGATACAATCATGATGAAAAGGAATCATTCTAAAGAAATGTTGTAAAATGATCGCAAAAAATAAAGCTGTTAGTCATTACGAATCCCTTTCATTATTCGTAATGACTAACAGCTTGACTAACATGATAATATCAGAAGGAAAATGTAAAAATTTTAGCCCTACTTCGGTGGAATAGTCGAATCCTCAAATATGTAAACTTATACTTATGCTTACAGACCATTTTGATGCATAGATCGTGTAATAAACTTGTTAAAATGTGTTAACACTAGCAGTTTCGTCACATAAGTGCTGTTCAACAAAGCAGAAGAATATCTATATTAATGTCCAGAATTTTGGATGAGAGTGGCATTATATTGATTGTTAACTATCGAAGGTTGGTTTAGAAATCGAAAAATAAATCCAAATAAAATTATAAGTAATATGTAGGAATCCAAATAAAATTAAAGAAAATATTCATAAAAAGATTTTATCATCCTAATGTTGGTCTAATGCTTCCTTTTAAGCTTCTTATGAACATGCCCTCTGGCTCCGGATCCACTGACAACATTAGGTTTTACGGGAAAGTTATGAAATTGAGTAAACGAATGTGAGAAATTTCAGATTATTAAGAGCAGAGAAAATAAAATAAAATTTACTATTGCATACATTTCGGCGTAAACTTTGTCTTCTTTTATTTCTGCCTTTAAAATACATTTTCGAGCTAAAACTCATCGGGCTTTCATTAAGTCATCGCACCGTAACAAGCCATTCACCCGGTACAGGTGCAACAAAACCTGTATGACGTGCTCTTGTGTGCAACTTTCTAACCTTTGTGACTCCTATCTGCTGCCATTCTGATTTAACTTCAGCATGCTCATCTCGGCTTATCAATCCCGGTGTAAAATCATACGCAAGCCAACCACGTATGTGACACCGACAGACACCATCTAATCAATGGTTTGTGAAAGAGTATGCTTTCGGAATTTCCCCCGACGAACACTCCAGCATAAAAGTGTAGTTGGATGAGTTGCCACTTGCTACTCCACGTTTTGTTTTTTTTGGTTCGTTTTTCTGTCCTCGACTAGCAACTGCAACTCATTTTCCCATTTTCAAATGGCTATGATGAACTTTTCAACCGTAACTAGCACAACTCACAAAAAAATAGCAGATCGGCCCCATACCACACAACCAACACATTCCACTCTACCAGAAAGTTGCCAATTTGATCAAACACAAAACATTTCCCCTTCGTTACGGCGAACGGTTACAGAACGCACACACACACACACCTCCCCCCGTAAGCCACTCGATGTCTTATCAAAAGTGACATCCTTTTGCACTCGGCGCACCCTGATGTTTTTCTCCAATCCTCCGGTACGGAACATTGCCCAGTACCTGGTACGATCACTGCAACACTCCATCATGCACTACTGACAAACAAATACGTGATTCAATTTCATGGCGACATTTGGAGTCTTTCTTGGTTCGGTTTCGTTCCCGAGCAGGGAGCGGGTATCGAATCGAAAAGTCCTAGAATTGATCGAACTCAATTTTTTCTTTAGACAAAGTTTTCTTCTCTGTCCTTTCATTTGAAATGCTTCTTTTCTATACCGTTTTTTGTTTTGGTAGGGATATTGAAACAAGGGTTGTGTTTTTTTAAGCTACTCCACTCGTCTATTTCACATGAAGTCATTTGAGCTGAAAATTGTAAAACACAAAAACAACGAGCGGTTTAAACGGAAATCCTAATAAACCCTTGCAAGATTCTTTTCAGGCCACTTTCGAAAAAGCGGAGAGAAAACAAACCGGGAAGAAACTATTTTCTTTGGCCACTTACTTCACAATCCATACAAAACCAGGCCTGTTTGTTCTATTCTTGATCTCTCTTTTTCTCTCTTTCTCCCTCGCTATCTCTCTTCCCTTGATGAGCTAGCTTACATTTCAACTAGGATGTGGAAGGATTTTCTTCAATCCGTACCGATCCAATCTCGATTTCACTATTGGCTGCGATTGGCATAATAATACCACCAGGAACTCGGTGACTCACACTATCGCCCGATCGGGATGGAAGTACATCCGAAGCAGTCAGTTTTAAATAAGTCGAGCAGCGATGAGTCTTTCATTCAAATTACTCCTAATTTAATCTTATTCCACCTCCACTTGAATCGATTTATTTGAAATCTATTCGGCGTCGGCGAAACCGTCGTCCAAACCAAACGAGAAAGGGCGAAAAAAAATGCTCAAAGATTTGTACACCGAAGAAGAAAAAACCATCCAATCTCCCACGATGGCCAGGACGATGTTTTCGAATGCTCTCCCGCAAATGGGTTGCGCTAAGAGCGCCCCCCCTCCAAAAACCTGCCGCATTCCGAATTGAATTTCACCGCTTCAATGATTATCGGCGGGCAGAAGCAGCAATATTGGTCCCAGTAAAGGCAAGCCACCTATTATTGACTACTAGTGGAACTACTTACGAAAGCACTTAAACCCTATTTTCCATAGCTCTATATTATGTTCCTCCCACTACTCTCTCTCTCTCTCTCCCTCCTTGACGCTTCGCTTATCGTTTAGTAAATCATTGGAAATACTACACCAATTACTAAACGGGGGATTTGGCGGACTGGAAAACTCACCATCATCTCATTAGAGCCACTTCCGATCCGAGTCGATCGCCATCACGCTGAAGCGTTTTTCCCGCCCCGTGCACAAAACTTTTCCATTGCAGCTTGCTGCGCCAGCGTAAGCGCCACTTTAGCACAGCACGGAGAGGTTCCTGGTCAGTCCGCCCAAACCCACCGAACGGCGTTTATTCATCCAATTAGTTTATTGATATAGAGATTCGCGGAACTGCTGCCGCTATTCACTATAATTAAGGCCACTCAGGGAAAACGAAGAAGCACCAAACTCGGTCCACACTCGGTGCCGTGGAGTGGGCAACGGGAAGCCACTTGTTTTTTTTTTATGTTTTTGTATTTTTTGTTTCTGCGCCACCGTTTACCGCGGTTCGGTGACGAGCCGCAACTAAACGAGCAGCAACCATAAATGATAGTTGCGCCACTGCGGATTATTTAACAAATCATTAGCGGATGGGATGGGGTGGTTCAAGGAATGAAAAAATAAATTGTTGGCAGCTTTCCGTATGAGCGTGATAACGAGCAACGGTTAATGATGATGCACTTGTGGGGGCGTGTTGTGCAAAATGCACTGTCAGGTTGTTATTATCGGACGAAAATGTTACGAGAATGAGCTTAGAGGAATGTTGGAAAATTATGCAAGTTTAGGATTAATGGTTATGACCAGTTGGCAACAGTTAGATACAATCATGATGAAAAGGAATCATTCTAAAGAAATGTTGTAAAATGATCGCAAAAAATAAAGCTGTTAGTCATTACGAATCCCTTTCATTATTCGTAATGACTAACAGCTTGACTAACATGATAATATCAGAAGGAAAATGTAAAAATTTTAGCCCTACTTCGGTGGAATAGTCGAATCCTCAAATATGTAAACTTATACTTATGCTTACAGACCATTTTGATGCATAGATCGTGCCATAAACTTGTTAAAATGTGTTAACACTAGCAGTTTCGTCACATAAGTGCTGTTCAACAAAGCAGAAGAATATCTATATTAATGTCCAGAATTTTGGATGAGAGTGGCATTATATTGATTGTTAACTATCGAAGGTTGGTTTAGAAATCGAAAAATAAATCCAAATAAAATTATAAGTAATATGTAGGAATCCAAATAAAATTAAAGAAAATATTCATAAAAAGATTTTATCATCCTAATGTTGGTCTAATGCTTCCTTTTTCGGTAGGCACTGTCCGTATTTTTAACAAAATGATTAGAGAAAGTGAGAAATGTAATTAAGCAAAGAAAAGTAATCAAAATTCTCTTACACTCTTGCTGTGGTAAAATTCTTGATCAAAAGTGTCACAGTACTTTATTTTATGTTGCCCATTTCTTTCGACAAATTGCCAGACTTTGACCTCTAGAAAAGTTGCTCAGCAATCACATAGGAATGCTATGTAAAAAATCATAGTTTACCTGGTATCTATTTTATTTATTTTTTTTAATTTAATTAGAACGGCCTGGCTGTATTGCTTTTGACTTGTTTTTTACGCGTAGCAGAATAGTCAGTAATGCGTACGGGGAGGCGGTCCGCCGGGATTCGAACTCCGGTCCTGCCGTGTGAAAACCGGCGCCGCTATCGGATATACCACCGGACCGCCCCATGGTATCTATTTTCAGTAGAATTTAAAGAAAAAACATAACATTTTTATCGATAGTTTTTCTACCTACTCACGAAACATGCCGATCTATCGGTTCAAATCAAATTAAACGAAATAATTGGGTGAATAATTCGATATTTTAATAAATATCTATGTATTTAAGATGTTAATGGGTAACGAGCTCAATACAATTTATTAAATGAACTTTTCTCAAAATACAAGATCGTCTTTCAACGTGACGAACACGACCTTCTTCTTTCAACTACCGTATACCACTCTCTCCGGTCGCACCGGTTGCATCATCCTGTCACCTATCAACTGTCAGATTGACATTTTAAAGGTGTTGCCTACTTGTCCTACATGTATAGGCGGGAATTATTTATGTTTGAATAATTGCGAGTGGAGTTCTTGTTTGAATATAGTTGAAAGAACAATTTTGTGTCGTGTGCAGTATCCTTATTTCTTTAAAATTTATATTTCAAACTTTTTATAGCATCGTCAACACGACCAAAGGGGTTCGAAAAATAACCAAAAACCTCGAATACAATTTTTATTCAATATTAATATACAGCCTCCACACTACTCATCCACAACTGAGCATGCCCGGGATATGGCAAATTACAAGGAGGAAATGCCTTGTAACTATTAAATAAGAATACTATTAAATCACCACTCCTGGTGTTGAAAATACGGCGTCCAGCCTTCATAGTGGAAAGTAAATAAATAATATAATTTATTTGTGGCTTGCTTTCTTTCAACTTCTGTATACGACTCTCTTCTATCGCACCGGTTGCATCATCCTGTCACCTATCAACTGTCAGATTGACATTTTAAAGGTGTTGCCTACTTGTCCTACATGTATAGGCGGGAATTATTTATGTTTGAATAATTGCGAGTGGAGTTCTTGTTTGAATATAGTTGAAAGAACAATTTTGTGTCGTGTGCAGTATCCTTATTTCTTTAAAATTTATATTTCAAACTTTTTATAGCATCGTCAACACGACCAAAGGGGTTCGAAAAATAACCAAAAACCTCGAATACAATTTTTATTCAATATTAATATACAGCCTCCACACTACTCATCCACAACTGAGCATGCCCGGGATATGGCAAATTACAAGGAGGAAATGCCTTGTAACTATTAAATAAGAATACTATTAAATCACCACTCCTGGTGTTGAAAATACGGCGTCCAGCCTTCATAGTGGAAAGTAAATAAATAATATAATTTATTTGTGGCTTGCTAGTTTTGTCTCAGCTATCAGAACCTACCTACATTAATTTGAATTAAATAATTTTTAAATATAAAGACATTAAGTGTTCAACGTCTAAATGTATGCAATTTATAGATATTACAAACAAGTATTTTTAATTAACACAGAGTTTCTATCAATGTTGGTTCTTTCTCAAATAAAGAAATATGTATCAGGAATTATTAAAACAAATTGTCACATTAATTTCTTAAAAACATTATTGTTGTGTGCTGCTACCCTGTTTATAACAATTACACAAACATTAACAAAATAAATCTAGTCTGCAGGGATTATATATTGCTAGATCAGAAACCATATACCAGCAGCCCAATATTGTACATCCTCAGCCGACATACGCGACGCCTCTCTTTACTTACTTTAAGCTGAAACCGGACACACAAATCCCTACAGCATAAACAGCTTCAGTGTGAAGCGCAAAAGCCACCGCTACTGATCATGGATTGTCGCATTACTTCGTTGAGAAAATATTTACTCCCTCGCCCTGTGTGCCGTACATAAGCACTGTGTGTAAGATTTATTTCTGATAAACACCTCATCAATTCAATCAACACATAAATACGGCCACTCGAATGTGTGCAGGTCAAGAATCGGCCTGCCAGCCGTTTCCAAAGTTCCACCCAAGATGATGCGGATTTCCAAACTCATTCTGCTCCTCCCCGTTGGTGGGGGATTAGATGTTCGTTTGGTTGGTGGAGGTTTTTTTGTTTTTGCTGCTGGTGCCTCTTGGTAGTCTACCGGCCAAACGGGAATCGTACACATCGGCCGGATTATCGTTGACAGGAACGTGAAGCAAAATGACGACGAACTTAAAAACATTATTGTTGTGTGCTGCTACCCTGTTTATAACAATTACACAAACATTAACAAAATAAATCTAGTCTGCAGGGATTATATATTGCTAGATCAGAAACCATATACCAGCAGCCCAATATTGTACATCCTCAGCCGACATACGCGACGCCTCTCTTTACTTACTTTAAGCTGAAACCGGACACACAAATCCCTACAGCATAAACAGCTTCAGTGTGAAGCGCAAAAGCCACCGCTACTGATCATGGATTGTCGCATTACTTCGTTGAGAAAATATTTACTCCCTCGCCCTGTGTGCCGTACATAAGCACTGTGTGTAAGATTTATTTCTGATAAACACCTCATCAATTCAATCAACACATAAATACGGCCACTCGAATGTGTGCAGGTCAAGAATCGGCCTGCCAGCCGTTTCCAAAGTTCCACCCAAGATGATGCGGATTTCCAAACTCATTCTGCTCCTCCCCGTTGGTGGGGGATTAGATGTTCGTTTGGTTGGTGGAGGTTTTTTGTTGTTGTTGCTGCTGGTGCCTCTTGGTAGTCTACCGGCCAAACGGGAATCGTACACATCGGCCGGATTAACGTTGACAGGAACGTGAAGCAAAATGACGACGAATAGCTCCGGCTGGTCGGACCGTTGGTTACATCGTGCGGGCCCCAAAAAAGCTCGAGGATTACTGATGACACGATGAGGTAACGGAGTTAACGACTTTTTGCACGACGTACTGTCCCCGTGCCGTTACGTGAGGATGGGATTTGGAGCGCTTCGACAGTATGTCCCAGAAATTGATGAACATCATGATCTGCTGCTCATAATCAGTGCTAAATCTGGGTGGGCCATTCTCGGCTAGTTCTCAATCAACGAAAACTAGATATTAGATGGTCGTAGGATGTCCTAAGGCAAGTTACAATGTTGCCAGTATGTGTGTGAGAGAGTACATATGGTACACAGCAGCGGTAACTCAACCGTAAACTTTCGGAAAGTGATGCAGTAAGTGATCAGTTACTAGTTTACAAATTGCTTTTCCATTGCTAATGAACAACCGGCTGCTGTTGCTGCTACTGCCGCTACTATGTACAACCTCTACAAGCCAATGTTTCACTCGTTAGTGAAGTGTGCGCCCTCTCGCTTATCGATCCATATGCAAATTCATACACCAAGATCATGCGAAATCAGCAGCAGCACATGTTTATCGAAAAGATTACGAAACTTCCTACCCCGCGCCCGACTGCTGGACATCGGTCGGGATGCATTGCTTGCACTGTTGCCGAGGGACAGATTTCCGGGCCTCATAAAGTTTCCAGCAAAGCTTTTCTCACTAGGGAGTGCCGGCGGATGTGTCCGTGTTGAAGTTTTCTCTTAACCGAAAGATCAACGCACCATCAACGTTTGGGCCGGCTGTACCGTTGGATGAGGAATGTCGTCGGCTGTTGGCTGATACCTTCATCCAAAAACAGATGCACACAATTTGCTGTTCTAACCGAGCGCACCGAGCGCTTTACTCTGGTGCCCTTTTCTTTGGCGACCAGTTTTCCAAAGTCAACATCGGTCGGGGTTCAAACCGTACACAGTTTGCTCCATGTACGGTCCGAGAACCATTAGCGATAGTGATGCACTCGCAGCAGCAGTGGCAGCAATCTTCATCCACCGACAAAGAGCTGAGCGAGAGAGTGAGCGGGAGCATAAAAAAGCGCACAGATCTTGTATAAATTTGCGGATGAGCTTTTTCCATTAAACTTTCATAAACCGATCTAATAAAGATGGACAAAGTTGGCCCTGTACACCGAACAGCTTGTATCCCATACCCAGCTACCCGAATCAGCCCCAGCTACTCCATTAAGAATGGCCGGAAATCGTGTACTCCGGAGTCGATACTGGACATGCTGGGGGTCGCTTGGCATACATCAAACTGTCCGTGCATACGTGCACAGGGGGCTTCATTTTTCTTCCCCCATATGTAAGCACCAGAGCCAACGGCATTCGGGCCACAGCAACGACTATTCCCTTTGCACTCCATGCGCATTAACGATATCAAATCCTTGCGATCCATCGCAAAGTCAAAGTTTTTAAGCTCCTTCCACACAATCTCCCCGGTGACGGAGACCCGGTGGGCAGCAGACAACGATATGCAGACTTCGGGAGGTTCTCCTGCTGTCTGCCATTACACTTCCGTTTTTTGTGTGCTGCTCTCGGTGAGGGCTTCGGGAGGAGGGAACGGTGTGTGGCCCTATCCGGAAGTGGGACGAACTGCTGCGGTTATCATGCTCATCATCAGCGATGGTTGCGATTGCTGCTGTCGCCGGCTTAGCGAACTCTGGGCCGTATTTCGCCTGCTTCGTACTGCTGATCTGACCGGCTTATAAGTGGGTAGCCGGAAAACGGTCCTTGCCCACCTCCATCCGTTCCCTTGTTGTCCGTAAAGGATGCAAAACTTTAGCAGACTCCGCTACCCACTGCACCAGTCTCGAGGAAAACACATCCACACAGATACACATACACTTAACGGGAACTCTGTTAAAAACCGGCGAAATGACTTCCCGCCGATCCGATCCGCTGAACTTTTATGATTGGATTTCATCGGATATGGTGCAGCTCCCCCCGAAACCTAGGGAACGCTGGAGGGACGTACTTTCCGAAATGCTAACCATCGCCTACCCACGGACCCAGCCGTCCGTCGATGTAGGATGTTGGATGAAAGTGCATCTTTCCGCTGGTGGCAGGAAAGTTGTACTCGATGGAACCGCACCCGTTAATACAGCGCCCTTAAAAGCAAAGCGACCATCACCGTCAACCAGTTGCTGTTGGCCAAATCCTCAACCTGCGCTCAGGAGTAGCAGCAGCAGCTGCCTCTGAAACGCTCTTTTGTGTCAACAAATCCGTTCAACAGCGATCCTGCGAAAGGACCCGTTAATATGTTGTTAAACCAAGCAACGCATTTCCGGTGCATGTGAGAAGAGCTCTGCTTTTTTTTCTTCTGTCTCTATCTCTCTCTTTCACGCTCTCTCATCTACTAATTTACTTTAATTAAGAAAGTTTAGGCGATAGACGATAGACGAAAACTAAATACGCATTAGGCAAGGCCTCTGATTGCCATATTCATCATCATGAGATGTACAAGCTGTCTTCACCAATCTACAATCTTCACCACAAACAATCTAATGCCATTTTAAGCTGATTCGAGATTGAGTTGTGAACTTATACGAAACAAGAATTATGTTTTATTTTTACTGATCATTCAACAGGCATTACGAGAATCGTTTACGCCTAAATGCATGCAATTGTATTACATCGCATACGAAATGGTACGAGTTTTAATGTAAGTGTTGAAAAATTTAATGGAAATACAGACAAAAGTATGAACCGAAGAATAACTAAACGAGTAAAGACTTCATTTTACCATTCGCTAACGCAATGGTACCATCTGAACAGTTGGTCCTTCGAACCGAATGATTTCGTTGCAGCAGCCATGGTTGAGTCAAACGGAGCTTGTCCTAGTCGAACAAGATTGTTTGAATGATTTTGATTTAAACATCTTCTTGTAGCATCCTTCTTATTTCTAGCATCAAAACTAGCAGAGGTTTAAAAATCTTAAAAACTTTTATCGCCAGACGCAGCTTAGTATAATCCTACCATGAAATGCTTCATTAATCAATTGGGTGATTGCATTCAACCTTAAGAGATAAGACAGCATTTTATCGATCGTACTTTAACTCCAAACTGAATACACCGTGAACGATAACACACCAATTCACCGAACCCTCTGTCAGTCAAACAGTGTTGTACGTTTTTTTAAACATCTGTCAGCTCGTTGCAACCACCAACTAAGTGAAGCTGTACGGTATACACTCTCATAAAAAAATCTCGATAGTTCCCGCTAGCCACATACTGTGACTCGTTTTACAACGTATCACAACCCTGATTCGGAGTTGAGCGTTGAAGGAAAACGATACGAACCACCACACCCTACCTGAAGGATCGCATCAAATTGCCCGCTCGTCTTAAACTTTATGACACCTTCCGTTCACAATCTGTTCGAGGAACGAGGCCACATGCATCCACCAACGCCCACCTCCCCCTTACACCCACCTGCAGTGATGCAGATGGTAATTTGGCCATCGGTGTCGACCATCACACCGAACAACAACTACAGAAAAAAATCATCAACAAACACCCATCGCACAATTTGTAGCCCATAAAAGCAACACGGTCTCCAGCGAATACCCAACCGGTGGAAGTGTAACCAATGCGCAATGGCACGGGAGATGCTCTGACAAACTACCAACAGGTGTGCCGTTCCGAAGGCACGGAGGTAGAGCCGTTGCTTTGTGAACCGGAAACCGACGACATAAACGCGCCGCTGGAACTGATGCCCGATGCTTTGGTGTGCGCGCGGTATGCCGCCGACCATGCCTAACGATTCCGTGACGAAGTCGTTCGTCAAGCTGGAAGCTATTTTTGGTTTATGGCATTTCGGTTGTCAAACGGAAGAAAGATGATGCTCGTAAAAAACCCGACACAGGCGCGCTCACACACACACACACCGTTGTGCACGTTCACGAGCCATGAAACACCGGGCGTCTCCATTGCCCTATGGGAGCGTTGGCTTTTGGCAAGTGAGACGGATGCTGTTGGGCTTTACAGTTCAGCTGTGCATAAATCAAACAAAACGATGCTTAAGATGATTAAGATTTTGCACAAATTAAGATCACTGCATTATGGGGCAGATGGTAGACGCCGGGCAGATTATGAATGCATGATTTGCTTTGATGCGGTAGTTAAGACAAGCAGGAATTAAATTATCGTTTGCATTTAAAGACAGGACAGGAGCGCGAATGGGTTGTGAAACATGGTGCAGTAAAATTGCTACATTATAATTTGATTTTAAGCAGACAATGTGTAACATGTGTATAAAACTTAAAGGTTTCGGTATATCTGAAGGGAAATATCTCAAAATGATATAATTATTTTTTTTAAAAGTGTGATTTATAACAGTTCAAACTACAAAGTACAGAAAAGATTAAATGTGAATAAATCAAAAAGAAAAAAATTATAATTTGATAGTTGTAGAAAAAACCACTAAAACTATGTAAAAGTAACATTCAACGAGGAAAAAAATTAATTAAAATCAGAGAAAATTATATAAAACAAATGAATAATAAAATAAGATCAATCTAGCCACATATTTAAAAACATTTGTAAATAAATGATGCAGCTTAGATCACAACATAAACGACGTGTTCGCCCGAAAGCAGATATTTTCAAAGGAAAAAGTTGTCTACCGGGTATAAAAACAAATTATTTGGAAGGAACAACTAATTCTTCTTCTCAATAAATTTCATTTAACAGTAGAGTTTTAGTGAAAAGTAAACTCCAACCCACTTGAAACAATTTACCTCACCAAAAGTAAATTTGCTTCTCGAAATATCTCGCTCACGAGTTCGATTGTTTGAACGATTCTCCTCTAAAGCTCACCGTACACACATAAACCCACACACAAACCAACCACTTCCGCAACGAAAACGCACACCCCTCCCAAAAACCCAAATAAACTTCAACCACACTGTTTACTTTTCAACTTCTTCCACGACAGGAAAACATTAAAAACCAAACAAACAAACACACCGAGCGCAAAAACTTTCATCAAAAATCAATAATTAAAGTACAATCAACAATTAGGATCGGCCCGTTCCCCATTCGCGCGAAGCTTTCACTCGACCACAACGGCTCGAAGCCGGCGACCTTAAAAGCAACAACGAAAAACCCGTACCCGGTCAAAGCTTTCAAAACGCCATTTCTCGAATCTCGCGATTTTGCGTTCAAGGTTCTTCTCGTGTCGCTTCCTGTTATCGGGATTTGCCCGACCCGGTGACGGTGGGCTGGGAATCATAAAAAAGCAGCAAACCAACAAACAAAAACAGAAAACAATAATATCCAAAGGCATTTCACTTCGGACCAACTTTCGGCCCACACCGTGGAAGCCGTGTCACGAATCGACCGTAAATAAAATATTTATCTTTTCATTTTATGCTAATCATTTTAAAATTGCAAATTCATGTCATTTCGGACGCTTACCGGTTGGTGTTTCGGGCAATGCAACGCGGGCCCGATCCGTTTCGGGAATGCAGCTTGCTACAGCGTTCTAGGTGAAAGGCAGGGCGCGTTCGCCGGGTTGGAAAAGCGCTGTTCCTAACGATGCCCGCTCACGTTTTTCGCACTTCACTTGCTTGCGCTTTCCGAAAAGTTTGCATCGTATTTAATGAACGCAACAGTGGATGAGACGCGAAGGAAGAGGATGCAAAAAATGCAATTTTGCTCTGGATTTTCGGGATCCGGCAGTACGTATTCATCGTTACCGTTTGCACCGTCCAGATAATGGGGTCGGGTTAGTGAAACTTTTTCCCAGTATCGGTAATTATTGTTTTTCTGCTTGAATATGATATTTATGAAATCATTTTTCAACTCTTCGCTGTCGTCCCTTTCATTCCTGTACATTAAACCGTTCCGGGAGCTATCGTTTTTCGGTGGAACGCGCTACGGTGAGATAGTCAATAAATTTGTGTTTTTCCACGAACCAATTTTGCAATCGATTTTGACGAGTACGCTAAAGCGAAGCACTAACGCGAAACTATACCCGAAATACTGCCAATTGTATGATTTCGATGGAATTTGTCACCTCGTGTGTTACGTTTTTTTCATCGCGATGCAAATATAATAAATTCGTTCGAATATTTTCCACGAAATTGTGCAGCACTCGCACACGATTAAAAACCAGCGCCGGAATCGTTTGCTCGCTACAGAATGCCGGGAAAGGTTGCCCGTTTGTTTGTACTATAATTAGAAAAGCGTGCCAGATCGGGTAAGCTTGTGTACGGTTTGAGCACCGTTTCATCACACTTCTCAACCCGGCATTACTCAGTGGCTCATCAATCCATCAGCACACCCATCCAGCCGAACATCCATCCATCCATCAGTGCCGGTGGCAATCGAATTTTCTTGTCAAGAGTTTTTGGAACTTATGCCTCCCGTGCCGCTCCGTTGTCATTGTCATGCGGAGAAAATTCAATCGTACGAACGCACGTTCAAAGCTGTCCCGCATTTCCCCCCAAAACGAACCCACCCGGGGTCGGTGCATCATTGTTCGGTGGGAAATTGTGTATTAGGAACGATTTTCCATGCAGTCGTTTCACCACAGTGTTGAACGATTGTCGATCACACTGGGAA
>KZ062010.1:232962-245410 GCA_002091835.1 Anopheles maculatus
ACCAAACAAACAAACACACCGAGCGCAAAAACTTTCATCAAAAATCAATAATTAAAGTACAATCAACAATTAGGATCGGCCCGTTCCCCATTCGCGCGAAGCTTTCACTCGACCACAACGGCTCGAAGCCGGCGACCTTAAAAGCAACAACGAAAAACCCGTCCCCGGTCAAAGCTTTCAAAACGCCATTTCTCGAATCTCGCGATTTTGCGTTCAAGGTTCTTCTCGTGTCGCTTCCTGTTATCGGGATTTGCTCGACCCGGTGACGGTGGGCTGAGAATCATAAAAAAGCAGCAAACCAACAAACAAAAACAGAAAACAATAATATCCAAAGGCATTTCACTTCGGACCAACTTTCGGCCCACACCGTGGAAGCCGTGTCACGAATCGACCGTAAATAAAATATTTATCTTTTCATTTTATGCTAATCATTTTAAAATTGCAAATTCATGTCATTTCGGACGCTTACCGGTTGGCGTTTCGGGCAATGCAACGCGGGCCCGATCCGTTTCGGGAATGCAGCTTGCCACAGCGCTCGGTGCAGGCAGGGCGCGTTCTAGGTGAAAGGCGGCCGGTTTGGAAAAGCGCTGTTCCTAACGATGCCCGCTCACGTTTTTCGCACTTCACTTGCTTGCGCTTTCCGAAAAGTTTGCATCGTATTTAATGAACGCAACAGTGGATGAGACGCGAAGGAAGAGGATGCAAAAAATGCAATTTTGCTCTGGATTTTCGGGATCCGGCAGTACGTATTCATCGTTACCGTTTCCACCGTCCACATAATGGGGTCAGGTTAGTGAAACTTTTTCCCAGTATCGGTAATTATTGTTTTTCTGCTTGAATGTGATATTTATGAAATCATTTTTCAACTCTTCGCTGTCGTCCCTTTCATTCCTGTACATTAAACCGTTCCGGGAGCTATCGTTTTTCGGTGGAACGCGCTACGGTGAGATAGTCAATAAATTTGTGTTTTTCCACGAACCAATTTTGCAATCGATTTTGACGAGTACGCTAAAGCGAAGCACTAACGCGAAACTATACCCGAAATACTGCCAATTGTATGATTTCGATGGAATTTGTCACCTCGTGTGTTACGTTTTTTTCATCGCGATGCAAATATAATAAATTCGTCCGAATATTTTCCACGAAATTGTGCAGCACTCGCACACGATTAAAAACCAGCGCCGGAATCGTTTACTCGCTACAGAATGCCGGAAAAGGTTGCCCGTTTGTTTGTACTATAATTAGAAAAGCGTGCCAGATCGGGTAAGCTTGTGTACGGTTTGAGCACCGTTTCATCACACTTCTCAACCCGGCATTACTCAGTGGCTCATCAATCCATCAGCACACCCATCCAGCCGAACATCCATCCATCCATCAGTGCCGGTGGCAATCGAATTTTCTTGTCAAGAGTTTTTGGAACTTATGCCTCCCGTGCCGCTCCGTTGTCATTGTCATGCGGAGAAAATTCAATCGTACGAACGCACGTTCAAAGCTGTCCCGCATTTCCCCCCAAAACGAACCCACCCGGGGTCGGTGCATTATTGTTCGGTGGGAAATTGTGTATTAGGAACGATTTTCCATGCAGTCTTTTCACCACAGTGTTGAACGATTGTCGATCACACTGGGAATGGGGTTGGAGTTTACTCTCGCAGCTTGAGCGACCCGACACTAGAACAGCCGAATGATAACATTTGTGAACAAAAAGACCAATAAAAAAAATGTTTAATATTTTTATGCATCTGTTAATTAACGTTTGTTAAAGATTTTGAAAAATGTACAACTTAGAATACTTATTTGTTTCGACACGCAGCCGTCACGTATTCACTAAACGAAAAGCACGAGGTAGAAAAGAGCGTCTTTTCGGATGCAGCGTCTAAAATGATCCTATCTTGCGAAAGAGATACAGCGTGGGTTATTAGTAGTACGAGTATATTTACGTCCGTTTGTCTCGGAGGCAGTGATGATAAGAGAGCGATCGATCCGTCGATCGTTCGCACGAAGCCTTTTACAAAATCCTATCGCAGGATCGGAGAGAGGATCCACGCCGGAAACTCTCTCCCACGCGCTCACGCAGTTGACAAGCGATAGGAACGCACTTATCGCTCCAGAAACGCATTCGAAAGCAGGGGTTTCGCAACGATGATACGCGGTTAATTCGAACATCGTTATGTTCGATAACCACTTATTTACTACCCAAAAATTTAAACTCTTCTTATTGTGTTTTGTAGCTTATAAAAATGTTGTTATTTTGAACTTCTACAAGTTTATAACATATCATAATAACTTTGAAGAACTTCTTTTTTTTTTAATTCAATTAGAACGGCCTGGCCGTATTCCTTTTTGAAAAACTTTTGTAAAGATTAAATGTTTTCAGTAATCAAATAATTAAGGGAGCAATCAAAGTGACAAAATTCAACGATTAACATAAGAAAATAAAATAAAACTGAATGTAAAAAACTACATTTTATTGCAACTGATCGCTATACTCACTGCCTTCAGCTAAGAAGAGATTCGTAGCTAAATCAACAAGTAAGAATAAGTAAATCAGCTTTAAATTCCGTGTTATTTATCTAAAATAAAGTATCATTCGAATAATGAAGCTAATAATCAAACAAATTTCAAAAATAAAATAGGAAAATTAACTAAACATCAGATCTCCAGACCATCAGATTTTGTCTAAAATAATTATGCCGAGCTGTGCAGCAAATAGGTAAAGCTAGAAAAAAAAAAACAACACAAAACAATTTCTATGACGAGTATCAAGAAATCAATACTTCTAATGAAAAGTGTAATTTTTAATTAAACAAATCCTGAATTTTACTGATCTAATCCAACTTCAACCGTTTTAGTGTTGAACGCAACGCGAAACGCAACTCGTACACCGATCCACAGCTGACAACAGCCAAGGCAAGATAAATGTTTCAGAAAATTAAACAAGTTCCGCAAACGCAAACGCAAACACACACACACGCGCGCGTACTACCAACCCCTTACTAAAAGCTCCAAAACTTGCACCCCAAACGTACGGGAGCATGCAAGCCGGGTGCAAAAGAAAATATCGACCCCAATCCCTGCCCCATTGTTTGGTGCAACCGTTCGAATGATCGAACGCCACGCTACACGGGTGTAGCGGGTTTTCGCTTGGGATTGAATTTGGTTAGATCTCGCGCGGTGCAAAGTTTCGCTTTTCCGTTCAAAGGGCTTTGAGAGGCCTCGCAAGTGGATGCAATTTTAACCCCGTGCCATACACACTCACACGTGGGCTCGTGCTGCGCAAACGAACGCAGGGACGATGGAAATTCGTACCCACCAAGACATTGGCCACATATTTTATGTCAGCGAATGAGAAAAGCTACGGGCGGAAAATTGCATTCATCGTGGCGCGTGCACTGATTTGCGTAAAAGGATGGTAAGCTAGCGGGCAGGCAGGGGGGGCCTAGTGTAGGCTTTGGAGATGGTTTAGACATCGCAGCAGGCGTGCATCGTGGTATTGCACAACACCATGTTTCGGTTTCATAAGAAACCACACACACACACACCTACACCATCGTGAACTCCGACGATGAGCGTTGGCGGTGGTGTTAAAATGCTTTTCCTGTTGGTGCGAGTTTTGCCATCTCAAAACGAAACTAACGCAGAAGGGAAAGGATTTCCATTTTCCTAAGCACCAGACAGAACGTCCCGCACGAGGTGGAATTGATTATAAAATTGTGTGCAACAAGCACCTTTTTCGGTTCAGTTGTAGTAGCAGCAGCAGGTGGAACGGATGGAATGGATCCACCATAACCAAAACTCTTTTCCTATGCAATCCTGAAGCAGATGGCTTTGCAGAGGAAAGTACTTTAAATTATGAATGTTATTCCTTAGAAAAATTAATAATAGCTTTTATTTTATATTTTAAACTAATTTCTCCATTGATTGTTCAAACCAATAGTCTCTAATCATTGTAAATTATGATAAAATGACATGTGAAAAACTCACATGAATATTGTACTATTTATTAGAACTTAGCTAATCTCTTAGTTCAAAATATGGTTTATAAAGTTTTCTCTTTATCTTTGTATTGATTTCTGCTGCACTGCGTTCTCCAGCTAACGATGATAAATTAAAGTTATAAATTGCATTTAAAATCGTTATCAAAAAGTATTTAATATACTGGTAGTAAGGAAAAAAATTCAGGCATAAATTCACAATAGATTTAGAAAACGCAAACAAAATATTATAGGCAAAATAAGACAAAGGATTTCAGTAGCTATTATATGACACCTAGCTTGTTGCTATTGTGTAACTCTTTTTAATATTGGAAGCTATTTAATTCTCATGAAACTATTCAGGATCGTTGTCTTACGAATGATGAAAGTTTTAGATCTGATTAGATAAGTTTAGAAAGATACGATTGTTAAAAAACATATTTACATCTTCAAATATACCAAATAAACTAGTAGAAAAAATGAATATACAGGGTGTTCAAGATAAATTTGAAAGTTAAGTTACCTACGGAAAAAGAAAATATTAGTTTTTTGGGAAATATGTACCAATTAGGATACATTATTTTCGTAAAAAGAGTAGCTAAACAAGTTATTTATTGAAATAACTCAAGATATCCGCCTTCAGCATCGATTACGGCATCAATCCGACTCCTTAACCTGGAGCAAGTCCTGTTCCTACAACCGTGTCCCTACGAAGGGTCGCAAAAGTGGATTTAATGTTCTACACTAGTTCCACCTTGATATCGCTCGACGATTAATTAGTGTCACATTCAACTTCGTCCTAAACAAAATCATTCAAAGGACTAAAATCCGGCGAGTTAGGAGGCCACACATTTAGTTTTATGGTTTTAGCAGTCGTATAACAAGGTGCAGACTTTTGTTGAAAGACTTACGGCCTACCATAGGCCACTCTATCCGTTCAAGGCTTTACTACTGTTTGACCCCGTGCCTGAAATCCGATCTTGCAGCACGCGCCATCATCATCAGATCAGATCATCCAAGAAAGTATCGGTGAGAACACAATCCTGTCGTCAAGAAAGTTTTCTTCTTCTTGCAACTTCTTCGTAATCGCCGTTGATTGTTTCCATCTCGCTCCGGATGCTTTTGACAACACTGCACACACTTTAAAATGTCCCGGTTCTGCTTTCCGGCTCGGATCATCATGATGCAAGTGAATCGTTTGCATATTGCGGACGGGTTGAACATATTTATTACACTTGAGTTAGTATACAATGTAAACTTTCGAATGACCTATCTTTTGTGTTGTTATGTCGAGGCAATCATAAATTATAAACAGAATCGTTACTGTCAAATTGAAGTTGATCATCCTGAAAATATTCAAAACAACTTTTTACCAAATAGTCAGGCTGTCACAGCAGAACCAAAACAGTTTAATACCTTTTTGCCAGTTAGTTCGCTGAAAAAACACAAAAATATTATATTACCACTACTCTTTTAAGCAAAACAATGAATTTACTGTGATTAATGAAAACCCATCAAGCAACCCATTATACACAGAAAATAAAAGATGATTCATTTGATGACCAAATAAAACAGTCATTTATTATGAATAAAAAACAAATACGTCTAACCTTTCGCTCTTAGTGGCGTAAAATCTCACGGAAAAACTGAACGAAAGCAAACAACGACAAAAACCCGTCACCAAATGTGATCCATTTACTTCTCTCGCCCAGCAGTGTCAATCATTTCGCTCTTGCCAACCAAATCAAAGCAACGGCAAATACTAACCGTGCTTATCCAATTGAATTTTATAGACACATCCAGGCTGACGACCTGATGACCAACCGTTTGGCAAATCCCCATTCGCAATCGTACCCCATTTATGTTCCTTTTTTCTCTCTTTTTTCCGTATTTATGCTATCTTACTCGGTATCCCTCTCCGGAACAAGAAAAGCGGACAAAACCCCGAGCACCATCATCTCCGTCGCACAATCCATGCGGCAGCAAAAACAGTGAACAAGAAAAAAAAACAATCCAGAGAGCTATATCGAAATGAATATTTATGAAAGTAAAAACAAAAAACAAACTCACACGCATGCACACAAAAACATGTCCAACCTGACCTGGGTAAACTAGGGAGTGAGATTGCAAAAGAATGAAAACATGAAACAAAAACCAAAACAAACGCCTTAGGGGAGAAAGTGCAGCAACCGATCTGGCATGACTGCACCGCCATTATGAGCGTTAATAAATGTGCACATACAGTGACGGTATAGTGGTGTTTGAGGCACCACCATGAAACCCGTGTCGCATTTAAGCCCTCGCGTCCCGTTCCCCGGGTCGGTCTTTCAAATCGTAAGCTATCGTTAGTGCAATTGCTTCTTATCACGCTTGGAATTGAGGCAAACGGCTTTTGGCGTATACTGCTTTCCTTTCTTCAAATCTTCGCCAATGCCTCCATAAGTAATCCAGATTTAGTGGATGCTGTGCCGAACTTGGCTTACTGAAAGTCATAGAAGAACCTGTTAGCAACAAATATAAGATTTCTACTAACAAACAAATTTTGATAGAAAATAGACACATGGCTTATTAAATTACAAAATATGGTCATAATTTTCAAGTTTAACGATAACATAAATAAACAACGAAAACACACATACGTCTCCCAAAAAAACGGTGATTTATCATTTTTTTTAAACTGTTGCTTTCCGAACGATATCTGTAAAATATAATTATACGCTACAACGTGCTAGATGACACCGACATGAGAACAAGTGGAATATTCCGTTCATCGGACATCGGATACCTTTGAGAAGAAAGAGACAAACTAGGGAACAAAGCTAGGTTTGAGAAGTCAGTCTCTGAATAGAGCTCATACTTATAAACTTCTGTGTGTCGAACACATAATTATATATTATCATTGTGTTCAATTGATCATTAATTTTGCCTGTTCATTGTCATAAATGAAATCACAGGTTCCATAGCAATCAAACACCTTACTTTTATGATGTTTTTATATTCATTTATAATTTTACGTGTAATAACTTGCATCATATTCTGAGGATTATGTAAACTAATTTTTTTAAGACATTTATAATTCTGTTCAACCATATGTTGCCTGCTGCACAATTTAAGAAAAACCAATTTGGAGTTACAAGTTTAGATACGTAAAATATAAACGCATTGAAACATAAATGATTTTGAAGAATTCACTCTGTTTAAAGTCTTACCAAATTCACATTTGTTAGGTCTTGTCTTACGTGTAGATTTTTAGTACCCATATAGCTACAAATCTGTTTTTGTGCCTTTGTTTGACGGACACTTTATTTCACCAGTATTATTGGGACCCAAATCCTATTATACAGTTTTGACACGGTCCCTTGTACCATGGGCCCTTGAGGCATCATATCCTTCTATGGCACCTAGCATTGCATTCGGAATATAACCTTCGTACTTAATATTTCAAGCAGGTTTATTGTCTCCCAATAAGTTAAAAAAGCAATACGGCCAGGCCGTTCTAACTGAATAAAAAAAAAAGTTAAAAAAAAACTTCGGGATACTAGCATGAACTTAAGGCATCGAGCACTATTGAATGCCGAACTTCGATCAACTGAATTTGGTTCAAATGACTCACTTTTAAAAATGATTAAGGCATACAGCTTCCATTAACAACTCTTTTGAACCAAGTATTAGTGCAAATAATAACATGGTTTATTGTCTCCCAATAAGTTAAAACAGCAATACGGCCAGTCCGTTCTAACCGAATAAAAAAAAAAAAAAATTAAAAAAAAAACTTTGGGATACTAGCATGAACTTAAGGCATCGAGCACTATTGAATGCCGAACTTCGATCAACTGAATTTGGTTCAAATGACTCACTTTTAAAAATGATTAAGGCATACAGCTTCCATTAACAACTCTTTTGAACCAAGTATTAGTGCAAATAATAACAAAGTAATCTTGCAAAGCATATTCTAAAGCCTATTACATATTGCTTATGAGTAAAAGACAATTTATTTGTTTACTTCTTGTTAATAGTCACAAAAATTCTAACCAAAAGTATAATTTTTCGTTTTATTTTAGCTTCTATCACTAGAAAAAGTCTGTAAACGTACATGAGAGGGCCAACTACTATATTCACTGTATGTATAATAACTTAATTATACTTGTACAATGTCGGAAGACTTTCCTGCTACGCGTATAATCAAGTAAATAGGAAGCCAACATTAGCAGGAAAACATTCGAAATTGTATTCCAAAAGATGTAGAATTGTACTTTAAATAATAATGGATTTTTGTATCCATCACCAAAGCTCGCATAATTCAGTCCGATTTAGTGAAGAAAACGAACCAGCAGACGTGTTGCAAAACTGCAACCCATTCGTTATGGCTTATCCATGTAGAACCCATGTGCCCAGCGTACGTCACACTATTAAGCATACACTTAAGAAGAGTTCCTTATGCTTCTACCTCATGCATCGCTTACAGTAACAGACTGACATTTTCCAAGAAAGAACGAAAGCACCCCTACGAAATAACCTAACTTAATCAAACATACTCTCTCGCTCAGCTTCATTCGCTTTGTAACAAATTGCATCACTTTGCGTTCCAATCCGTTCCGGTAGAAACATTTACAAAGCTCAATCAAACGTCGTTGATCAAAAGTTACCCGGCTGTCGTGCTAAGACAAGGATGCTTACTTTGACATTTCCAGCATGCACTTCGCGTTTCATCCGCCTGGAACGCTCGGCGGAAATCAAGTATATCCGGCTGATTTGCATCATGTCGATCGTGCAGACCGGCGGACCGGTTCCCCATGCGCTGTTTGGCGTGCCGTGTAAGGAATGTAAGTTATTCTCCTTGGGAATAAAAGTTTTGTGTCCGGGTTTTCGCTGTTTATTTGCCCTTTTTGCTTCGGTTTTTCTTTTGCTCGCCCGATGCCAAAGGACACCGGCGCAAATGTATTGCTCTCAATCAAAAATGCGACCATGCACCGGGGACGGGATGATGACGTGCATGAAGACAACGAGAGAGAGTAGGAGAGAACGCGTTTCAAAAAGAAGCAAAGGATTGACAAGAATATCGTAGGGATTCTTTGTACGTTTTTTCTTGTACTGGAATGAACGGTATTGTAACGTTGCTTTCTCCCTGAAGGTTCGTTAAAATAGTTTCTGTAAAATCTCCATAAGAGACCGTTCGGTGCAGGCGAAAGCCCGTTTCGAGCGTCTAAATCAATTTCTTAAACATCACAAAATGTTTGCCCTTAAAAAGTGTCCCAAAAACTTCAACCGAATTGGAAGCTTTAATTCCTTCCAGAAGCAGACATTTGCAAAACGTTCGCCAAGCAATTGCAACTAAACACCCAACTCAATTCCAATCTAAGAAGGAAAATCGTTCACAAGGACGAAAGCTACGAAAAAACGAAGGAACCACAGCGTCTCTAAACGAAATACCATTGCACGGGGCTATAAATCTGGATTCCTGCCTGGATTCTGCACCATTCACACAACCAAAAAAGAAATCAAACACTCTCTCGCACACACACACACCAGAACACAGTAAAGAAACGATACAAATGACATCCTTTCCGTTTCCGGGTGCCGCTTTCCGGTGGCACAGCATCGGTGCCGTGGCTTTTTCGCTGCCATTGCATGCACTTTTCACCATTGCCCGACAAACAGCGCGATCGCTCAGTAGCGGCCTTCCCCGTCTTAAAATTCCTTCCAATGTTTCCGGGCTTTCTTTCCGCCAGGGAAATGGAAGTGCATTCGGCTCGCGTACCGTTGCAAAGCGGCCAGATTTTATGTTGCATCCGCTGGGGAAAGCAAGGTTGGGTTTGAAGGTAACGATAGTGAAGCCAGGGCCAGGGCTGGAATTAAAGTCTCGAGACAGATGAATCGGGATTTTCAAATCTTGCCTTTTTACTGTTTTGCACTTCCGAACACGACATAAAATGTGGGTAAAAGTTATGCAGAACATGTAGCAATTCATTTCACTTGCAATGCTTTACAGGTTTAAACATTGGATTAAGTTGTTTTTAACATATTGTTAAAACTTAAATCTTTTTCTTCGTATGCTATAACTCAACACGAAAAATTTACGCCTAAAAGTATGCAACCAGCATTAAATTTTACAATCATGTGCTGATAAGCTTGCAGCAAAATATTGCATACTCTCCGGCGCATAGATCGGAAAGATTTCAACGAGACTTCATTTCATTACACTTTATTTGACCTCATTAACTAAATTATATTTCATTGAACATTTATCAAAACAAAGTGCCAAGTATTGCTTTATTTTTGAGAACGAATTAATCAGTTAAAGTAGAAAGGCTTGGTAATGCATTAAACAGTTTTTTTTAAATTTCTTTGATAAGATCGGCACATATGGTTGATGGTGTGGATTTTCCTCAAAAAGACTTTTCTCATTTCTTTGTGCTATGGAAAGTTCATATCATCTTCAAATTTATGTTATGCGGTGATCTAGTGATATGTAGTTAATCTTTCCAGTTATGACGCATTTATTCTGACATAAAATATATATTTTTGTAACTCACACTTCAAAATTGTTACAATAGTATATCTGTAGTCAAAAAGTTGGAGATAAATAAGCCTGATTTGGTTTAACTGCTGTTTGATTGATCGAAATTTTGACCAATAACTTAAAACACCAGAATGATTATAAATGCTTTTGAACTTTTTTACACTAATTACGAAAGTTTGATGAAGTTATTCGTGAAAGAAAAGTATCAACCAACACCTTAACTATACCGCAATACACGCCCCGTAGAGTATGCAAATTGCTTAACAAAACCATCGTCATTTTATTTATTTTACACTAAAACTCTTAGAAATGCTAAACTGTAAAATTTCTCCACGATTATTACGTATTCTTCAATTTAATAGCCTGAATGCAAGAAAACCATCTTGACCGAAATGTCAAATTCTCAGTCTAGCATAAACTTCAAGCCCTTGTGTTTGTGCAGGCTGGAAAGGATGAACGGAATTAAAAATCGAAAGATAATTAGAGGCCACAGTTTTAATTAGACGTTGACTTTTGTTCCCAGCTCGTCCAGAACCGGCTGTGCGAGATTGTGAATTCTGTGGCTGCGACCCTTCAATCTCGTGCCCTTTCGCACAAAAGCACAACTGCAATTTAGCGCTCGACCCGAAACCCAGCCGCTGGTGACCGAAAACGCTGATCAGATGCTTCAACCTCAACCGATCGTCCCATAATCTACGTCCCAATTTAGCCCTGCCGTGCTGCGTGTTGGTTTTTTGGGGATCGGGGTTTCGGCAGAATCGAAGGGTCTTTTCACCGTCAGCTCAACCGGACGATCCCACCCCGTGGATTGCCACGTGAGTCAGGTTGTGTTCTTTGGTTTGCGGTTCGCCAATTTATTATGCAAACGAATAGTGAATTAAAATTAGGTTCACGGGTTCCACGGCCTATGGTTCCTGCTTCGGACGGCTTGCTTTTTACGTTGGTCTACGTGGGATATGGAACGGGTTTGGTTTGGTTTGGTTTGTATTCGATTCACCTACCACTCGTTCAAAATTCCCTACCCACCTACACGTTCAATCGAAATTTTGCCCAAATACATACGATTCTTATTGTTGCGATTCGGCCGGGATATTCTAGCAACCCGAAATGGAAAGAAAAAATGCACACACAACGAAACACATAAACCAGCGCCGCACCAGCACCAGCAGATGGTGCGATTGGTTTGTGGTTTACCAGCAAAAATAAAAAGTACCGAAATCACTGCAAACCACAGCCATACAAAATGTAGCCCTGAAAGAGAAAAACAAAACAAAAACCAGGAAAAAACCGTCACCCCGAGCTACAAAAATTAAAAAGTCCACAAAAAGAGGCCGACACTGTAGGGCACCAGTACGGGCGTTAAGCTAAAACGGTGAGGTGAGATGGTTGGTTTATTGCCGGTTCCAATATTTCCGCCGAACCGCAATCAGTGGCCAATTCAACGAACGTAAACTAGTTTGCCACCGTTTGAAAAGGGGAACGCGAACGATTATTTCGTCATTGTGACCTTCGCGAAATCGAGGTCTTTATTGGACGTTTGATGGTGATCTAAAGCCCGATTAGATTGACGAGTTTCAGGTTTAAAGTTCCAGAAGGAGAATTCGAAAAAAGTATCAACATGGATTAGAATTTATTGGAATTTTGTAGCAACCCAATTGTTGGGACATGGAATTTAACTCCTGGAATTAATTTGAAAGGTGTGTGATTATTTGAAAAGAGAAATTCGAAGTTTATTAGTTTTTACGATTTATTTTTAACATTAATTTAACTGAGCTTTCCTGCCATCTTCATTTCCACTTGACTTTAAAACAATATTAATTGATTTAAGAATGATATCCTTTTAAAGCATCGTCATAATATGACAGTACAAATATTTTCTCACGGACAATATAGCTGTATGTATAAGTTATGAGTCCATTGGTTGGATGATTATAAAAAAATAATTTTTATTTTCCTA
>KZ062011.1:0-65842 GCA_002091835.1 Anopheles maculatus
CATCGTTCGCGCTCGTGCTTCGGCAACATAAGTTCGAACGCGTTTGCATGTGCTGCAATTTATCATCTTTATCGTTTTTCGGTTGCTCCGTTCGTTTCTGTACGGTGGATGCGCCAGAACGAAACAGTTGGTTCCGAGACTCGTTTCGAGAGCGACCAGCGGCAGCTAATCACAATATGAATGAAAAGTGGCTTTCGGTAAATTAAGAAATAGACAATCAATTCGACCGGGTGCGACATGATTCGCAATCAAACCGGAACGCTCGGCAGATACGTACGGATTGGATTTAGTGGATGTTTTATTTCCTGTACGGGATTAATTTATTTTTTTGGCCGTTCGCAACGCACACTGTTTGCTTGGGCCACGGCTTGAACGGTTGTGATCGGTTTGTGCAAAGAATTTAATTGCCCTGCAAGAGTTGAGATTGCATAGTGAATTGTTAGCTTGCTCTCTCTCGTTCCTTGTGATGTGCGCTCAAACCCGGGCGTCGTAAAGATCCTGAAAGCCGTACGAAAAGTAATCATATGTAAACTTGCAGACGTAGACAATTGCACCGCAAGCACTTCAGGGAAACGAGAAACGAGAGGACCGTTCCGGTGCGTGCGAGGACACACGAGCCAGCCTCACCGCTCGGCAAGGAGTTATGTTTTGCTGGTGAATATTTCATAATTACACTTCAACAGCTGTTGGGTCTGATTTGTTGAAGAGATTTTTGCTTGCACCAAACGGACGTTTGCGCAAACGTTGCGCAAAGAGACAGGAAATTGTCAATAAAATCTGTAGGTCGAGGTCACTGTATTGTTAACTAATTTGACCGTTTTTTAATGGGGAGTTTCGAGCACGCTGCGTTGTCATTTTTAACAGCTATGTTAATCCATTAATGTTGAGTGGAAATTTAATTATTATGAGCTCTTTCTGTTTCGAAATGCAACAGGTTTTAATAATACTTAAAGTGAATAATTTTAATTTATTTTTAAATTAAAAATTTGCATTGCTTTTGGTTGACTTGAGGACTCATTTACTTAAGTGAAGCATTGAAGGTTCAAAACTAATTTGCTTAACTGGTAAATATAAATATAAATAAATGAAATATTTGTGGCAAATAAATGAACGTGATTTGTGGCAACAGAGCTGCGTTCAAAAGCTAATTAAAATCCCCAAATTAGTTAGAGTTCCAAGCTTACAAGGCGCTTTAGAATACGTATCATTAACTTCAACGAGGAATGATAGAAAACGCTTCAAAGAGAGCACTAAGGATAGAATCTATATTAGGCTAAATGCTCTTTAACTTCAGGCTTGTTAGCTAAAGAAAAGTCCATCTCCTATAAATCAAGTTCGGTTCTGGTATACACTGAAGACAAATACATAATGGATGTAATGACATTTGTTGTAGAATGTCTTTGTATGTTATACGTTTTATATTTATTAGAGATAAATCTTTATTTATCACCTGATATTTGGTGGTTTCAAGAACATTCATTTATCCCTGTGTCATACATAAGTTACAGAAAATTTCAAGTTGACAAAAACATCATTTATCTTGGGTTTAGCGATAATGATTAAGGGAACATCGCCACTCAAACCAACCTGTAGTGATGGACAAATCTGATACTTAATTGTAAGTAGCGTAAAACTTTACTTATATCGGGTTTAGGGACAATATTTAAAGAAACATCTCCATTCAAAACAACCTGCAGTGATCGACAAATTTGGGAAGAACTATTAACTTTTATTATAGCTTCCACCCTCGCATTCTCACATGAGATATAGGAAGTGTTTTGGAAGACTCTAGTCTCGAAGTTTTGGCTGAATGGCTTCGAGGAAATCCTTGTTCATTGGCTCTACAATATGTAAGGGTCTTGGAGGGCTATTATTGGCTTCCTTGACTTATTTCTTACTTGCAGCTGTGTAGTCAGTCTACCGTACTAAGTAACTGATCGATTCCATGCCAGGTCCTGTCGTGTGAAGATCGGCCAAGCTATCACTTAAGTCTCCTCGGTCCGTTCATTGGAGAACATCCAAAACAGACCAGAAGATTTAATCGATTTTAACGCCTAATATGCAAGTGAATTGATTTCGCTAAACAACTTACCACTCACGGCACTCTTCTAGATAACTTTAGCATCGAATTTCTCCATAAACTTATTGAATTTAATGTCGTCGTTACTTGATCTGCGTAGTTGGAACTTCTTATGCTTTTCAAGTCTGATAAATCTGTCATGCACAGCTAGAAATAAGCTTTCCTTAATTAGTGACCACTTTTGCTAACAAAATATACTTAATTAACACACTTTGGTTTCTTAAAGCCAATTAAAATGTCTTATCCTCTTTATTCCTTAAATTTACATACCTGTTCCGAACCTCGCCACACCATAATAAACTTCAAAAGAAATATATCCTCATTCTCTTTCGTCACGCTTTATTACCCAGGCGCCATAAACAAATGCACGGCCGCGAACAATGCTATAAAAATGTCGAACAATTTTCGAGATTGGTTCCTGCTACGACTACTACGGTTTGCTTCCTAGAAGCGTACAGATGTCCACAGCTACCTTGCAGTTCGTTGCTATTCAAACGACCGGCTTTTATGACCCGTGCCCGTGGTGATGGGGACACAGAGATGACACAGAAATGGTAAAAAAAAAATACGCAGCTCAAGAAATAAATACGAACGAACGAAAGCACGGGAGCATTAAAAGCGGTAACAAGCAAAACACTCTGCACCGGCTCGTAACGCAACGAACCAGGACCTGGACCCCAACGAACCAGTACGGAACGCTTCGGTTCGCCAATGCACCGTAAGACGCCCGGTGCACAAGTAACAGGCAAATAGCCGGCAAATGGCTCCTTCCGAATAGCTCCGGGGACGGTGACGGCTTATCGTGTCTCGCGTCGCCCCATGCCGGGAAGGTCCCCACACGGGAAACTGCCCGATCCAAACGAAGCACGAAGTTCGGGTCCGTGTAAGCCACCGCAGCACCAAAAGCATGGAGGACCACTGCGACTGATGAGGCTACTTGCCTCCACTGGACAACTGGACGCGCAGGGCTATCTGTTTCGGGGGGGCAGTAGCGAATGGTGCTTGGACGAGGATTTAAGCGCTCCAGCAGCATCCACCAGGGCCAGAGACTTAAGAGATTTTCGCTCGGAGCGGTGGAAAAATAAATTTAAACTTCCATCTTGTGCCCGCTCCCTGGTTCGTCCAGCTTCCCGTCTCTCTAAGAACTCACTCACACACACACACACATAATGCTCGTTGTCCCCTACCACCATGCCGCACCTCATCCACCCGTTGGCAGTTTTAAATAATTTATGAAATGCACATTGCGTGGAAGTCGCTTTTTATTTTCCACAAAGTTCGTACGTAGTTCTGTTCTGTACAGTTGATGTGTTTTCTTCTTATTATTTTTGTACACTGGCACACACACACGCACACAGATTCATACAGCGATCTGCATTTTACAGCATTCCGTTTGATCCCGGGCAAAGTTTTGCAGGACCGCGTAATGTCCAGGTCGATGTCGTCGTCGTCGTCGTCCTGTGTACGTCGTCAGTTTTGTTTTAAGATGCTTCCTTTGCTTCGGTTCCTTAGTTTTATTTCCATGTTTTTTACATGCGAATTCTTCCGAGTGCAATGGCTCGGCAATGCTTCAGCTTATGCTTGAGGCGGGAAGCAAAAAAAAAGAAGCTTTGGCGTTTCCGGTTGCCGCGACGTATCGGCGGGGGGATGGTGTGTTTTCCGTTTAATTTTCCAATACACTCGCCGGTCGCCGGTAAGCGGTCGTAACTCCCGCAATTGGATAAAGGAGTTTCATTTCGGATTCTTCTCAATTATTTCTTGTAACGTCTTTTTATTGTTAGGCACAAAAAATAATGCCTCTTTTTCTCTGTGAACGAAGGATAATCTTTTATTTTTCTTCTTCTAGCGTTTTGTTTTTGTATGAGCTGTATGGCCTTAGGACTTGCGCGTGATGAGAGCTGTGGTGTAACAAAACAGCAGAAACGAGGGCACAAAAACAAAATTATAAATGCATAATGGTTTGTAAATTAAGCCATCTCGGTTGAAATTTCCTGCCAAGCTTTATGGAACCGCGGGAAGTCATGAGAGTTAGCGTAGTTTTTCCGTAGGTTTCCGGATGGTCATTTGTGGTGTTGCATTGTTTGTTAGCTAGCGAACACTATTCTTCACTATTGACATCCCGGATCACTTGTACGCCGGTTCTGCACAATTGTCTGTTGACACTAGAGCTCTACAGTTGAGCGTGCAACCGAACCGAACGAAACCAAAAAAAATGCCCGCTCGACAAATTAAACAACCCACCCTCTGGAAATGGTGAGCCAATTTCATCACACCATTCTACAACAAACCCTTCGAAAAAAGGACGCACCAAATCAGCCTCCTAAAACCTGTCCGCAACAATGAACGGTGTGTCGCGTGTGTGGCATTATGCAAACAGAGTGCCAGAACCCCTCGAAACGCTGTCGAACATATCTGTAAGGGTTTGTATCGCATTTGCCGATGATGGACGTGTGGTGTTTGTCCAGCCGCTCAGCAATAAATATCCATTGTGGAAGGTATGTGTGTTCGATATTTGTGGGCTTTAATGAAATAAGAAAAACTGCAGGCAAAGGCAGCAACTCCGATTGTGGTCGTCAATTAGATAGAGAGAGATTGTGGCAGACTCTTGTGGATGTAGGTTGATTGGTAATGAGCAATTCGATTTGGGAAGGATTAGAAAGCAAAAGGGTTAGTGTCGTGGTTATTGGTTCAAGATGTCTTCCTGAATCGTATTGAAGTTGAAGGTGGAGTTGTAATCTCATTCGAAGGTTACAGCAATCACGGTATGTTTTGTACTGGACGATAAAAGGATTAAGATGATGTCTTACGAGTGTCTTAATTTAAATGACTCCAGCTTGGTTTAAACTAAATCTAACAGCTAATTTTTATCGGCCCACTTTTTACGATTGACAAGTCAAATTTTTTAAATGTTAATATATTATGGGTATACATAAAATAAAATTGGTTGTTTTCTTAATTAATGACGGATAATTCAACAGCTTATAGAAATTTAATGTAAAGTAGACAGTTGTTAACAAAGAAAGGTAATTTTTTTTTGATGCCCTAATGCTCCATGTTGCAAACGGTTCAAATGGTAGTCGTCGCTAGGTGCCTTAATCTAGTGAGATTGTTTCTCCTGATTGGTGAACGCACGAAGCGACCAAGGAGAGATGCGTTTGTAGTAGAAGGAAGCGTCAGGAGATAAAAAAGACGCTTTCGATACAAGCTGGCAGAGAGAGCAGAAGTTTTTATAACCCGCTCCACTTGACCACGATTAGAATGTAACCAAAAAACAGAACGCTACGAATCCACAATTGTTTTAAGTGTAAAATATATGTCGTGTGTAACCAGGTTAAAAGAAGCTGTTCAAATGTATCGAAAGAATCGGCTGCAGGACGCAGCCTTTGTTGTAGGACGCAACACTCCATGTTTTGTACTATAGACCCAATTAGGTAGCTCGGTTTAGATGCGACAGCGGTGCCGGTCCCCCATAGTGAGGACTAACTAGCCAACTATGAGGTAACAATAAGTCTAGTAAGCCAAAAATGGTAGGCATGACCTTAAGAGGTTGTTAGGTCAAGAAAGAGAAGAGAGAAGAGAGTCCCAACCATATTGAGCAAGTGAGTTTTTATGGTTCTGTGTATGATTTAGATTTATTTAATGGATTTTCTGCCTAACAATGATTCTTCGTGGCATCTTAAATTATTCAGATTATTTTAAAACTACGAGAAGATCTGTTATCTAGTGTTGCAGACATTGATAGTCTTTCACGACCATTGAGACCACATCTTTGTGAAGCTCGTTAATATGCTTGTAAACAGTTCATGAGATATTTGCTCGTTTCTTTGGTGTACAAACCATTCCTGAGAGGTTGCTCATCAGATGATGAAATCAGATCAATTGTATGATTTCGTTTATTATTCGAGATTATTGATCGGCATTACTGTCAACTATAAAATATTCCTGGAATCTTAAATTATGCTTAATATCTAAAAACTAAAAGAAGAACTTACATCTACTGATGTCCTTTGCATTGATCAAAACCACATGGCTTGTTATAGCTCTTTAATATACTTAGAAACAGTTCGCAAGACATTTATGAGGTTCTTTGGGAAACTAATCATTGCTGAGAGGTTGCTCAACATAAAAGAACGTTTTAAATATTGGTAACCCGTTCATCAATTAATATTTATGCAAATAAAACCGCTTCTTTCAAGTACGATTTCCTTGTTCTTTAATCGAAACCACATCTGTCACACTCTGACTTACTTCATAAGAGAAAAATTAAAACATACAAACACGCACACCACCTTTTGTCCATCCGAATGAGCTGTATAAATATCAAGAAAAACAGATTTACCAGCTTCAGAACAAAGCGACCGGTGTAATCAATCTGTAAAAATCTAACCTTCCTCGCACAGAAGCACGTCAACCGTACACACGTTCAAATTTATCATTTCGGTTGCGCATTTCGCTAGTCGACATGGAACTGCGCAAACGGTCACCCGGTTGTTCAGGGGGCTGTGTTTGCACAAACTCACTGTGACCGGCACAAAGCAAGCCGTACCGTACCAACCTGTCTAAGCAAATGAACCGAATAATTCATCAAACACCAAAACAGTACAGCATCACTATAGTTATATCGTGACCATCGTCATGGTCGCTTTGGTCATGGTCGTCGTCCCCCGTCTTTAATCCCGTGCAAACCGCACTGCGTTGATCCTATTTGTGACGGTTCACCCTCGCCCGCCGGGTGGGTCGGTCTATGAACAAAAGGGGGAGAAAAAGACGACCTCACTCCAATTGCGAAACAATGCAATAACTGGCAAACGTGATAATGAACTCCTCCGGTTTCGTTTTCCAGCAGCGATCCTGGGCTTTACAGTCGACTATCCTTTTTAGAGCTGTGTTGTGTGTGTGTGTGTGTTTTTTTTTATTCTCCATTTCCAGTTATTATTACTATCATTATTTTTATTATTATTGTTCTGCCCCTTTTGTGTGGTGGGTTGAATTTTCTTTGTGCACCGTCAAAATCGCCCAATCGAGCAGCTCCCTAAGACGTCCTGCTGATGAGAATTCGTTCTTCTCGCTTTCATGTTTCAGCTGGAAGTCGGGGTTTTTCCTCATTTTCGCATTGAATAGACGAGAAAGGTAAAGCGGAATAAAAAGACATCTTCTCGACTGACTCCATCAAAAATAGGGTTTTGTAAGAGCGAACGAGAGAGCACACGACTTGGAGCAAAAGAAAACATCCCAACGAAGCGAGGGTATTCAGTAGAAAGATACGTGTCCGAAGAAAATGGAACCCTGGCCCGTGAACCACCCGGCCGGATAGAGTACGTGACCAAGTGTTGATAAACTCCCGCAGTTATTTGACATCGTTAACGGTCGACCTGTGTGACGGGGAGGGAACCCACGATGGGAGACGGCGAAGGTGAGCTGTGACACATTCGGCTGAACGGAATCCCCAAAAAATAATGCCAAGGAAAAACAGTCCAGAAGAAGCAACACAACAACAACAAAAAACTAGCAAACCCTTCGCATCTCGCATCTTGGACATCTCCCCAGGCGTAGCTTTTCGGACCTACTTCATTTCTGTTTCGGCAGTCCTTTATTTTCGTGTTGGGGTTCAGTTCGTAAGGGTGCGTTTGGAAATTTATATCATTGAATTTAAAGGATAATGAAATTTGTGGTATCCAACGTTAGGACGAGTGCGTACCTTACCGAGAACCGGGAGAAGGTGAAGTTTATGATATGGACTCCGGTTTCCGGTCAGATCCTCTTTCCGGTGTGCGTCCTGTTCGTATCGGTTAGTTTAGAAGGAATAAGGTGTTTTCGGAGTGAGTTAGAACTCGCATGAGAGCACAAGGATATGAACTGGAAACGTTTACTTCCGGCAGCTCACTACCGGAAGATATCGTCCACTGGGCAGGTTGATTTTTTTTTTGTCTAGTAAATGGAATCGGAAATGATTTAAAGATGCAGCTTCTTTTGTGCTTCATTTCCTTCTGCGTTGCTTTGTGTGATATTATATTTCCTTATTTATTTAAAAATAACAAATTTCATAACGTCATAAAACATAGAAATCGAACAGGAAATGTGATCTTACATCCTTTTGTAGCAGAGATGGGCATTGCAAAATTGGTTTAAGATCTTGGCAATACAGGACTATCATTGGATGAATCAAGAAATTGACTCATCTTCACTGTTCTTCAATCCTTAGTGAACATTTTCAAACAAATTTCGAAATAAAACAACATTTGTTTTTCAAGGAATTGAAGATTTTAAACTGTATTTTTATTTGTTTAATTAAAAGAATATAAATTTTAATAGTTTCCCATGAATGCATGATGATTTTAGTAGCTATTAAGTCTACTATGGATAGAAAAATGCGTGAAATAATTGGTGAAACTGGTTTCTCAAAAACGACTGTAGTTTATGAAAAATAAAAATATGTTCTTGGCCTAACGACCTCCTACTCTTAGGTCATGCCTGCTGTTTTTTGGCTTACTAGACTTATTGTTACCGCATAGTTTGATAGTCATTCCTCACGATGGGGGAACGGCCCAGATGAGACTTTAGCCCCGGTCCTGCCGTGTGAAGACCGGCGCCGCTGTCGCATCTACCACCGGGCCACCCCCCATACAAATATGGTAAAGGGAGTTAATTACAAAAATAAAAAACGTCTTTTATCATTTTTTTATTTTTACTCACATTTTTGTTTGTCTTTTTATCTAAACAAAATTTGATTATACGAAAATACGGCGTCCAGCCGTCATACTGGAGATTAAATAAATAAAGAATAAAATTTGTTTATAAATTCCCTTGCATCATATTTATACAATTGACTAAACAAGCTTTTACAAATTTTGAGCTATGCGATAGCTTAAGAATCGGTTGAAGAACACCATAAGTTTGAGTTTTATTGTAATTCTATAAATAAATATTTTTGAAACATTTTGAGCAAATTTGGCCATAAATTTGTTACATTTTAACACTAATGCGCAGGACGTTTCATTGCAGCTAGTTTTTCAATACGAAAAATGCAGAAACATTCTTTTAAAACAAAAGTTTAAAAATTTCTTGAGATTTGTTGAGGAAATCTACAAAATAACACTTGGAAATATTACACGATCAAAACTTGGAAATGCATTCATGTTTTGTTGCTGTTTTTTTTTCGAAACCGGCCATAATGTTTTATAATATTTTTATGAAATTTTCCTTCGACTTGAAAAGAAGTACTACAAAAGTTATTAAGACTTGGAATAAAAAAAAGTAATATAACTTTCCATAGATGATCAATGTGCATTCTGGTTAAAAGTTGTGTAGAAAAAAAAAATGTTGCTCATGTTTTTTTTTCAAATTGTTGTATAGTTGCTCCTAATAAATGTATCAAAAGCAGTAGTTTTAAAAATGTATATGAAGGTGGTATTAAACTATTATTCAATTGTCGACAGTACTCTCGGCACATTTTACATATACATATGTAACAGATCGTGTACTTGTCACTTTTAATTATTATTTTTCCAATGAATTGCGCCACGTTTATGTATTTTTGATTTATTAGAAACGTTATTCCAGTCTTCTTCTTCTTTCTTGGCCTAACGACCTCTTAAGGTCATACCTGCCATTTCTGGCTTACTAGACTAATTGATACCACATAGTTGGTTAGTCAATCCTCACTATGGGGGAGCGGCCCAGATGAGACTTGAACCCGTGCAATAGTTAAATTAATACTAATTTTTATTTGAAGCTTCCTTTATGCCGTATTTGAAGAAGTCCTTTATGCCGTATTTATCGATGATAATAGAAAAATTTCGAAAGTGACATCTATGTCGACTATGTCGACTTCTATCAATTGATTAATTTAAACAAATGCACGTACTTTTTGCACGTAGTTCATATTTGCATGAGCTGCTGCTTCACAATAATTTACAAAACAAATCAACAGATTAAGTAGTATCAACAGTTGTGTATAATTATAATAGTAATATAATATTAAAAAGGTTGATTTTACGACTCCTTTTTAAAATGATGTGCAAATGCGTGATTTATTTTGAGTCTAAAAATAATATTGATCCTTACCCTTTTAATGCTTGATTCTAGCAATTGTTTGTTTTTCACACCTTCACAGCACATTCATTATCCATGACCTGTCGTGGAATCGCTTGACGCACTTCACTTACACTCACCACAATCACAATCGTTCGCACGGATATCAATTAATTACCTTCACGGAAAAAAACACGGACAGCACAGCCCAGGTTAGTTGTGTAATTGTTTCACCACCTTCATGTGCGCTCTCTCTGTCCGAAATCATTAACCAAACGGGTGGGATAAAAATCGAAATAAAAACGCATGCTTAAGTGTGATCGATAATTTAATTTTTCGACACGAAATCAAAACTCATCGCCGTCAAAGCCGCCGCCGGGTTGCGCGGATGATCAGGGCGATACCGTTGATGGCATTGTTGCGGGAAACGAAAACAACAAAAGCATTCTCGAACCGTGTTCTGGCACATCAGCAGCTCAGAGGTGATGGGTACGATTGGTATTCAATTAAAAACTATAAATCAGCTGCAACGCTTCGGTGGCATGCAATGGAAATACAGTAAAACATTTCCTCCTTTTGACCCACGGTATGGGTAAGGGCTCGTTATTAATATTACTACTCTTTTGTGTCAGTTTGTTTTTTTCCCGTAACAATTTTGCGTGTGAATGTGAATTTCTTTTTCTGTTCGGCAAACGCTGGCAAAAAAACATTCATTAAACAGTACTGTTTGAAGTAGATAATTTTCACTTTTCAGCGCTAAATGCATTTTTATTATTCGCCTTTTTTTGCGTTGTCCAGATGAGTGCTCATTTTTCTCCGCTTTTTATTTCCCTTTTTTTTGTTTTTCTTTTGCAATTCTTTTTAAGTTTTCACTCCAGTGCTGTTATTGACACGCTTTTACGTTATTAATTAGTGTTTTCGTGATTGTTTCACCTGATTTCTTCGTCTGCTTTGTGGTGCGATATGAGGATATGATTTATTAACACATACGATAGCGTTTTATTGCATGTTAAAATCAAATTGAAAGCTGCACGTAAAAAGCTACCACTTACAGCACCATTACCACACGAGTAACCTTTGACCCGACGGCAATTGAGAGGTAGCATACCGAAAAGGACTTTCCGAAATATCCGACGGAACCGGACAGCAAATTTTCCCGACGGCTTTTCCATGTGCTTGATCGAAACACAGGCACAGATGGAACAATAACAGAAGATTGCGGGCGTGAGAGTGCAATACTAAGCCGAGAAAAAAAGTCGTTTGGCTGTCAATCTTTGAGCGTAACAAATCTATCAAATTACCAACACACACACACTAGGAAAAGGCAAACATTGACTGCACACGTTGCGCAGGTGTTTCCGTGTCCATCGGACGTGTGTGCGTTGCTTGGAATTGACAAAAATCGAACCACCAGAATTGATTGCCAAAAAACCAGATTGCTTTGAATCAGAGTTTAAAGCATGTGGACGCGACAAAGCACTGAAGCGTTAACTATAAACGTGTGTAGTACACGGTACGCCGATGGGTCCTGGCGCCGGGTAGCAGGCTTCACCGTGACTGCAGCGATTTTTGGGCCCTGTAGGCTTCGATGACGATGGCTCCCGCGTACTACTATCTCCCTGGAGGCGAGATACGTACGCCGAGCGTGTATATATGTATGTGTGTGGCTGTGTGCGAGTTGGCTGCTGTTGCTTCCGAAATCTGCTGCCGATGCTGCATCGGACGGGATGGCATAGGCAACGATAGCCTTTACATAACGGATGTACGAGAGCGACGGGAGATGGGAGCAGTGGCAGGATGTGAACCGAAACCGATGCAGGATGCCGCAGGCGCGTTAGTGAGTGAGTCCTTTCCCTTTTTTCCCGGGGGCCCACAGCTGAAACTCGGCGCTGCACAACCCCGGTGGTACACAAAAACCGGTTGTCTCGCTTTAGCCTTCGAGGGAAATCTGGTTCCTACTACCCTTGCACAGCCCGGCATCTTCTCCACCGGGAGGGAAAATGTCCTGAGCACACACACACACACACGCACACATTTTCCTCCGAGACATGCGCTACTTTCTCCCTCCTCAATCTCTATCCTTTTCTCTCTTTCTTTGTCACTACTCTCGCACTCTCTCAATGTCTCGCAAACACCTAGCAACGTTCTCTTTCAAACACTCTCGTTCGTTCGGGTCCTGGAAGGCAAGATGGGGCCGGTTAGAGACGGGCGGGGGTTGGTTTTTGGGGGTGACATTTTGTGTTGGAAGCGACCGGTGGCTTGCAACAGTGTGGTGACACATAGTATTCGCCTAGTGTAGACACTTTGAAATGAATATCTCCACGCGTGTGTGCCTTTCGGGAAGGACGTGGAAAATGGGACGCATTTCCTGTCGGCTTTCTTCTTGCCGACTGTTCACGAACACGGCGAAGGCTGCTGGGATGTTGGATAACGGATTGTGCTACGGCTACCTGTCGAGAGGCGTGGATTTTTGATAACCGGGCTAAGAGACTGGTGCAAACTATTACATTCGATTTTTTTTCGGTTATGTTAAGGTGTGTATGCACGCGGATGTTGTGTGGATGGAAAAGCTCTTAAGTTTAGTTGCGAAGTTAAAGAACTTAGTTGAAATGAGCAATAGTTACCAATCACATATAAAATTTTTACAATCATCTTGAAGTTTGATTAGCCTCAATTAAGTGTTTTAAAACTGAGAAGGGAATGAAGTTTGTTGATTTAATTGACAGTAAATAAAGCTTCAACAAGGATGCTTCATATTCTTATCATATCATAACAATAATAAAACGTTGTCAAATCGATAGTGTGCTGTCAAATTAATTTGGCCATATCGTCTTACTAACGTGCATTTCCAGTACAGGGCGCTACATGCAAAAAACTAGAAATAGTGGATAAGTTGAACGTAAAGTTCTTTGTTTCGCCTTTTGTAACGCAATATTAATGTGGCAATTAATTCTAACATTACTAACCACGATTCGCTCTGGTTCACGGAATCAGAAATTCAACCAAAAACATCGCCGCCCTGAGATCGAACTTATTACAAATTAACCAACCCAAGTAAAAAGACTCACTATGCTCACTTAATTAGCAGCGTTGGCTTGCTAGAGAAGTCAATTTCAATGACTCTTTTCTCCAAACCAGGGACTTAGGTGTCTTGTGTCACTCATACGACATGACCAGGGCACCGAAATCTTAAGATTCTAGATTTTTGCGCAGTTTTCAGCACCTCACAGAGCTCTATATGCTCATCTTGAACCACGTTAAGAGGTGTCTGTCTGCCTTATTCAGAGTTCATGTCGCAGAGGCATTTTTGAGTACTAAAACTAAGAATGTCTTGTCTAGTATTAGAGGTATCCGTCGAGATTTCCTGCAATTTACAGCATCCTTGTGCTTATTTCAAGACCTATGTCGCAGTCGGAGTTCAGTGATGTCTACATTATCAGCGTATGCCAGGACCTGGTTTGACAAGCTGGTTTGAAAATGGTTTCCAAAAATTCTATTTTTGAACCTCGGATGGTCTATTGCTACAGACATAAAAATAACTTTAGAAACATAACTCTTGAATAGAGTCTTTCTTATGTTTGGTTCGGAACTAAGACACATTTTTTCCAAATTTTCTTTGACCATTCTGTCAAATGCAGCTAAGTATTAGTTACAACGTAAAGCAACACAAAGTCATCATTGGGTAACATTCGCTCCTGAAGCCACCCGATCTAAATGTCATTCGCTGGTAAGTTGTAAATCCTGGCAGGAAACAATCCCACCCACCTACCTACCCCAAGAAAGGAAGCTTACACACAGCACACAGCTGAGCTTTTCCCATCGCATTTGGAGTGTGTGGATATTATTTTTTCTTTATTCGCTTCGCTCTCCCCAAACTGGAAAGCCTGCAGCCACTTTTGGCAAAAACCATCGCGGATTGTTGATGTGTGACGGTAGCATAAGGAAAACAAGGAAACGATAAAAAAGGATATCCACAGTGCAGAGCGTAACCTTCGAAGAATCTCGTGCTTTTCCCAGCCATCAACGCACGGGTACTGCTTCTGCGACTTTTATGCAAATATCGCTTCACACCGCAACACTTCGGGCGACTGTGCGACTTCGGCTAAGCTTTGCTTCGCTCTCGACCAAGGCTGAAGAAATGGTGCCGTTGGAACGGTTGGATGCAACCGTTTATGCGATGATAATTATTAAAATATATTTATCCAAACAGTTCATTACCGTGCTGCACTGTTTGCTTTTCGCGCATGGGACGCTGCGCTTAATGGGGGGGTTGCTTTAATGAATTAATTTTCCCAACGGGAAGTGGGTAGATGAGCAGTGAGGCTAAATAGCTCGTTTTTCCTTTGCGATATTAGCCGTGAGAAACTCAAGCTGGCTGATGTGCTTCCCGGCTGATGAGTCCACAACATAGCGCCTTTCGACCACCCTTCACGGTAGGAGGCCCATCACGTGATCAAGATCTTAGAACGATCGGACTGTGACAAGTCTTGCTTGGTGTAGAATTGGCTTGGTGCAATTCTTTATACAAAAAACATCGAAAAATACAAAAAAAGAAGAGAAGAATGCTCACCAAACGGAAGCTGCGTGTAATGGCCTCAGGGAGATCACTTCACCTTTTTTTTGTTTTAGTATGGCGCTTAAAAGTACTAAACACATTCCAACGCTTGGTGAATTGTTGGGTTCGGGAAAAGCGACATAAGACATTCGATGTGTCCCGTTTGAAGAGTAAGTGACAAGTGTCTGTGTGTGTGTATGTATAAAAAGGCTTCAATTCTTACTTCCTTTTTGCTGTTGTTGCTGGTCGCCTCTTCCATCTCAAGAGAAGTCACACAGTGATGGGCGAAAATGGCGGCAAAAAACATCGGAATCCTTCAGGCCATAACGTCGTCAGGATGTCTGACGTTATGTGATTTTCTCGCTCTCTAATGTTTTGCGGCGGTTGTCGACGTTCGCGTTTTTTTTTATTTCGCTCGTCCCCCAACCCTCGGGCTTGGGTGAATTCGTTTATCACTTTTCCTCCATTTCTTTGCGTCTGTCAGCTGTACAAGCGTCTTAAGAAGACACCGTTACTAACAATTCTGCGTCGTCGTTTTTGTGTTTCTGCTTGCCTTTTTCCATTATACGTCATACGTGTGTGTGTGTGTGTCACCCTGTCAGGTACGAGGAATCGACTAACTAACATGCAACCGGAAAGGTACGGCGTGGTGGGCGAGACGACATTGCTCGAAGGCTCCTCGTGTGAGTGAATGAGTGCGCCACCAGTTAAGTGACACTGGCACGGCTAACGACTGAGGTGACAATCAACCGCCTGGCCGTCGCTACAATTACACGATCGCGCGAGTGAAACTGTATTATAATGTTTTAATTCAATTGGTGTACGTTTGTTTTCCGCTGTTTGTTGTGCATTTTTCTTCTTGCTTCTCGTCGCCTTCCGCGCGGCTCATTATCAGTGATGGTGGTGGCAGTGGATATGGTTTGGGGAGGCAGGAACGTCAAATTATCGTGTAATAACGATGATTGCCATAATTAAGTGTTTATTAAACCATACGAAGCCGTAAACGGCTCAATTGCAAGCTGTTTGGCGTTCGTTGTAGGCTGTTTCGGGCGGCTCACCATTGAACTGGCTTAGATTTCCAAGTTAAAAAAAAAAGTACTCCAACAATCTGTTATAAGAATCCTATTTTTATTCACACTCTAAATAGAGCTGCCTTATCATGATCATACACTTTTTCCTTTTTTTCCTCTCGCTTTCTGTTCGAAATAAAACACGAACCAACTGACCAGAGGACCATAAATAAAATGGCAGCTTACAAAGCACAAAAACAAGCACGGCCTGTCCATGGGAAACATTGCACATCGGCCAGAAAATACAGCAACTCTGGCAAGGCAAGCGAAAAACAAACATGAGCACCGCTCGGGGGCATTGTGCTCTCCCGGTAAGCACCCGAGATATGCTCAGGATTAGGAGAACGCTCTTGTGGATTTAGCATTAGTTGGGTGCTAGAAAATTCTGTTTGTAGCCACGGTAGTCTCCGGGTTTTGTGCTCCGGTGCTGCTTTCTGCACAATTCCGCACGGGTAAGTGTTTTGTTTTGTGTAAAAGTCATTAGTCGAATGGAATTGATTTGGTACTCTGCTCCGGAGGACAGATGATTAAGCGTTTAAGGGCGAGAAGATGAGACGCTTGACGTTTTGTGAGTTAGTTAAACGTTTGGGCAAACTTTACATGAACGTTTTGGTTTTAGTTTGAAGTAATTTTCAACAGCAATTTTGAGGATGTCTTAAAGTGTGTCCTAATTTCTTCGTGTAGCGCCCTCTAGATGTGAGCACAGGAACTATTCAAAAAAGTGTTTAATACAGGTTAAGTGTATACCTGAGCTATACATTTACTATAATCAGTACCAGTGTATTCTCGGAGTAGGCCACAAGTTGACTAGTACGCGTGCTTGACAAAGGCAATATCCGGGAGGAACTTCATACTCGGTAGTACCTAGTTCACAACAATTCCCAAAGGAAAGACAAGCCTCAGAAATATCTCATTGGGTCAAAGATTTAATTAATTTGTTTAATTTAATTTAATTAATTTAATGAATTAATTTGTCAGGATCTTGAATTTCTTGTCTAGTTATGGTTTGATTATGCTTTACCGTCATATAGAACTGTCAGGTGGTTAGAACTTGATATCTGTATTATGTGGTCATCTATCCCCAAGTTCCAACACATCGCAAACGATGGTCAGACATTCTATTCAAAGACTTCTTCACTCGGGAGTTAGAAAGTATAGTATAAACAAATCTCTGAAGGTATTTTCTTTAAGAGATTTCACCAGATTAAAATACTTATTCTTAAAAGATTAGTGTAACTTGCTATAGCAGACTAGATTTACTTAATACATCCTGAAAATGAGAAGTTTATATTATTATGAGCATTTTGTAGATTTTGTGTCTCCTATTCCTCAACAATCATCTAGTAGACCCTACCATAAGAGAGAAACTAGCATAATAATCGTCAACTGATCGGCCACAAAAAGGAACACGAATCCTCGTTGTCTCCCGCTTTAGATCACTTGTCGCCAAATTGATATTTCAACAAACAACTGCCAGCAAATAATTGCTTAAACGTTTGCTGTCCACTTGCATGGCAGCCTCCCACTTGCGAGTCGTGTCCGCCAGCCATCGGCATGGTTGCCTAGGTGCGCATGTGCGCATGATTTAGAGGAGCTCGGACCAGCGATCGCACTCGGACTCGTGCGCAACGCCCTTTCGCGTTCGCGGGGATTGTAACAACAGGCACGCGGTGGATCATTACACAAAATTACCGGCTCGCGAGTATGCAACGAATCGTTGGCACGACGATTCGTCTTCTTGTGGCGTCACCTTGGACTCGCGCCACGTCAGGACGGGGCGAAAACACCGGGAAAGAAAAACAGGGAAACGAACAAAACGAACCCACCCAGACGATCAGGTCTAGAAGCCGCCGCTGCAGTCGACACACGGCTCTGGCATGTGCCGCAGCATTCCTGGAAGATGCTTTTCCTTCGCTTTTAACGGTGTAGCGTTTGCCGATGCATCAGGCAGTGCATCAAGAGCAGCACGAGCACGGTAACATTATTTATTGCAATCCTGCTCTCCTCTATGCTCTCTTCACGACGTAAGGAACAAGTGACTCTGGAGGGATGGGCGAGGTGCCACAAGAAAAGCGTCCCGTATGCAATGCCGAGTGTACATTTGCACAATTTTGCGCGTGCTCAAAGCGTGAGGTTACAGGGTCAAGTATTTGCGACCTGCCCACCCATCGGGCGCTTGACTCGCGCAAGGATTGAATCCATGTCGATCAGGACCGTCGCGCTCGATGCGTTTTGCTTTTGTTGTTTTGCTTTCTGTCCGTTTTGTTAGGCCAATTTGTCGGTCGGTATGTGCCGGACACCTTGGCGGTATCTTATCGCCCGAGGATACTACAAAAATTCTCTTACGGGTAAAGAATTTTGGTTTGCGCGGTACGATTGGACGATCGAAGGTGACGAAGAAGACGATGTTGATGATGATGATGAGGTGGATGGCGATAGTGATGATGATAAATACGATGCCTAACTATTCGTACGCATTGTAGTGTAGTTAAAAACTCGTAAACGAAAACAAGCACGAATAGCTTAAGCGCTTATAGATTAAGCGAATTCTTAAGAAAATAAAAATAAAATACATTGAATATAAGATGTATGGGGAGGTCGTTTGATGAGTGATTAGCACGACAGTTTTTACAAAAATTGATAATATCTTGACGTGTAAACTACGTGCATCGTCAATCTACTTAGTTGTCTCGAATACGCCTAAAAGTATGCAATTTCTTGTGAAAAACAAATAATATACGAGAAAGTGAGGATACTCTACCGATGATGATGCCTCCAGGGAACTGTCTCAAGTTCGTATTGTAGAACAAGTTGTAGCCTGCCGTCACTTAACACATATATAACATATATAACAAAAAATTGTACATCAATTAAAATTATAGTTAATAGCTTAATACTTTATTTTATTTAATCTACTTATCAATACAATATTCTTCGATGATGTAATTCTACAAGTCAATCGTTTGTATGATAAAATTGAGGTATAGGTAAAATTAGTTTAATTGTTTGCATGTTGTCATATAACGTTAGGCATACTAGAAGATTTGAACATACAATAAATTTGATGATGAAAATTTATGAAAAATTGATATTCTATTCTTCCGACTAAACTCTTGTAGGCCTACTCCAGTCAACAATATTCCTGAAATTCGAAATCCTTTCTTGAAAGAATTCTTTCAAATTTTAGTACAACGCGTGCTGCCACTTACTGAATTGTAAACAAATACTTAGTTACTAAGTGCATTCTAGCAAAATTACATGCTTTAGTTTATGTAATTGTTGCTCGTTTAATTATGACTCATTTAAGCTGCAATCATTATTTCTTTTCTTGAATGGAGACTTAAGATTATACTACTGGCACTTTCTAAAAAAAATAACCCACAAAACAGCTACCGTCATCAAGATCTTTACACCGGATCAGTTTTTGTTTTGAAACGACAATTATTTTCAAGGTGTTAAGCCTTCCGGCGGGCGTCTGCCAGCTTCCTGCCGTTCGAAGAGGTCAGGGTAAAAGGCTGCGAGCGCCCGGAGCAACGGAGATGCAACAGAAACCCCTCATCCTGCAATAGAGTACTAGGCGCCCACCGCCGATAAGCTGTCACTCACCTGGGCAGACTAAGAAGGAGACCCGATTTAAACCGTTTCACCTTGGCCCGTGAGTGAGTCAACACATTCTACGAAGAACACGGCTTCCCGTTTGCTCGTTTCCTGCCCGATCCGGTCCAGCGAGTGATTGGCTCGTGCCAGATGAACCGTGTGGTACGGATGTCATTCCTACCAGCGGAGGACATCTCGTGGAGGACGTTTAAATTGCCACTAATTTCGTACCGGGTATTATCGGTGTTCTAGCTTTGCGTTCTTGGATCGTTTTGTGCCTGGTACGAGTTCGACCGTTCTAAGCTATCGATCGATTTCTTGGACTTGGACAATTTCTGATGTGAGTGAAGTTATTCTGCGAAGAATTGAACGTGGCGCGATTGGCATTCCCGACCACGGCAGGCATTATTAACTTGTAAGTGTGCTGTTCTAGTTTTTTTTTTCTACTCCACTAGTGGAGAAGTCCCTTCCTTTGTTCGGAACTTACTTGAGGATTGTGTTTTGTAAGTGTTACGAACCAAGTGTTCGCTCTCTCTCTCGCTTTCGTTCTTTCTGAAGCTCCAATAGTCATGCTTACAGCTCCCAGTAAAGAGCAGGAAGGAAAAAATTTGGTCCACCGTTGCCCGGAGCAACGCACCCTATAGGATTTCTGCACTGAATATTTAATTTGATTTCTGTGTACAGACGATGAAAACATTTCCCTTTGCGCATATTTCCTTGCACATGTCTCCCCCGTCCACTCATGCTTCTCTCCGTCCTCCCCCAAAACTCCGATGCCGCTGCAGTATCTTCTGCTCACCCGCACGCGCACCGTCTTTATTGGTGGCCGTACATAGGCGGCCATTTTTGCCTTGCGGGCTTGCTTGCGAGCATTCGGCAGCGGGAGCAACATCGGCAGCATATTTCGCCCACCACCAACCATATCGCATTGTCCAACATCATCATCATCATCCATCCGTTGCTGGGAGCCAATGGCGGGAGCTACACACACACAGCCTTGGAGAGATTGGTTGTACCATGGGTCCTGGAAACTGGTTTACCAGCCCAGGATTCGAAGTTACATTTTTTGTTGCGCTCTCTTCTCCCGTGTGGTTGTTTGTTTTCGTCTCTGCATCCCGGTGTATTTCATCTCCAGATTCAGCGTCCCTTTTTCTCCCAAGCAAGGTACGCATACTACTAGTGTGTGCTAGCGAACCGGGAAAAATGGGAACAGTGGCACACACACACACACACCAACGCACCGTATGCATGCCTACGGGCAAAGTTACACGCATACGTGCGAGTCACACCGAAACGGAAAAAGCCGAGGATGCGTTCCGGATTTCAGTATCCCGGTATCGATAAATTCAAGCAAAAGCGGGAGGATAACCAGAAACAACACATAACTCCATCGTACCGGACGACCCCGACAAGGATCGTGTACGTTCTGAGAATTTTTGGAGCGAGCCACAAAACAAAACTGTCGGGAAAAAAGCGACGTTCTAGTGTTTGCATTATCGGCGATCGCAAATATAAGCGGAAGGACGAAAAATAAAAACTAAATAAAATGGACCAACGCAACGATGTTTGTCGGTGTTTCGGATGGGATTGATATGGAAATTGGCAAGGATTTTTTGTTTGTGGGGAGCTTACGGAACGGGCTGGATAAAAAAAATCTGGAACTGCCTCGTGCACTATGAAGTGGTGTCCACAGGACCCACAGTGGATTTACATGTACGATTTTGGATGGGAAAAGAATTTTAAAATGAAAAATTTTGCTCTTTTTTCAGTAAATTTATCAACTTACGTGAAATTATGTGATTTTTGTAATGTTTATACTCAAAACTTCTTGTCAGATTGGTTATTATTCGATTGGCCAGTTTTTTAACTTCCTTTTCTATTTGTATTTTCCTTTTAACCATAGTCGTTTCTGATTTTCTCTTTTTAGTTCTTTGTTTCATCAAGTTTTTCACTCATTGTTTCGATATTATGTAAAGGAGTTTTTTTAAAACATTTACCATATTTATTTTATTATTTTATTCATTTTTCCATATTTATGGCTTAACGCCGTATTGTCATATTCTTATTGTCGTATTGTCTCTTCTACGATTCACGGTTCGTTGCATTCAATAAAATATGAAGAACGTAATAAATTTTATCAAATTTCTATTGTCTTTAGTTTTCATGAGCAATACAGAAAATTATTAACATTAATTTTACATCTTTTTCAATATTTATTAGTTTTTTTTATTTTATACTAGTTTAATCTCCTTTTTGTTGTTGTTTTTTGTTCTTTTTATTGCTAAGTATAGCAAAACTTTACGTTAACTTTCAGATGATTTGAAATTTTATCTTTTTTTAATGTCACCTTTCTTATGAACACTTTGAACATGAATTATTACTTTAGTGTTTTGTTTATACTGTAGTTGAGTCTTTATTCGAAAGATTATCGTTTGTTTTTCAGAAGACAACATTCCTCTTAGATTATTTCGTGAGTTTCTCATAGTATCGCATTTTTTAGCTAATACAATTAATAATTATAAAAAATTTTAGTTTTGCTTTGTAATCTTTCTATTATTTCGTTCTCCTTTTCTGGTTTTCTTACGCATAAACTGTACTAACCACTATTTTTTATTATTCCATATTTATTATTCTCTATTTGTAAATCAATATTTAGTTATCTTGTCGCTTTATGCACAGAATTGCACTTAAGAACAGCAGTTTTGTGATTTTTCATGATTCTTCAAAATAGTGTCGTCTTTACTGCAAATTTTTTTCGCATTCAAAACATTATTAGAATAGTTATTTTTCATTTGTTGTAAATTTTTATGATTTTCTTAAATCCGGATTTTTTAAACTCTAGTTTGGATCTTATAACGTTTCCATTTTCTATTTGCAGATATTCATATTTTTACACTTCCTTACCTTGCAGAAAACACAATAGTGTTCCGTACTGTGTGTCTATAACCAAAACAAAATCAGTTATTCAGATTCGTAAAGCTTTTGCTTCAGTCGTCAAATGGCGGATCACGATTGTATTTCGTTTCCATTTTTATTCGAACCATTTTTTCTCCATCAAATCTGTCCGTGTGTGTCCGTGTTGCGTCTGCTGCTGCTGTACACCGTTTCGATTTACCGTGAGGCAGCTTTGGGGCATCGAAATTTCATCTAGCTGCTTGGGATGCCCGTTCTCATGTTGACGAAAATTTGGATGTGCTCCCGTAAAGCTGCATCCAACCGTGATTTGTGCGTGTGTGTGTGTGAAATTTCCGCGAATACATGAAAAGCTCGCGTTTGACGATCATGTTCAATACAGCAGACTGTGTTTCCATAGTGTTTTCTTCTCCCCTTTTTTGCGGTTATGCAGCGAGGTTTATCTCTGGGAGTTTGCATGCATGTTTCGAGGGCGTTTGACTGTTGGAAGGCTTGGTTGGTTCAATCAGTTCCAGAACGGGTATCGATAAAATGATGGTTAGTTTTCATGTTAGGCAAGGATATTTCTGTTTCTTGTTCTGTTTTATATGTTTTCGATAAGTAAAAGCTTGATAAATGAAGATGATAATTTACTTATTTAGTTATAAAACAAAAAAACATTCTTCAAGGTAATATATTCTTTAATTTATCCGTTCTTTCTTCAGTTTAATCACTATCTTTTATCAATTTCACTTCCCAAACCAAACACCGTGCTACTTGTGTGTTCTCGTATGGTGTGAAAATAAGCTCGATGGCAATTTTCACCATTTCCGCGTCCACTTAACCATCCTGCAAGCGTACACCCACCCAGCCACCCGAAAACGTTCTTAGAATTCACACACAAAGTTAGCACCAAACAGCATGAGCAAAAACGGTAACCTAGTTCTTCGCTCCGTACAAAACCGTTGACGATGAACCGATCGGATTCATCGGTTTTCCGGACAGTTTCCCAAGGCCTTCTTCTGCCTGCTGGTCGGTACAGTCGGTAGGTTGGTACACGCCGAAACGCGGACAGAAAGGTAAAGTAGAGATATATGTTAGAAAACAGCCCGGAGGCGGGTACTTTGTATTTTATGTTGCCCTTCATTCCGGGCTCCGGGTGCTCAGGATTCTTACACACATGTAGCATCATCAGCATCATCCATCGCCAATGTCCGCATATGGTTCATCCTTCTCTTTTCGTTCTCGGCTATCTCACGTAAACCGTTGCGCACATTTTGCGACCGCCTCTCCCGGAGACCCAGGTTTTCCAACGCTTTCCACAGCACTCCGGATGCTTCGTAGTGCCCTGCTTCTTTCTCTTGCTTGTGTTTTTTATTTATCAAAGATCCTTCGTTAGGCAAAGGTATCAGGATCACATGCGGCCGTAGATTCGCGTCCTCATCTGGTGGACTCCATCTTGGTAGAAGAAATGTCTCGTTTGTGTGAGTGTGTGTTTCTCTTTTCTTGTTGTGAATGCTTTGGTTTCTTGCTGCGACGCCGCTCAATGTAAGCCTGTACCACACATATCGAACATCAGCACACGTACACACATCGTTCGTTGTTTGGGCCCATCTTGTGTGGGTTCGTGTGATGCTATTTTTTTCTTCTGCTCCTTCGGATGTCCTTTGTTTCCGAATCGGGTTTTGCTGATGAACGCAACATTTTTGTGCCACATAACGACCATGACACCTAGAAATATCGAATTTTGTCGTTCAAGCACAGCACTTGGTCTTCTTGTGGAACGAAAGGACACAACATCGGGTGGGTGAGATGGGCAAAAGCGGGAAACAACCGTACGCTTTTATGTCTGTTCGAACGAACATTTTCATAAATAGATATCCGTTTTCGAATGTAAGTTCTGCTATCTAAAAACCACACACAAAAATTCCAAAAGGTTGGGCACCTTGCCATTTTTTAATAGAAAACTGTGACAGCAAATTGTTAAATAATATTAATGCTTCTTTTATGCGTAAAGATTCCTGGAAGAGCTTTCTGTGTGTTGCGTTAGTCATACTATTATTGATCTTGTAATTAATTTTTTTTACATGGGCATTGAAGTAATTTGATAATTTTAATCATGGTTATAATCATCACCAAATGTGCTTTAGAGTAAGGACTAAGTACCTTCTTTCCCTAAACTATTCTTAGGAGCATTTCGTCAGATTGGTGCTTTGTGCAACTTGTTTGTCGATTTTGTAATCGTATTATAAAAGTCTTGTTTTATTATAAAAATCATTTTGAATTCTGAATTAATGCTATAGTCTTTTTCGTTTATTTGAATTATAATTGCAATCGGAAGATCTCGTATAGTTTTTGAAGAGTTTGAGCTACTTAATCAGATAAAGTATGTTTAGAAGTACGACCAGGACGATCGCTGTGAATAAAACAAGTTTGTTTATCTGTTGGAAGAGTTCTATTCTTTAAACAAATCTGACAAATCTGACAAATCTGACAAATCTCGACTCCATAAGGGGAAAGGACATTTTTGTAACCTTACTTGAAAAACTATTTTATTGTGAGATTTTTTGTTTCTTTTGGTTTAGTTTCCCATTTCCCATTGCTCGAAACACGATCATAAAATGATCTGTTACAAATGCATTCGATTCGAATGAACATATTTTCCGGGTGAGATTTTTTTCATTGACTAGGTTGGTAAGGTTTTTTTTTCTTCAAAGTAATTTTTAGACAGCTGTCACTTTTTTAACACGACTCTTACAGTACCCTTACATATCCTTTACAGTACCGGGGAAAAGTGAGATTTTTCTACACTCATTTCCATTCCGTGCCAGTGGGCGGCTAGGATCGGATCATAAATATAATGAATAATGTTTTATGGCGATGGTCCGCTTTTCTGCTTTTCCCCAAGCAGTTTTCTATGCTTCCGTATGTGTACCGCCGACACAAACACACACACAATGTGTGGTGCGTATACCCAAAATGCGCAACCATGCTGGACCGTGATTTACGCGCTCTCTAATTTGTAGCTCTTTGTTTTTTAAGGCACACCAGCGCACCGATCGGTCCCGGGGGAGTTGTTACCAGTCTGTTCGATTCGGTCATCGATTTCGGGTTCGACAATCGTTCGAACAAGTTTTTGCGCTATGGTTGTTCCGTGTAAAAACTGGGAGGCCCGGAGGCGAGCCATGGCCAGCCTCCCATTGTGCTGCCTGTGTCTATTTGGCAGGGTGTAAATGTTGTGCTGCCCAGAAATTTCGAACAGTGTGACTGCGAATGCTGTAAATGGAGCACATTTGGCTGTACATTTTAATGCTTCGCCAATAACAATGATAATGTGGTTGGTGATGGTACAGTAACTCTGCGTCAAAGGTTTTCTTCCTGCTTTCCTCTCAGGGTCTACAATATGGATCGGTTTTGTGCGAGGACAGTGGCGCCAGTGTTTTGGCGCAAAAAGTAGGATTGTGGAACAAAGTAAGGTGTAATCTCGGATGCGAACAATGCAGTCGGCCCGGGTGAATGATTTTTGGGGGCCTTTTGTCGTTAGTGTTGGTGCGGCAAACGATGCATTTGCTCATAGTTTAATCATGAAGCGAAGGCACAATGGGAGTAACTAGAGTTAGCACAAGGACATATTATTAAGCAAGATATTGCTTGTTCTTTGAGATTTGATAAGAAATTGTAAATAAAGGAATGTAAGAAATTTGCCGAGATATGCTTCTGGAACTCTGGAAATGTAAAAACAGGACAGATCGAAGATCAGGTTCTCTCGGTAGAACAGTGTTTCGAATAAAATCTAGACACAATAATCGTCCTATGCAGGTGCATCGATATGCACATGCGATGATCGTAATTCCAACGTCTGTGATGGCACATGGAGATGAACAATCACAATGATAGTGACAAATTCTGGGATGAAACCCAAAACAAAATCTAAATTGAACATGGAAGACACCAAAACCGTCTAATTGGACTCAAATATGCTCAAGATACTTCAAAATTACTTTTATTTAGAAAATGGAAGCTTAAAACTTCTCGAGATCTAGCAAGAACTCGAAAACAAATTATCACCTAAAAAAATACAAGGGTCCATATGATCTATTGCAATTCGTATAATTAAGAAACATGAAAACTCCTCAAATTTTGCATTATTTTACAGAAAAACTAGGTTCACAAGATTTTGTTAGGAGCTTTTCTGTTCACTGTGGCCACTAACGACATCCAAAGTTGATGAAAACGATTAAATTTAATTTAATTATAGAACTACTGACTCAAATACACAACAAATTTTGCAAATCAAAAGTAGTTTTCAAGCACAGCGATAACGAGTTTTGGCAACCGTATTTTTCATATATCGACGGCTGTTTTAGAATGAAAAAACCTGGAGACAATCCTCAACTTCCGGCGAGAATCAGAATATCAAGATGTAAGTAACATCGAAATAATGTAAGTTATTTCAGATGTAAACCATCTCGAGTTCGAGTCTAGCAGGAATGGTTTAAAGATTCAGTTTTCAAACATTTTACCTTAAATTACGGTTCCAGGCCAAGAGAGCCTTGTACAATGCTTCCTAAAATTTGTACAAAGCAATTGAAAATGTAAGGCTTCTACAAACATTTTCTATCATTCGTTTAATATAATCGAATCTTAATATTTTTGCAACTATTTGTCCATTTCTTATCCTACTGTGGATTCGTCAAAGTGGTCCACCAAATCAATGGGAATCCCCATATCACATAACCTCTCCAGTCGTTTTCCCGCATAGATAATGGCGAACACATCACCAGCACCATTCTATCCTTTCCCCCAAAGCCCGAACCGAACGAGAACGAACCATAAAACTGATGACCCACCACACTGCAGATACTCGATTACATTGTGCTGCTGCTGCTGATGCTGCTGATGCTGTTGGTGGAAAGCAACGATTTATGCTTACGCTTCCGTTGCTGTCCCGGTTTTCGGTTGGTTGGGTCATTTTCCTTTTCCGCACAGCGTACCATACCACGCAACCAGGGCTGATGATACATGAATATTACAAACCTTATTGTGCCCTGAGTGTTTGAGCGAACACACACACACGCACACAGATACACGGGCGTCACAAATCACAGCCACTCACAGTGGAGTAGGTCTTTTTAGGCAAAACAAGCAGCTATCGGGACGTAACATTTGTGAGCTCGTGGGCTATGAGGCTCGTGCTGCCTCGGGGACACATTTTGATGTATGAGAGAGGGGTTTTTCCGACAATGCGATGCGTTTTTCCGGGGCGCCCCGTTAGCACGGGTGTGTATGGCGATGGTGTTTTTGTTTTTTGTTTATTTACTACAATTTTTTTTTTTGCTTTGCGAAAATCGTCCCAGAACACGGATGGTGAGTTGGTACAACGGTACCGAGCTAATCTGGGTCCGAATTTATTGGTAACATGGGCAGCAATGCGTTCTGTGCCGGGTTGCATGTAGAATCATTTGACTCGAGGTTGTAGGGACAATATTCGACATGATACAAAAAATGTGCCATCGTGTAGGTAGCCATTTATTTCTTTCCTTGCGTTTATGCGATAGTAAACTCAGTTTTACGAGTAAGATGATTCGGAGAAATGTATGGCACAGTATGTTTTATAACTCTATTTGAAGTAGATAGTTTCATTAAAAAGGGCTTTAAGTTATGTTTGCTTGTGTGCTATGAGGGTTGCAGGTTGCAGATTGAAGAGATTTGATAAAAATAAGGTGAAATATAAGTTTATGGTAATCATCTTTTTCCACTTATGAAGTACTGCAGCATACATGAGTTGATTTTGTGTGCATCGTTTAAGGTTGTTTGTGAATTTTTCTGCCAAGAACTCCTGTATTATTGGGTTTGTTTTAATAAAATGAAATTTCTGCTGTAATTTTGAGATCTTTTTGGCTGCTTTATTTAACATATTTGTGTCTAATTTGTATCTAACAATGTTAAGTTTTAAGTCTAGGTAAGGGAACACTGTTGTTTGCTATAAAAAGGCATTTAACATTTACCGATAATCATCGAACTTTGATGAATGATAGCCTTATTATTTTTAGAAGATATGTATAGGACATTTAGCAAAAAGTAACTCATATTCCGGACTCCTGCTGGGCAACTAAAACCCAAAACAAAATTTATATCATGGCACATCAATTCGGTACGTCCAGTTGTAGTTAAGTTTTACAACTCGATAGCCATTATTTGGTAAATAGTATTGGAGGAATCTGATTAACCTAATTGTGATGCTCATATCACCGTGAAATTGTATCCTCGAAATCAAGTAAGTAAGCGTTTTCAAAAAGTATCTCTCGAATTAATATTGAAAAAATGTTATTGTAGGTCATTACTGCTCAATCTAGTGAGAGCAGCAGATCTCTTCTAAAATGGCGAAGCAGCTACTAAACTCCTACTATCTCTTCATCGATTTAAAAGCGGCACATTACAGCATATCCAGGGTTAAATTATGCTCCGCAATGAGATCTATTAGAATCCCGGTCAAGCATTACAAGAAATGACCAACATCACATTCCAGGTAAAGGTGGAGGGAACTCTGGGTCCTTTGCTTTTACCGAGAGCTTGCGTCAGGGAGATTAGCCTGCTTACCTTCTCGTCAATCGTCAATCAATCTCTAGGACCTTCTGAACCTCGGAGCTGATGTACAGATAGGTGATCGTACCTTTGAAGTCGTCCAAATTTCACCTATCAGGTGTCAAAAGTCATCACCGATAGCAACAAAGATGTTGAATTACGAGCGAGGATGCTGACAGCCAACTGGTAATAGTTGTTGGTGGTCGTGGTACTCAAAGACGCTTTTGAGACACGAACTCTGTCCAAAACTCACCAAATCTTCTTAGACGCGTTTTTGAGGACAATGTAGGTGTATCAACAATGTGTCATATACTGTCACTATTGGATTGTTTGTAATAGACGATCAGAATCAGTAAGGCATAGAGGATGCAGCTAAATATAAACCAGTCGGAATAGGTAGTAACGATGAGCAATTGGAGGAGACTTTAAAGAAACTTGTGTTTTTAATTCGTTATATTAATTTATAACTATTTATTTATCGAGCATTATCCACAACTTAAACCACAACTAAAAAAAAAGAACTACATATTATTACATTTAACTACCTCTTCCGAAGCTTTAGAACGTTTCAAAACGTATAATAAACGTCGCATTACATTATTTCATTCAATTAGCAAATCATACCCATTTGGGCGATTGGATCGCAAAAACAACGCACGCATCCTCGGCTCGCCCTGGTTCCAAAAAGCCGCTGGCTTGGCAACGCGAAAGACACATGATTTTAATTTGATTGAATATCCCCAGCTCGGGACTCGCGCTCGTTGATGCTCGTGTACCATTGCAGTACCACGCTGCTGTCTATACCTGCAAGAAAGCAACAGCAGCACAAAATAAATCTATTGCTCGAGGACATTACCCACTGCCACGGATGAGCTGCACTGTTTGTGCAGAAGCTCAACGCTCAAGCGCGAGCCCCTAAAACCAACCAAAACTGATAGTTCGGCATGGTTACCACACCGAAAAAACGGAAAGAAATTGCACCAAAATGAAGCCCTCAACAGGGATGCACTGATGCGGATTTGATTCAGTATTAATTCTTTAGCTTGCCAGGCCAGCAACCGGACGCCGGAAAGATGGAACGCAAACAAAGGGTTCTAATCTTTTCGGGACCTCTTTGACCCCTTTTTTTGTGTGTTCTCGTCAGCTGGAGTACACTGTCGGTTTTGGAAATGACGGAAACATACCCATATGGGCTAATATTAATGGTGAAGTGGTGTTCAAAGGATTAGTGCCACTTTGCGAATGGGTCTGTGTCCCTATCCGGGGGTGCGACATTAATCGCTGGCTATTAATTAGAATATGTTGCCCAACATTGAACACACACAGCCCACAATGTCCCACAACACGGTTGAAGAGTGTTGTTAGCACATTTGTTTTTAACAAGGATTTGTTTTTTTCCCTCTCTCTTGTCATGCCATCTGTGTTGCATGTTCGATAGGCTTGTGTAAGGCAGAACTCCCTTCGGCTGCGGTTCGTCGCTTTTGAATTGTCGCTTTAAAGAATTTTACAATCAGAGCCAATCGAATGCGAGATGCGAAAGGAAGTAAATAAACAAGCAATTGTAACAGGACCAGGGACAGGGATTGCTTATGTTGATTTGTGATCAATTTAAAACAGATAACTGTATTGATTTGCTGTACTGAAGAGGGTGATAACAGATTGCAATTCAACCAATCCCCTAGCTGAAGACGTTTGAAGACATTTGAAGACACCAACGTAAGGGTAGGAAAAGAAATCAACCAATCAAAAAGATTCAATTTACATTTCAAATGTGAATTTTTGCTCTCATTTTCTGTTGGTGCTGGTGGGCTGGACGTTGCCGAGAACCTTCCAAAAGTGGCTTAAATTTTGTGTGATTTTTGGGCTTTGTTTTCGTTCCATTCTTTTTCTGCTGTGGTTGTGAAATTTCCTGTGCGATCGTGATTTATGATAATGATTACAGCCGGCGGAAATGTTATGCTGGCCCGTCTTCACGTTCATCTGCAACATTCTAAAGACAAGCTGCAAATTCTCATATTAAAAAGTCATAAAGTGCAGCTCCAAACTTGCCCCAGACTATAGTGTGGGTCAAAGAATTTAGTTCATCTTTTAATTTCTTTTTGTTTTCTTTTATTTTCGATTTTTTTTAGTCACTATGTAACATTGCTGATTCTTATTTTTTTGCTTCTCTACTAATATTTTTACTGATTCTTATAATTATGTTTTATTTTAATATTAGACTTATCTATTCAATTTTATTTTATTTTAGTTGTTTTCATTTGAATTGTCACAAACATCTTTATTTTACTTTTTATTTATTTTTTATCAATATGATATACTATAGCAGCACGGTATTCTAAACTTTTCACATTTGAAATAGGATTTTTTTTACTTTTCACAAGTTCATCCACTCTTTAGTAAAATTCAATCATTAAGTTTATACTTTTTTCTTCTTTTAATTTTAGGTTTAAGCCAACTTTTCTTTTTAATTTCATTTTAACTTTCATGTTTTACAATTGTTGTTCTGTTTCATGTTGTTTCAGTATTGTTTATTGCATTCATAATTTTTTGTTTGTCATCTTTTAATATATTTTATATCTTTATTTGTTACATATTATTTCGTTATTGTTATTACAAATCTAATTAGTTTTGTTTTTCAAATTTTCGTTAGATTGGATTTTCTTTTCTCAAGATTAATTTAATTCAACATGTTTTCATTCAGAAATAATTCTTATCTTATAAATTTTCCACTCACTGTCTTCTTCCTTCGATGTCTTCCTATTGATCGTTTGTTTTTATTACAACTTTACGGTTTCGCTTGATTTACCTTTTCCAGCAGGTATTAGTGCTGGATTTAGGAGCTGAAAGTTTGTCTTTTCGGCTTCCCCTGAGAACTTTGTCTCACGCGCTTAAGAATCACGTGCACCGTGCGGCCGCTTCGGTGTGTGGTAATGTGATTTTAATGATGATTAAAGCACATTAGAATGTCGTTCAAAGTTGTTCGCCAGTGCGGGTGATTTCCCGGCGGTCAACAGGCTAACATGCTGACAGCATCCCCGGAAGGACTCTGGCTGAAACATGAACAAAGGGACCTCGGCATCGATTCGGACAAAAAAACTCGGGAGGAAAGCATCCTCTAGGCATCAACAATTGTCACCGGCATAAGGTAACGTGTGACGTGAATCGGTACGACAAACAAATGAGCACCTAAAGAAAGGGCGTACTGCAAACAGACTCAACAACTCAGCGAGACAGAGAGAGAGTGAAAAAAGCACTCCCGCCACGGGGAAACGGTAACAAGGGTCAGCCAGGGTAATGAGGTGGTATGTGACATCTGCAAATAGCAGCATCGGCCTTTGAGGATCGATTAGCGTACGCCACAAGGCTCAGGGTGTGTGGGTGCACAGATTTTCAAACAAGTTGTCAAATTCATCCCTACAGGTTACAGGCACCGGAACGGGACATTTAATCCTTCATCAAAGGGCACGGTCACACAGGACGGTGATCGGAGTTGGTGAGGGCGCCAAGGGAGCGATAGGGGTAGGGAAGCCAAACCGAAGCGACCTGTACCGTGCAAAACCCGTTTCCGGTGAATCCGGATCACGGTTGTAGCGCTGGGATGTCTGCTGTTGAGTTGTACGAATCGTTGCTGCTGCGCTTGCTGCCAACAATTTGTTTTCCGGTGTGACATTTTCGTTCGTGGAAATGTACAAAGTTATGGAAAAAGTATGTAAATTCCTTGGCCTTAGGTTAAGTGGATAGTAAAACTGAGCAAAATTGTGTTGTGCCTTAAAGGATTGGTAAAAAAAATAGTGTAAAGCAACGGGTTTTGGGTTTTATTTTAGTTTAAAGCTGATTCTTAGTCAATATTTTTGTTGATTTATTTCTTAATTCAAATGTTTTCAATATCATCTCCTTATAAAATGTTTCGCAAGTTTGTATTTGTATATAATGTTCTTTTTATTCCATTTGTTTTCTTTTTCTCTATTAATTTGATATAACTTATCTGAATTTTCAGTATTAAATCATGAAAATAGGAATGTTTCAATTACTTTCTCTGCTTGTTCGTTTATTCTAATGTGTTGATACTTTTCATGAGCAAATTCTATACAACAAGAATTCTAATGGTTTATATCATGTACAAAGTTTATGTTTGAACCATTGTTTTATACTTGTTCAATATTTAATTTTGTATGTAAACTTTCAATTTAAATCCTTGTTAATGTTTTCAGCGTTTAAGTGTTGACCACTTTTTATTCATTCTTTCTATTAAATTTTGATTTAGCGTTGATTGTGTTGATGGTGTTTTCACATTCATTTAGATTTTTTTGTACGTTTTTTCTAATTTATATGAATGTTTCAATTGTTTTAAGATGTGATATTTTTTTTGCACTTTTGTTTCTTATACAAAGCTTGTCCTTTTCAATATCTACAATGTAATTGTTTTCTTATTACATTTACATTATTATTATTTCATTACTTAATTATTTTCAAGTTTTTTATATCTTTTCTTGCTAGTTTTTGGTAGACAAACAATAAGTAAGAAAGAAGTTTACATATTTTTCTTTATTACTTAATTATTTTTAAAAATTCTTTAGCATGACAATCTGTTTTGCTTCAGCATATTTTTTGAGTATTCATTTGGTTGCACGCCTTTCTTTTATTTAAGTTTTTGTAGGCTTTTCCGTTTTTTATAGTTTTTTTGGTCATTTTTTCATATTTATCTTTTTGTTTTTATTCGTTTACAATTGATTTTATATGAGTTTTTAATTTCCTTTTTCTTTTACTTCAATTTTGCTCCATTAACTTTCCAGTTACTTTCAGCCAGCTCTAAATGTAAAAGCAATTTATCGCTCCGTAATCACTTGTGCTGATTGTTGGTGCTATGGGTGGATTAGCATTACCATCTTTTTTCCACTCATTTGAAACTTTCCTAGCTTGGAAAGAGGAAAAAATCACCAGGACAGCCGTCATTACAACTGAATGCGTAGTGGAAATTAATTGAATCCCAAATTGAGGGTGTAATAGCGTATTAAATAGTTTGGTTTTACAGTTTTAAGTGTGTCACCCTCGGTGCTTACTGATGCTACCCTAGAAAAAAATCTCCCTGTTTTGCCTTTCATCTTTAGTAAGGGATGGGATGAGCAAGCGTGAAGGAGACAGACTGCTCGGACAATTATTTCCTACGCAATAGGAAGGTAGATCCGGATTTTTTACTCCGGATTTTAGAGGGGTGCGTTTGTGGTGCCCTGTTGTGTTTATTTTGTGTGGTTCTCGGTTATTTTCACCAGCGAGGCACGTTCGTTTCACGGTGTGACGCATTTTCTAGTACGTTTGTACGCCTCGTAAGTACTTGAAGGCCTGCCGAACGAAACCACCTATACGACACGGAACGTCTGGTGCATGGTTGGTTGCTCCGGTGATGCGGGAAAAGTAATTTTTCACTAATTTAAAGTAAGGAATCACTCGCAGAAAAGAGAAGAGAAAAAAAAGCCATCCTTCTTGACATCCTCCAGGATGACATTTGAAGCTTCAGCGGCGAACAAAGATATCAACGTCCTAATTTCAATTACAGCTATTGAGTTATAATAACAATAATGAGGCAATCGTTCCTCATGAGCTAACAATTTATCTTTCTTTCACTCTCTCGGTCGTTCGTTCGTTCGCTTCGCAACTTAGTGCGGCGACAACTAAATCGCACCGCGATCAAGAAATGACAGCAAAATAGTGGTTTTTCAGGCTGAAACTTCTCAAATTAGATCACCAATGATCCTCACCATTAGGCCGTTCCTTTGACGGGTTCCTACCACCACCAGTGCTGACGCAGTTCTCAGTCTCCTAATGACAATGGTATTAAATCCAAATTATCACCGAAAAAGAAAATAATCATTGCCAACTCGCTCCGGGTTGTGAACCTCATGCGCACGGTTGTTGGTTTGTTTTGGCTCCATTTGATGAAATGGAAACTTCCCCAACTGCCGCTTAATCCATACCAGTGTTGGTTTGCTAATTTTAATCGCATCTCTTCCCTACGGGTGGTAGTGGATGGATCCCGGTTAAAGTAGCTGAAAGGATTGTGTGTCTTCCGTGGACTTCCTTTTTTGCTTCTTCTCCTACTGGCAGGAGATAATCTTCTTATGGACTATCAGAAGGAGCGCAACGGCTTCTCCAAAACGGAAGATTGTTACATCAGTTCGAAAAACTACATTTAATTATATGGGATGCTATGATAGCTGGTTTGTGGTGGTTGTTGTTGCGGCGGGAACGACATAATTGAGACAAGTGGCTGTAGAGGAAACAGTGTTCTCGGAGGATTATTTGGCAGGAAGTTAAATATGCGAGAAATAAAACATTTGTCTGCTTCGATCTGCCCGAGTGAATGACAAACGAGCTAACGCTTTAATGTGGACATAATGTGGAAGGATAATTGATTGTTTTTTTGTGGGGCTTTTCAAAGTTTGAGATCCTGTAAATTTAACTGCTCTTGTTAACTGTTTTGCTCTAATCTTTATTGCCATTTTAAGGCACATGTTTCATGTTTGAAACAATTTATTTATAGACAATAGATTTCCTAAATAATATTTTTGTCATTCAAAAGCGGCTCATAATAAATAACTTTCTCACGCTCCCACTATTTCTTACATGCAATTTTGAACTATTGTCTCATGACAGATAAAGTTTTGTTTATATCGAACACTGTTATGCTTATATTTATCATTTTTAGCTTTAACTATCTTTCTTGCAGTCTAGCCTCGATTTCAAAATGAAGCAAATATGCAAGAAAAGGTTTCTTCAATGTATCTTTTATGTTTTATGTTTACAACCTTTATGTTTTATGTTTTACAACCTTATCAAATGTTACGATTTGCAAGTGAGTATGTAAAATGTTTCTATACAAATTTCTTATCATGCGCAATGTAAAATCAACTGTAAATGCAACTTTGCTGTTGTAAGCAAGTTAAAGTGTGTAATACTTATATAGTTTTTTTTTTCATTCTATTGACTTGTTAAATTTTCTTTTGACACTGTTAACTCTTGGTTTACTAGCCTTAATTTGAAGAAATTTTCATTTGAATTTATTTTGTTTAACTTTTTTACAACTAAATATGCGACACACTGTATGACACTTAAAAAAAAAACTTTCTGCATGTTAAATGTTGCTATTTTAATTATATATCAGCTAAAATAATGTACGTAATTTAACAACACAACAGATAAAAAATAAAATAAAGCTTTCCAGAACTTGTATACAATAAGAACAATTTTAAAATATAGATATTTTAGATAATCCTTATATCATGCTGGAAAGTGAAGATATATTGACCAACCAATAAACAAAAAGTTTTTAGATGATAATTTTAAAATATTTGAATAAAATTTCACAAATACAATAGTAAGAAATCCCGCAAACAAGCGATGATTTAATAATAATGATTGTTTAATTGAAACAATTGAAACAACATTGAAACAAAACAAAATTGAATTGAGAAAGAAAATACAATAAAAATCTGGTGATTAAGCAGTTAATAGCAAGAAATCTTTAATAATACTAAACTAAAAACTAAATGTATAGAAACAATTACACAAATAAATACAGCAAAAATAAAAAGCCCTTAACCTCAATTTGTATAGCATAAAACATCAACAGGATCGGTAAAAGTGATGAAAGTAATGTCTCAGGATTCTGTGTAAAAAATGTGTAACTGCTCGTTGTTATTATCAATTTTAGAAGATCATCAATTGCAACTTTATGTCCAATAGAACTAATTGTGATCAAGGATCTTACAAGATCTATCTTTGCGATCACTGCAAGTATTTCATCCGATTCTTGGAAGCCTTAGTGCTCCTAACTTTTGCGACTTGATCAGCCATCTGCTTCAAGTTTTGTATTATTTTAAATGAAACAAACTTGAATAATATTTAACCCCTTCTTTTAACCCCAGACTGACTTATTATTTCCATTTTTAAACCTTTAATTACACACTTTGACAGGCAAATTATAATCGCCACTCGAGCTCTCGCTTCAAATTAACAATCGCAGCAGGTTCTTTACATCGGTTTGTGCAGTTGATCGCCTTCAACTTCGATAACCCCACTGCCCGAAGATTCCTCATCGTCACCCAAATTAGAGAGTGTGCGTAAACGGAACCAGCGTGACATAGAAACGGTCGTCTCCCAGCAGGATAAGGGTAGCGCCACCCGGGAAGGCGTACGTGACTAGTAGCCGGTTCTGCGGTAACCAGTGCGGGACTGCAGCAGTACGCGAGTATTAAACTAAACCCACCACCAACTGGCCACTTTTTTGGTTGCCCGAGGCGCACCGTCTCCACTCCGAGCTACACTGCACTTCCTTGATGGGCCGCCCACAAGGACGGCCCTTATTTGACAACTCAGTTCATCATCATCATCATCAGGTTCGGCGACGTGTTCGGGTGTCACTTTCAAAGTGGTGCGCTTCAGTTCGATCTTGTTTGACGGTGAAAGAAGAATTTATTAGGCCATGTGTGATAGGTAGTGATTATCGATTTGAAGTAAATCATAGTGCTCACAACCAACCATGTGGTCGTGTAACTTTGCGCTCCTTAAAAATCACCATACTCCTACGACCGGTGGTAGCGTGTAACGTGTAATTTGTGGACTTTTTTTTATTATTTCGGTTGTAAGTTACAACGTTCCCTCCACTGCGTTAGTTACACAGACCCTACACAAAACAGTTGGTGGTTCCGTAAAAAAACAGGGCCACCTTTGTCACCTCGTCCAATCATTGCAATATTAAAACAACACCTCGACACACATTTATCGGTAAGCATTTTACACGCAACTGCACGCAACACATGTCGCACGAACGAGACACCAGTTCGCTTGCTGCTGGGGTTTTCCTTCGCCCGAACGGACACAAGTTAACCCCCGCAGGCTAAAGAAGTTTGTTTTTCAGATCGGAGTTGAGAGTTTCGGGAGCAAAAAAAAAAAAACGCAGACAGACTCTCGTTACACATTTACTTTCGGAGAGTGGTTTTTTTGTTTCATTCAGTTTTCTTCTGTTGGAAAAACTATTTTCCAGACACGTATGAATATATTATTCGCTCTTACTCTCTCTCTTTCAGCGCTTTTGGGTGATGGTTTGTATTACATCGCATATGAGATCAGTGCTTCTGTAAGTGTTGGGTAACATATATCCCATACATACAATCACACTCGCTTACGACGGACGGGCCACTTAGCATTGGTGTGCCTTCCGGGCGTCGGCTGGTTGGTAATAGAGACTCAATTAGGAATGGTAATAAGGGAATGTGGAAATTATTGTAAATCGGTTCGTTGTGTGCGGTTAACTCCATGGCCAGGACCTTTTTTCTTTCGCCAGGGGTCTGCTTGGTTAAGCTTTTACAACATTTAAAATTGGCATGGAAAATAGATGTTGTGTTAAAACTGCAGCAGTAGAGTGTGTTGCTGGCGAATCAAGGGAAGGATATAATTATAATAAAATATATAAAACGTTTAGAAATATTTAAAGTTGAATGGTTAATGTTTATTATAAAAATATTAAATTGATATTATAAAATAATAAACACAAAACGCAAATGCTATGACTCAATGGCTAGTCATGTTTTGAATGTTCCTTTGTGTGTTGATGCATTTTTCCTTTATGTTTTTTTTAATAATAGTTGATATTTTGAGTCATGATCATTATTTATCATTGTTAGTTTGTTTTACCCTTATTGATCTGTTATTGCTGATATTTATTATGCCGTTGGCGCAGTTTTATATTTGTTTTGTTTCTTTTTTCACTTATTAACATGGCAATGCTTTTTTTATAATTTTTGAAAATTGTTGTAAGCTTTCCAGGAAAAATCTTTTTGTTTCATGATTTTGGATTGGTTAGAGGATATAAAACTTTCGTAAACAGACTTTATTTGTATCGTTTTTTTCTAATTTCATAGTTCTGAATTGAATTCAACAAGTTTTTTATTAATTTTAACTCAATTTTCTCTAGTTTAGGTTAGTTCCTTATGTTTTTAAAAATTATTTAGCTGTTATAAGCCTTAATCTTACTATTTATTGTATTAAAATTAATTTTATGTAGCTTTCTTCATGATAAATTTTGTATACATGATAAGTTTTCATTTTTCTAATATTGTTTGATAATTTTACTCTATTTTCTTTCGTTCATTTCGCTTCTTTTTTAAATTTCTTTTCGATTGTTTTCTTATCTTTTGGAAATGTTTTATTTATTTACTTATTTTCCACAGAGACGGTTTAACGCCGTATTGTCACATCTTTTGTCAATGGATACATTACTAAAAGGGACTGACTTTCAGTAGTTTTCATGTCTTTTGATTTCAATGTCTGCTCTTTATACTGCGTTGCTTTTATTGTAGGACCTTATTAAAAAATACCATAGCCTTGAAGCAGTAGTAATTGAAGGCCCAGTAAGATCTGAAATAAATAAAAATTCATGGATTAAGGAAATATTTTCTAAGCATTCTTCATGGATGTAGTGCTATTGTCACTGCTATCAAGGATACGTCTATCTTTTTAGTGATTAATATGTTTTTATTGACCAATACGTCTTCCATCTTGCACAAAATAATACTTTTACTAAAAACTAGCTTGGCTTCCTCTACTCAAATGTTAATAATTCTTTGCGACAAATGTTGATTCTTTATTTATCTTTGCACCTATTGATCGATTAAACGGAGTTATCCCTCCGTCAACTTATCACCTATTGATCGATTAAACGTCATCTTATTATGATTGGATGGAAATCAACGACCAAAGAACAATCTAACTATCTGCTTCATTTGCGCCCGTTAAGGTAAATAAGAGACAGAGAGATAAAAAAAATTATGATACTTACGCTAACTTAAATAGCCACCGAGGGAAGAAGCGCGTGCGACCTTCTCATTAGTAGTAATTTATTCAAGCGTGGCAATGTGATACACATCCTACCACAAAGCCATGCCTGCATACGCGGGATGCAGATCAATTGCAGACAAGTGTCGACCCGTTCTCGTATGCCCGCATCGGAGATCTAAAAGGCGCCGTTTTCTTAGCGATTTTCCCATGGGAATGCGAAATGGTGACGTTTGGCCGCATACGATGCCGTTGCTAAACTGCATGCATAATCCCATCAGGAGTGGTTTCGCGGTCGCTTATCTGCTGCTGTTGGTCTATTTGCATGTGTCGCCGGGTGCTAGAGATGTAACGATATCATAATCAAATTATGAGGATTATCATTAGCTGCGCTCGGTTTGCATTGCTTTATTCTGGTGCGTTCTTGGCTCTACCGGAAGGCAACCCATAAAATGGGTTTATGAATGCAAATTATTGCCCTCGTGTGTGCGCGCGCACACACACACACGCCCGTATCATATCTCTTACCGGTGGTGGTGGCCTCCGGAATCCATGTCCAAACCATCGCCTTAACCCGGCGAACCAAGAAACGCGAACGCGATTGGTGGTAACCGGCCGACGATGAGAATATTCTCCGCAGGTCCCTGGGTTCCGCAGATACGCAGAGCGCACATCATTAGCGCTAACTACCGGAGGATAACTAATTGGATCATCGGGGCTTCTACAGCCTTGATGCCAGCCACTATCGAGCACGGTTCCCATCCGAAAATTATTTCGCCTCACTGGCCACCAACAATCGCGCCCGAAGAAAGTGAGCAACTACTTAATGAAGAGAATAGAGCAAGGGCCAACAAACCCCCGGCAAACGACGAAGAAAGGGAAATTTCACGCTCCTTATGGGGAAGGATCAGCCGTCGTTCGAGCACCGGGACGGTTTGGGATTAAGCCGGTATGCGATCCGTTCTAATCCTTTCCACAAACAGCTTTAACCTTCAACGTTTGGAAATGGTGCTTCAAATGGTCTGCCAGGATGCTGGCACAGACTGCTTCCAAGACGCAGCCAAAAACTGTGGTGTAGGTGAGAGTAGCGAAAGTGAAGGATAATCCAATTTCGATCGTACACAAACATATCCTTTTTTTCCATACATCTTCCGATGCACGGAGAATCAATCCCTCTTGCACAGACTTTCCGTTTTTTTTTGGTTGCTTTTTGGGGGTGATACTAACCGACCGATGTCGGCTACATAAGCCGTACCTAATCTAATAACGTCTCCAACAAACGATGAGAATGACGATTCCAATTTCCCTGGTTGAATGGCATAAAGGTGGTTCTGGGGGGTGGAAAAAAAGGATCCGAATAAGGGAATTTTTATCGTTATTTATGCTCAATAACGAAGCATTGATATTTTGTCTAGTGTGCTATTCAAAATACTATTAACTTTTTTTGTTTATATTATGGATCGACATCTGGATTTTGAATACAAATTATTAAGAAAGTATAATCTTAGCTTTTAATTCCAAAAAATACGAACGAAACGCAACATTATCAAAATTGTGATAATTATATGATTTAATGTTTGCCAAGTTATGTTGCTAGTAAATCAAAAACATATTTTCTTTATGTGGACAGCTAATAAACACTTGGAGGGAACTGATGGCCAATGCTGGGCAACGAATGCGAGAACACGCCAAGACATTCCTAAAGACCGAAGAAGATGAAGAATGAAAAGCTGTAGTAGCTTTTAAATTTCAGCTGTTTTATGTAAAAAGAGACAAACATACACGAGTAAACGAAAGAGATTAAAATGAAATGCATACACCCAAAATAGTAGTTTTAAATCATTAACTAGTTTTGAAGATTATGATGTGACGATGATCGAACTGTATCGAGTATAACCGTTGATTTGAAAAAGTCGATGAAACGAACTATTTCTCGATTATTCGTGCCGACGGATAATCCGAAGCAATTCTAATATGACCCAATGAGCAAATTTTGAATGCGGTAATAATACGTTGCTTTCGATTATTTCGTTGGGACTCTGTACACGGGGTTAGTCAAAATCCCTTCAAGAAACCCGAAAGTGGATCGAAGCCTACGCACACCATCATAAATTTGTTTCAACCCCTTTGCATTTAATACCGGTAGTAAAAATGAGAACGAATATTCGCGTTCTCCCTCTGGTCTGCACAATTCGGTCGGTAATTAGCTGTTGGAACAAGCGTGTCGGGTTAGGTGGGATAGGGGAGACGTAATTTTAGGAATAATGTAAAGTGTGTAATCGTCTTATAAATGTGAAAGTGTTTATTGTAGTGTAGTGCGCAGTGAGTGTTAGCTGCTCTAGCAAATGTCGTTTACGACGACCGACAAAACCAAACGTATGGGGCTGCATGGAGGTGCTCTAGAATAATCAGTCAAAAATCAACGAACATTTGTCGTAATACAAATCGGTTTGTATTTGTTCGTTGACATACCTTCACGCTAGCAATCTTGGTAAAAAACATTGCTGGTTGTCAAACATATATGCCAAACTGATCGGTTGTTCGTTGACAGTTTGACCGACAGCTAAATATTGGCCTACAAATGCAAGAGCACTCATAAGACATGTCGTTGTCGTTTGTCGTAAACGAAATTTGCGAGAGCAGCGCCTAAAGGTGTCGCTTTCCTTGTAAAATAATTACAGACCATTTTGTTGTGTATGAGATACATAAATACGTTTACTCTTTTCAGAGAGAGCTCATACACAATTTACGCTGCAGTTAAAGTGTCACCTAGCGTAGTTCTCACTATGGAAATGGTGATGAGAAACATACTCACTCACCAACTTCGCTCACTTCGACGGTTGTGAAGTGTAGCCACCTGCTAATGTCCGATTTTGCTCTTTGGGTAGCGACAGCTGTCATTTGCTGTTTGTCGTTTGTTTAGCATTCAAGTTTGTACCGGTATGAAAATTGCGCGTAAAATAGCGTAAAAACTTGATCACTTGTTCAAAAACAGTCCATATTTTTCGGCTTTTGTGTTGTTTAAGTGTGTAGAAAGATAGAAAGCAAGATGTCCCAATCAGTGGTGGGAAAGATAGCGTCCGTTTCGTTGAAGGATTTTGTGTAAGCTAAGCTATTGCGCGATGCTCGTTTTTGTTACTTTATTTCCATGCTCCAATTCACATTTCAGCACATACGATTCGGTTGTACTGTATCCGGACGAGTATTTAAACATTATCCTCGGACCGAATGGAACGGGCAAGTCGGCTATCGTGGCCGGTATCGTGCTTGGGATGGGTGGTAACTGTAAGCTGCTTTCCAGATGCGACAATGTAATGCAATCGAAGGTGCGCCTTTACAATCAATACCCAGAACCTGAAGTTCTTCTATACTCTTCCAGATCGATAGCTACATAAAGAATGGGAAAGAAAGCGCCACTATTCGCATTTCGATTTACCGCGACCGACAGCGTGCCGTCCGGTGGTTTAGCCGCTCGTTCAACCACGACCGTGTCAATACGTTCGAAATCGATGGTGCAGCGGTTTCCCAGGCGGCTTACCTGCAGCAGATACGCTCCTTCAACATCCAGGTGGACAATCTGTGCCAGTTTCTACCACAGGACCGTGTGCAGGACTTTACCAAGATGAATCCACGCGAACTGCTGATCAACACGCAATCATCCGTCTGTGCAGCGGAGGTTCAGGAGTGGTTCAAGGAGCTGAAGGAAAAGCGTGTACTGCAACAGAAATGTAACGAGCAGGGTGTAGAGGGAACGGCCCGGGTACGGGAGCTAGAAGCACGGTTGGTGGATCTGGAGCAACAGTTACAAACGTTGCGTGCACGAGACGATTTCCAGCAGCAAATAAACGTGTGCCAGGCCAGAAAGGCTTGGATGGAGTACGAGCAATTGTTTTTGCTGTACACGGCCACAAGGAAAGATTTAACCGCAGCTAAAAAGTAAGTTTGCGGACGGCTCGAAAGGTACAATGTACGCATGTAAACGTAATTTGCATTTCAGACTAAGCGACGACAAGGAACGCGAATACAATCAGTACAAGGTGGACATGGAAGCGATCATAGCCCGCAAGCAAGAGCTCGAACGGTCCAAAACGAAACAAGTGTCGATCGCTCAACGCTGCACCGAAGAGATCAACGGGTTGGAAGAGAAAACGGAACGGCTGGAAGACGGTTTGCAAAAGCAAAAGCGCGACCTAATGGACGCACTGGCCAAAGCGGACGAACGTAAAGCGGAGCTGCAGGAGGCAAAAGTCGTACTGGCTGCGTTCGCACAAGATTGTGCCGACGCGGTAACCGCGCTCGGGTCGGAAGAACAAATCCGAAACAATATAGCCGGCCTAGAGGCGAAGGAAGGCAAAATCCGCAGCGAAAATGATCTGCTAATGGGACGACGTCAGGAGTTAAATCAGAAAATCGAAAGCGACCTTAAGCCGGAGATGATGAGCATCGAGCGTAACATCGCGTCGATCGAAAACGTTGCAAATGCAAAGCTTAAGATCCTACAGACCCGCTTCGAGGGCACGTACCGGGCGGTGCTGTGGTTGCGCGAGCATCACCATCTTTTCCAGGACAAAATCTACGAACCGATGATACTGGAGCTGAACGTACCGGTGCTGGAGAATGTGCAGTTTCTGGAGAACACGATCGGGGTGCGTGATTTGATAGCGTTTACGTGCGAAAACACGGAAGATATGAACCTTTTCCTGCGCAAAACACGGGAAGAAATGCGCATCGAGGGCGTGAATGCGATCCAGAGCGATCCGGCCAGCCAGCTGCACTTTAAGCCACGGCATCCGATCGGCAGTTTGAAGCGCTTTGGCTTCCATACCTATTTGATCGATATGGTCGAGGCACCGTTTCCGATTTTGAACGGGTTGTGTAAGCTGTACGGACTGCACAACATTCCCGTTGGTGGTGCAGATTCGGCGAAATACGTTTCTTCGCTTCCGGACGAGATTTCGGTATTTTTCACACCGTCCCACCGGTTTCAGGTGTCCAAATCACGCTATACCGGTGAAAAATCTACCCGAAGCGATGCACTGCATACAAAGAATCTGCTAAACCGATCAACGGATCATGCACTGCTCGCTCAGAAGCGTCAACAGTTGCAGCGCTTGGTGCGGGAGTGTGACAAAATCCGTAACCATCGGGGACAGATTGAGAACAACATTAAGGAGCTACAGGAACGTTGCACGGAGTTGCGGCTGGAGAAGCGCGAGCTGCAGGAACAGCTGCAGAAGTATCAGCAGTGCAAGATGAAAGTGAAGCGGCAGGAGCAAAAGTGTAACGAATTGACCGCTCGGCTTGTGAACGTTGATGAAGAACGATCCAAGTTTGAACAATCATGCCACACCATCATCCAAAAGCTGCTGGAAGAACAGCGCCGCAAGGTGCAGGCGCTGGAGCGATACGCCGCAGCGAGCCGTGAGCACGATCTGCTCGAGCAACGGATCCGTCTGTTCGAGGAGCGAAATAACGATCGGGAAGCAAACTTCCGCGTGCTTGAAGACGCGTACAATTCGGCTCGAAAAACCGTCACAAACATCGAGAAAAAGTTGGCCGACATTAAGGAGAAATCTTCGTCGAAAAACAGTACGGCACGAGCGCTGACTGAAAATAAGGCACCGGATAAGCCAGATTTCCCGTACCGGCAAGAATTTGCCAAACTACCGGCCACGATTGAGCTGCTCGATGCCCATCTGGATGAATTGCGCGTACGGTTCGAGTGTTTACCGCAAGGGAATCAAGCCGCCGCTGACGAATACGAACAGATGAAACGGCTGCTGGAGCAACTACGTTCGGGTGTTTCCAGTACGGAAAGGAAGGTCGCTTCGCTGGAACAGGAAATGGTCGAACTGCACGAACGCTGGTTCCCGGAGATACAGCGTGTTGTGCTGACAATAAACGGGAAGTTTTCACACTTTATGAGCTCGATGGGATTCGCCGGCGAGATCGAGCTGATTCGACAGGATGAGGTAAGGAAATGAGGAACCCGCTCAAACGTTTCCTCTAACCCATTTTGTACTCTATTGATTTTCTTTTTGTTTTCCTTTCCGAAAAGCGCGATTACGACGAGTATGGCATCCGGATCTACGTAAAGTATCGCAACGAGGAAAAACTGAGCGCCCTCGATCGGAAGCTCCAGTCGGGCGGTGAACGAGCGGTTGCCATTGCGATCTACACCCTTTCGCTGCAACACATGACACAGGTACCGTTCCGGTGTGTGGACGAAATCAACCAAGGCATGGATCCGACGAACGAACGGAAAGTTTTTAACATGCTGGTGGACGAAACGTGCCGCGAAGGTCAGTCGCAGTATTTCTTCGTCACGCCGAAGTTACTGCCGCGACTCACGTACAACGACAAGATGAACGTGCTGATCGTACACAACGGGAAGTACATCGAAAATCCGGACGTTTTCATAGCGAAAGCAAACAGTGGACGGGCATGATAGGAAGGAGGAGTCGAGAACGAGGGAAGGTTTTGAATGTACAAAGTGTGTAAGTAAAAATGAGTTTTTTTAACGCTATTAGCCAAACATTGTTCACGTCCACGGCCACCTGTTAAACTGTACCGTAGAATTAATAAGACATCCTTTACTTGGACTCCCAGGAAAAACCAGGAATGAAGGAACAGTTTTAACAGCAGCATCATGACATATCATTTTATGCGAGTTGTTAGTGGATCGTTTTAACGAAGAGAAGATTTGACGGTTTATCGAGTTCCAGTAGTAGCATGACGGATGTGTCATGAGAAAGTTATATTAGATTCCATCGAACTGGTCATAATGAGACAATAAAACGCTCTTTTAAGCAGTGCTTGGAAAAGGATCAACTTTAAAAGAAGTTTTTGGAGAAAAAAGCACAAACTGGTAGAGAGAGAAATTCTTATACGAGGGCTGACAATAAAGTAAGGTCTCCAACGCTGCAACTTTGCCGGATCACGCGCTAGGCGAAATCTGGCAACGCCGCCGTGTTCCTTGGTTCCCCCACTACCACTTTGCTGCTGGGTGAGGCTTCCCCGACCGCTCAGTATTGGCTGAGCAGCCGTCAACGATGGAGGTACCCCTCGCGTCAGCGTCCAAGTGCGAATTGCATTCTGTAATACGTTTTTTGAGTGCGAAAAAGGTGACACCTATTGAAATCAATCGTCAACTAGTTGAAGTTTACGGGGAAAAGTGTATGGACATAAAAAACGTGCGTAAGTGGAGCCGCGAGTTCAATTCCGGGCGCACTAATGTTCACGACGAGGAGAGAAGTGGCCGACCGTCGGTCTTGGATGCGATTGTTCAAGCAGTGGAGGCAGAAATGCTCAAAAACCGCCGTGCGACAATTAGGGACTTGGAAGAGAAGCTTGGAGGAGTGTGTAGCAGCGAAACAATCCGTCATATCCTTGTGAACAACTTGCAGTATCACAAAGTTTCTGCCCGATGGGTGCCGAAACAGCTGACCGAAGACCACATGAAGCGGCGCGTGGAATGTGCGACCAAAGTTGTGGCCCGTTTTGAAGAGGAAGGCGATGATTTTGAAGAGGAGGCTACCACATGTTTCCCGCCCTGAAAAAATATCTCGGAGGGAAGAAGTTTGAAAGTGATGCGGAGGTTGAGAAAGAGGTCAACACCTGGCTGCGCGAGGCGGATGGAGAGTGGTATTCTGCCGGCATAGACAAGTTCATCGTGCGGATGCGCAAGGTTGTTGACCTCCTTCTGAACCTCCGCAACCTGGTGAAAAAATGGCGATTATGTAGAAAAGTAGCCAAGACCTCAGCCTTTCCAACGGTGTATCGCTTTTTGTAAATAAATGTCATTTTCTATGAAAAAAAAAAATTGGAGACTTTACTTTATTGTCAGCCCTCTTATTTATTAACTAAAATTTTAAGGGTACACCATATATGAGGACTTAAATATCCTAAACTTATCTTCAATGGGTTTTGGGTATGTTTTTCATTAAATTAAGTTCTTTTAATACTTTGCTAAATAACTGTGTGTTTAAACGCCCATGTTTTGCAAGAGACCTTATTGCACGATACAGTGTCGTTTGAAATTATTTGTTGTACCTCGAACCATTTAATTCTATATTTAGTATTGTTTGTAAGCTGGTGTGGTAGCAATACTGCACTGGTAAGGTATGGATCCGAACCCTCTTGAAGGTCAACAAAGGATCTCCATACCCTACTTCGACTCAATACGTTCCCGGCGTATAGAACGGTAACATGTCTCTCCAAATATCTGAGCTTGGGTATACGGGGAAACCCAACCCCTTGGGAAGATGGGTGATGTGGCTAAATTGAGCGGAGGGGGACAGCTAGCGTCTGTTCTCCATGTTAGGGGCGGCTAGCTTTCCTTTCTGTCCTGGCTTCCTACGGGACTTTAAACAGTAAGGAAGCGTAGGGCCTCCGACGAGACAGGGGGTTGGGGGAGAGGCCTTGCAAGCCACCCCCAATACTACCGCAACGAAAAGTCAACAATCAATTTAATACATCCGACTGAAACGCGAGGCCGATAGGATTGGATTGAGGATCAATGCGACGAAGACAAAATACCTGTTTGCCGGAGCCTCCGACCGTGATAGAGCACGACTCGGAAGCAGAGTGTTAATTGACGGCGACTATCTCGAGGTAGTAGAGGAGTTTTGCTACCTTGGCACGATCGTAACTTCGGACAACAACGTAAGCAGCGAAATCCGAAGGCGCATTGTTCAGGGAAATCGTGCCTACAGCGGGCTCCACAAACTCCTGAGATCCAGAAGACTCCAACAACGCACGAAATGCGCCATACATCGCCCTCTGATACGGCCGGTAGTCCTCTACGGGCACGAGTCCTGGACTATGCTGGCAGAGGACGCCAATGCACACGCCATTTTCGAACGACGGGTGCTGCGGACTATCTTTGGCGGTGTGTGCGAGCAGGGCGTGTGGAGAAGGAGAATGAACCACGAGCTAGCTGAGCTGTTTGACGATGCAGACATCCTGACGGTCGTCAAAGCCGGAAGGATACGCTGTTCGAGGCACGTGATGAGGATGCCGGACTCATGCTCTGCCAGGAAGGTGCTCGTCAGCGACCTGTTCGGCACGAGGCGCAGAGGAGCACAGCGAGCTCGCTGGCTGGATCAAGTGGAGTCAGACCTGAGGGATATCGGATGCAGCCGGGGGTGGAGGAGTGCAGCCATGGACCGAGTTTCCTGGAAACGAATTGGACGCCAGGCCCTGTCTACAAGACGTGCTCCGTAGGAGCAGGCCAGAAAAGAAGAAGAAGAACGCCAAAGTTTTGCAAGATCGAACCCTTATTGCACGAAACAGTGTCGTTTGAAATTATTTGTTGTACCTCGAACCATTTAATTCTATTTTTAGTATTGTTTATTAATATGTATTCATGATTTCTCAACTTATCGCGGCTTGTACTGTACCTGTCTTCACTGAAAATTCTTATCCCTGCATACGGTATTTTACAACATCTGTCAATAGTGCGAAAGAGTCTTAAGACGCAGTAACAAAAAGAGTTACTAAAAGCTTGTGGTGCGAGTCACCCTGTAGTTTAGTATAACAGTATATAGTAACTAAGATAGTGTTAGTGTAATGTTAGGATATAAATAAGCGCACCGTAGCACACTAAGTCTCCTTTTGCTCACCACCATCCGTACTGGCGTCATGTGCATAAAATAAAGAAAGTTCGTCACACATAACATGGCGATCCTGCCAGGAGTCCGTTTTAAACGTGAAGTGCGTGCGTGAAAACAAAAAAAAAATTGTGAAGTGTATAAGTGCACCGTCCTGAAATTAACATCGAGCCAGATGTATCGCAACACAACACAACAGCTGGAGGACGACAAACGACGTGAGAGAGCCCGAGCGTGATTAGCAATCGTCACACAACCGCTAACACAGCCACGCAACCAATACAGCCAGAACACGCTATCCGCAGTGAGCGAGAGAAGATTGGAATGCTTAGCGAACGCTACACAACCGCTAAGACGTCCACGCAATTCCAGCAGCGAGAGGACGATTATCGATGATAAGCGAGAGAGTACCCGTATACTTAGCGAACGCTACACAAACGCTAAGAACGAAGGAATCATCCGAGAGTCATGTTACATTATTTCGTGCTTCGCACGACTAAGCCACTCTCCGGAACGTTACATGTTACACACTACTCGCCATAAATGTAACCGTAAATGAAGAACCGTCGCCCAGAAGAAACTGTTACGAGACAAGCCGTGAAGAAATCATCTGTGAAAACTCCAGAAGACATCCGAGGGACGACTCCATCGTGAATACATCACCGAAAGCATGTGAATCCGCCATCGCTTACACATCATCGAGAACCGACGCCGAGCCCGCCATCGCAGATGCGCCATCGCGATTCCAACAGCCTGAAGACACCAAGAAACCACGTGGCTGTATGACCCCTTGAACCCAAGCGAACCAGGTGAGTGAGCAAATGTATGCGAAAAAAAAAAATTTTGTAATACGGTGTGCGCGTTAAAAATGATTTATTTGTTATTTATTCTATTTATTCATTATTTATTCTAATGTTTTACCTAATTTATTTAAATTATTTTTCTCAAAATTAAATTATTATATTATGTTTGGATTGTGTAAAAATTAAGTGTTTTGTGAACAAAATTTCGAGTGTTATAAGTGAATGTGTACGCCATTTTGCAAGCGAATCCGGATTACATATGAGAAAATCAGAACGAATATCTAGTAGAGGAATTGCCAAACCTCTAGAAATACCAGAAGCTATAATCGAAGAAGTGGAAATACCTTTGCAAATACCAGAATCCATAATCGAAGTAGTGGAAATATCTCAAAAAATACCCGAATCCATAATGCCTCCAAAGTTAGACATTCAGTTAGCTTTAAAGCTAGTTAAAAGTTTTAATGGTTCTGCATCGGATTTGAATCCATTTATTGAAAGTGTAGAATTGCTACAAGATTATTCGGAAGGTGTAAACCAATCGGATATCTTAAAGTTTCTAAAAACCACTTTATCTGGAAGTGCACACGGAACGATTGATCAAGCTACCACTATTCAACAAGCTTTTCAATTATTACGAAACAGGTTCAGTGTACAATTGACACCACTTGCTGTTGAGAAAGAAATTGCGTCACAAAAGCAATCGAAACAGTCCATATCGGAATTTGGCACAGCAATAGAAAAACTTTCATCGAAACTATCTGCAGCCCATGTTTCATCTGGTACATTTTTAAACGAAGCAGCCGCTACTAATATAGTAGAACCAATAGCGGTACGTGCATTCATCAATGGATTGCAAAATCCTAGCACCAGATTCTTTTTACAAGCAAGAAATCCTCTAACCTTGAATAAAGCCATTTCAGATGCACTAGAATGTGAACCGAGTGATAAAAATGATGATGCAACTTTTTGGTGCCAAACGTTTAACCGAAGTTCAAATAATACAAACTACTACAGACCCATCCGTGGAGATTTTAACAACCGGCCGTGGAATAGTCCACGAACCAGAGGAGCATTTAATAATCAAAGGAATTTTCATCAGTCTCGTCCACATAGATCTTATCCAAATACATTGCGCCGTCCTTACAGATCTAGACCATACCACAACTCTTACAATACAAGATCATATCAACAAAGAACCCAATCCTCAAATAATATAGGTCATAATATCAATTTAGCTGATTCGCAAAATCCAAACAATTCTCAAACACCGGAACACTCAAACGACTCAATTGATATTGAGTGTTTATTTCGCTAATTTGGAAACTAAAAAAAGCGTTAAAGCATCTTTTTCAATCTTCAATACAAATTATGATCTAATTATCGATACAGGAGCAACATGTTGTATACTTAACAAACATTACTTGCCATCTAATATACCAATAAATACGTCAAAGATTTTAAAAATCAATGGTCTTAATGGAAAAACTCATACCTTAGGTTTCATAGAAACATCTATCTCTTTTTCATCTCAAGAATTTCCCATCCTTTTTCATATTGTAAACACTCTGCCATCAGATATTGTAGGATTAATAGGAGCAAATTTCCTTCTTGAACATGGAGCAATGTTAAACTTTAGGGAAAGGAATTTAAATTTTATTTCCATGCATAATCATAATTCTTGTGTCCTAGCACCTAGAACCGAAACCATAGTATATGTTGCTACTAACATAAACGATACTTGTGTGGTATTAAACGAAGCAATTGGCCCATATGTGTATATAGCAAACACAATTGCCAACCCATTTAATGGTACTATACCGGTTCGTGTTGTTAATTTACAAAACCGTCCTATCACTTTAAAAACTTTGAAACCCACCATAAAACCTGCTTCTAACTATTCTATTATTAAAGTAAATTCAGCTAAACGTGATTGTGCCCATGCTAATCAACTGCTAAAAGAATTAGATTTATCACATCTCTCAGATAAAGATAAAACAGCTATTTTAAAAATATGTGTAAAATATAATGACATTTTTTGTCTTAAAAACGATAAACTTAGTACAACCCACATATATGAAGCAACATTGAAAGTTCGTGACAATATTTTGCCCATTTATTCAAAACAGTATAAACTGCCTTATTCACAAAAATCTCAGCTAGATAATGAAATTTCAAAATTACTAGAAAATAATATAATCGAAGAAGCTAGCTCCGAATGGAACAGTCCAGTTTTATTAGTTCCAAAGAAATCCTCTGATGATACTAAAAAATGGAGACTTGTTATAGATTACAGAAAAATTAACACTGTGTTAAAAGATGATAAATTTCCATTACCTAATATTGATGAAGTGATCGATTCTCTATCAGGCTCTAAGTACTTTTCGCATTTAGACCTTTCACAAGGCTATTATCAATGCCAACTAAAAAAGGAAGATAGGTCAATAACTGCTTTCACTACCCCTACTGGCCAATATCAAATGACTAAACTACCAATGGGTCTTAAAATTAGTCCATCTACATTTTCTCGTATGATGACTGTTGCCTTATCAGGTTTAAATCTTGAAAAATGTCTTGTGTATCTCGACGATATTATCGTTTTTGGCAAATCAATGGAAGAACATAATAAAAATTTAATTAATGTTTTCGAGCGTTTACGACACGTTAACTTAAAACTGAATCCATCTAAATGTAATTTTCTCAAACGTAATTTGATTTATTTAGGTCATTACATCTCAGCTGAAGGAGTTAAACCTGATCCTCAAAAAGTGGAGTGTATAAAAAATTGGCAAATACCTACAAATGTAGAAGAGGTCAAACGCTTTGTTGCTTTTGCAAATTATTATCGTAAACATATTAAAAACTTTGCTCAAATTTGTATGCCTTTGAATTATTTAACAAGGAAAAATATTCCATTTAAATGGACTGAAACCTGCCAGCGATCATTTGATACTTTAAAAGACCTGTTTATTAACCCACCAGTTTTAGATTTCCCAGATTTTGGTGAGAATAATACTTTTTCATTACATACAGACGCATCCGGATCTGCCATCGGTGCTGTTCTGAGTAATAAAAATGGTAAACCTATTTCTTTCGCCAGTCGAGCTCTGAATAAAGCCGAGTTAAATTATGGAACAATTGAGAAAGAGCTTCTAGCCATTGTTTGGGCCATTCGACATTATAGACCATATCTTTACGGAAGAGAATTCCAATTATATACCGATCATAGACCACTCGTGTATCTTTTTTCTATGAAGAATCCATCAAGTAGATTAACTAAATTTCGCCTAGCACTGGAAGAATTTATGTTTTCAATATTCTACAAAAAAGGAAAGGAGAATGTGGTTGCAGACGCATTATCACGATTAACCATATCAGAATTACAAAATATGAGCGAAGATGCATTTATTACAACTCGAGCTAGTTCACTCAATGATAAAGTTACTATTAACGATCATCCTGAAGTCAATAACACACAATATATGGAACTTAAACTTTGTCCCAATACACAAAAACTTACACTAGAAAAAAATAAAATAATAATTCCCCACATCAATAGCTTGATTCGCTTACGAGGAATCTTGACAGAGATGAAAGGATATTTTAAAGGTCTTAAAAAGAAAATTTATCTTATTGTGAGAAAAAAAGACCAATATATAAAAGAATTTATGCAGCATATGCAGACTCTAAATATCAAAGGAATGCCCAAAATTCTTATACTGGGTGAAGATGTAAAAGTTATACCAGAGAATGAAACAGCAAAGAAATTACTAATTATGAACGATTTCCATATTTTACCTACTTCGGGTCATGCCGGTATTCAACGCACATTAAAAACGATAAAACAATATTACACATGGAAAGGGATTGATCAGGATGTTAAAAAGATGATAAACAAATGCGAAGAATGTCAAAAATATAAACAAGTAAACGTACCAAAAATACCCCTCAAAATAACAACAACATCTACAAAAGCCATGGAAAAAATATTTTTAGATCTTGTAGGGCCATTCGTCAAATCGGAAGAATTTGAATACATTCTTACAACGCAATGCGATCTTACGAAATTTGTTACTGCAACTCCTATAAAAAACAAGCGAACGGAAAGTGTAGCTCAAGCATTTGTAGAAAACGTCATATTGAAATATGGAGTGCCAGAAAAGATATGTACAGACCGTGGAACCGAATTTATGTCATCGTTATTCACAGAAATTTGTAAATTACTAAAAGTAGAAAAACTAAGCTCAACTGCGTATCATCATGAAACCATAGGGGCACTGGAGAACTCCCACAAAATGTTAGGAAATTATTTGAGAATATTTAGCAAAAATAACCCTCTTGATTGGAGCCAATGGGTTAAGTTTTACGAGTTTGCGTACAACAATACAGTACATACAACAACCAATTATACTCCGTTTTATCTCGTATATGGTAGGCACGCAAATGTACCTTCACACATTACACATGAACCAAAACATTCAAGAATCCAATATGATTTCGAAAATTATGCATCTCTTTTAAAAGCTAAACTTAGCATAGTACACAACGATGTAAGACAGAGAGTTATGAAACAAAAAACTAAAAGCAAAGAAATGTACGATAGAAAATGTAAGCCAAAAAACCTCAAAATAGGAGATTACGTTTTGATACGAAGTGAATCAGGAGGAAAATTAGAAATAAAACATGTTGGTCCATACAAAATTTTAGAATGTCAGGGAGAAAACGTTGTAGTTAGGATAAACAATAAAAACGAAACAATCCACAAAAACAGGGTTAAACGATACGAAGAAAACAAAAAAAAAAAAAAAAAAAAAAAAAAAAGGTTGAGCGTGTGGTGCGAGTCACCCTGTAGTTTAGTATAACAGTTTATAGTAACTAAGATAGTGTTAGTGTAATGTTAGGATATAAATAAGCGCACCGTAGCACACTAAGTCTCCTTTTGCTCACCACCATCCGTACTGGCGTCATGTGCATAAAATAAAGAAAGTTCGTCACACATAACAAGCTATCAGAAGTTTAAGGACAAGTTGCCGACGCTATAATAGAGATGTTTTGGCGTCAATACGTGCAGCCCTCAGAAATTCGATCGGTACCGATTGTAAATTGTAGCCCACTGTATTCTGATCAGCCTCAGTTTTAACTGATCTGTACAGAACATTTGTAGAATGAGTAGAAATCTAGTATTCATGTGCGCTTCTGGGCAACGGACTGAATCTAGAGCTGACAAATACTTTTCGTTTGAGACAGAGAGTTGGTTAGATAATAGAGGAGTCTAGGCTACAATGAAGTGCTGTATGGGCTGTAGGTTCCGGTGGCTTTATTATGTAAATGACACCGAACGACCGAAGAGCCATTAAAGACTTTTTGGGATGTAAACAAACCAAAGAGGATGTTTGATAGGCTCAAATCGAATTGCAGAGCCTACATTGATTCTTCTGCTTGAATAGAAAGACCAGGATAAGTTTTTGACGTTGGCTCTCGATCGAAGGTAATATTAAAGGATTTTTGTCTTAAACCTTACAAAACACGTAAGTTATCGGATAATGAAGTAAGAAAATGGATGACATTATGAAAGGCAATATATAGTCTATAGTTCAAATATGTCCTTTTGACATAGGTCCAGCATCACATAGAGTTTTTAAGATAATAAGAAGATGTAAGATTCTTACCGAGTTTGCCATTTTGGACCATACATATCATGTGATATCAAATACCCCTAGAAAAACAACCAAACTGCCAGTAGCCAGCATGAAGGTCGAATCGAAGTTCAAAGTTTATTTCCAATTCAGTTTTCGTCTCAAGTTACGTATCAGCGCTCGCAAGTACTTCATGTCTTGCTTTTAATTTATGTCTACTAGAGGCGTGTTAATGCACCTGCTCCTCTTATCGTGTCACCCCGCCACCAACCCTCCCCCTTCAGCCCCCATCGCATACCGGAACTGAACTTTCTCATCGGCAACCTCACAACACTGCGCATTGATCCGCAACTATCGCAGGCACAAGCAGGCCGTCATCGCTGATCGGGCGGCGGGCCACTATCAGTGCGTGTAGGAATTTGTCGTTCATCAGCGGATAGCGCAAAAGCGTTACAAGGGTGCCGCCGCCAACAGGTTCGGGCTGCATCAGGTTTTTTTTTCCTTGTAAAAGTAACGCAACCACCATTTGCGTACGCGCACGCAAACGCAAGGTGGCCCCGGTCGGTGGCGGGTCAATACACTTTGCGCTCGAATATCGAAGATGCGGAACATCATCGCCCGCAATCGATCGATCGGATCGGTTGCAGTTCGGTACTCGCTAAAGTGCTAAACGGTCTCCTCGGAGGGGGGGGGACTACGACTCTAAGCTGCGACTGGCAAAGGGAGCGAAACTATTTATGTCAACCGACGGACAGAAGCTGGCACGATTTATAAGAACACGACACGAAAAGTCAATTAAAAATCGAACGGGTGTCGAAAAGTGGTGTGCGCTAGTCTGTAAGCCCCATCGGGGACTCCAAGGCTTGTCTTTTTATCGCGGAAACGAGATTGCGCCACTGGGGACCGTTGGAGATGTCGATGTCACTCGCGTCCTCCTATCAGATGATGTTGATGATAATGATGACTTATAGGGCATGAAGGAGTCAGGTGGCTAGGGTCGTCTTCCTATTGGGAACCGTACTGGGGGACGGGTAGCCATAAAATTAATCTTATTAGAGCTGCATGCCGCGAATGTGCCAATTATGAGCAGATTGATTTAATTGCCAAATGATGATGATGTTGCATACCCGGGCTTAATGTTTTGCGCCCGAGCGCATCCTGACCCTTGCTGTTCGGCGGGGGATAATTGCATTCGCGTCCTAATTATCTCTTCCTCTGCTGGCGCAGTGTCTGGTGCGCTTAGGGTGGACAAATTACTCGTCAACGCTACCATTATCAAACCTTCTTCTCCTATGCGCCGCGGTTGAGTGCAGCTAGCGAGCGCGCGCGCACGCCAGTGAACGTTGTTGGGTTATAAAATCTGGGTCGGAAAAGAAATTTCGCCCTCGGGGGTTGTGATCGGGAATCGATCTCGTGGTGCCTTCGTGCATACATCTACCCTTGGATCAATCACACAACAACGGCGAGGATGATTATGCAGGTCCAGGTCTCCTCCTGTCCCGTCATTGCTGCTAATGGTCCGGACGCCCGGAATCGTCACTTAAGGTGCAATTAAGTGACCGTGGCTCGTTTTGCTTCCGGTGTTACACGCAGACACACACACACACGAGACACCCGTGTCACATCAACGCATCAGCATGTCGTCTGGCAACCATCAACGACGACGACGGTCAGGTATCGTTGAGTGTGAGATGAAATCGATACGTGTGATGATGGGTGGATGGATGGATCGACCACTACCACTTGATCAACGCACGGGATATGCATGATCGTATAGCGTTTACTGTTGGGATGAGATGAAAGATGAGTATTATTACTACAATATTACAGTAGTCTGTTCAGTGTTCAATTTATCTTTATGATTTTAATTACTCTTATGCTAGGAATTAATGTTAAAATGGGTGCCCAAGCACTTAACCTGATCGTATCCGTTTGTTGAGAGCAAGGGCAATAGTAGTAGATGATTGGGAGATGTTAGTTTCGGGAGGATTCGGGATATTAAAAATGCAATTGACAACGAGAGGGCGCTAACATACTTTTACTTACATACACTACTAGACATCTACGTCGATCTACGTCTTTCTAACCTTAAATCTAGCGTTGAATTTGAATGAAGTTAATAGAGCTCATGGGGCGACCCGGTGGTGTATCAGATCAGATAGAATCCCGGCGGGCCGCCTCCTCGTACGCAGAACTGACTATTAAGCTACTGATAAAACACATAGAATAGCATAGAATGCTAGAAATAGCAGGCCAAGACCTACAGAGGTTGTAGTGCAAGAGAAGAAGAATAGAGCTAATTTTGATAATGCAATCAAAATTTGATAGGTCTCAGTTTTCATGGCTTTGTCACATTTTAGCCAGTTTATTGTATTAACATTGACTTACAGTCCCAGTTGATTTTTTGAGTTTTGATTTCCAATACTGTCAGGTAAAACTTCGAGCTAAGAAGTTGGACATCGAGCGGCTCTTGTCATTCAGATGTCACAATATTTTCTTCCTACTGGAGTAAGGCTCGGGGGTTGTGATCGGGAATCGATCTCGTGGTGCCTTCGTGCATACATCTACCCTTGGATCAATCACACAACAACGGCGAGGATGATTATGCAGGTCCAGGCCTCCTCCTGTCCCGTCATTGCTGCTAATGGTCCGGACGCCCGGAATCGTCACTTAAGGTGCAATTAAGTGACCGTGGCTCGTTTTGCTTCCGGTGTTACACGCAGACACACACACACACGAGACACCCGTGTCACATCAGCGCATCAGCATGTCGTCTGGCAACCGTCAACGACGACGACGGTCAGGTATCGTTGAGTGTGAGATGAAATCGATACGTGTGATGATGGGTGGATGGATGGATCGACCACTACCACTTGATCAACGCACGGGATATGCATGATCGTATAGCGTTTACTGTTGGGATGAGATGAAAGATGAGTATTATTACTACAATATTACAGTAGTCTGTTCAGTGTTCAATTTATCTTTATGATTTTAATTACTCTTATGCTAGGAATTAATGTTAAAATAGGTGCCCGAGCACTTAACCTGATCGTATCCGTTTGTTGAGAGTAAGGGCAATAGTTAGTAGATGATTGGGAGATGTTAGTTTCGGGAGGATCTTTTCTAAAAATTCTTGAAGCTGTATTTTAAATTATAAGAAATAGCCTTCGTGATCAATAACGTTTACTTGAAAGGATATTAATAATGCAATTGACAACGAGAGGGCGCTAACATGCTTTTACTTACATACACTACTAGATATCTACGTCGATCTACGTCTGTCTAACCTTAAATCTAGCGTTGAATTTAAATGAAGATAATGTAATCAAAATTTGCTAAGTCTCGCTTTTCATGGCTTTGTCATATTTTAGCCAGTTTATTGTATTAACATTGACTTACAGTCCCAGTTGATTTTTTGAGTTTTGATTTCCAATACTGTCAGGTAAAACCTCGTGCTAAGAAGTTGGACATCGAGCGGCTCTTGTCATTCAGATGTCACAATATTTTCTTCCTACTGGAGTAAGGGAACTATTGCTTGACTTCGAATCAGTAGCTCAGGACGAAAATCTCTTCCTCCATTGTGGGTCTAAAGGTTATAGCATACCACCTATTCAAAGAATTACTCACCAGGAGTATCAGTGCGCAATAATAAGTCTCAGGATAATCTAAAACGATGGATTGTTGCATACAAAATCGCGTCTGAAACTGAAGGAGCATCTGTTCACGAAGACTTTACTGTCCTAGGTCCACTCGGTCCCCTAAAAAAAAAATTGGTACAAAGGTATAAATCTTCAATCAAACTCAACATTTTACATGACTTTTTAAAGTCCACCAGGTTCAGCATGTTCTAGCTTTCAGAAACACTTGCACAGAAAATTAAATAAACCAAAAGGTCAGCAATTTAATTAACCCATTCTGGTCGATAACCTGACAACCCCGATTCCGTAGCTTATTGATAGATTGATAAGATTAAAAACGGCATGTCAACATGGTAACAACGAAAAGCAAAAATGGGCAGAAAACTCCAATTAAAAAAGGGGAAACTAAATGGACAAGTAAAGATAGCAATATATATGCTAATCACAGTACGATCGCGCGAGATTAAATCACTAGCCCAGAGGATGGTTTTACTGTCCACTTGGGTGCATCCTGATTAAATTCTTGATCGATGTACAACCGAGAGATCGTTCTGCTGCAGCGTGTCCCCATTTGGGTGTCAATAAAATTATTAAATTTTTAATTGATTCTCATCTTCCTTTACCGAGAGATAGAGAGGCTTTCATATCTTTTCCAGAACCGTCCGACTCACCCCGGTGGTTTCCCCTTTGGATGGCTAGTTGTCGTTTGTCGTCCGAAGAACGCTGGTGAGGGCTAAACGTAAATGACTTCATTTATTATGTCGATAATTATACGCTTCATCATTTCGGCTTCTCCCAATGGTGTGCGCATGACAGCGACCGGCGGTTGACTCAATCTTCCTTAAGGGTGGTCCCGGCACTCGACGTAGCAAGTGGCGATTGCAAACCAACCACCATCCAACCCGGCCACCCCGACACATCATAACCGGCGGCAATCGGCCGAGTCCTGCAGAGTTTCCCTTCGATTGAAAATAATTATTCACAAATTATCTTCGGCGGCACACAAGATGGGGCGACGGGTTTTCAGTAACTGCCACTACTGCTGCTGCTCGATGTGCTGCGAACGGAGCCATCCACCGAGCGGGGTTATTTCGCTGCACAAACGCAAATGACCGCTACCAATCACTGTCAACGCGATCTAAACCGGGGCGTCCTGCGGTTTGGCCATTTCGACCGGGCAGCTAATGGCGGCAGGTAATGGTTGTGTTGTCCCGTCCCGCGACTTTTATCAAACGATCTTCGGCGATCAAACTCGGGTTTGCTTCGCCGTGTGTACGGGGAACCGTGTGCTTTCATAGCGTTTATTATGACTTGGCAGGGTTTGGCCGTCGTGCTGGGTGTGTTACAAATTAAACGCCAATCGGGAACCATTTGTACGAAGGGCACCTGTGAAATGGGAGATGGGGTGTTTTTTTTTTCGTTTTCGGTGAGGTACGAAGAAGCAAGAATCTTTGCGGGCGGTGGGATCTGAGATTGGTGTTGAGGAATGGATTTCCCATTTTTTTTTTTCGTAGGATTGCTGAAAGCCAGGTAATTAAAACAAGTGCAAATGACTGTCAGATTTAGTGTCTCTCGTTAGGCCATTAGATGGTTTGTTTTGATTGGGTTAAGACTAATTGGATGTTGCTCCACTGGGGGATTGATATTAAAAGCTGCGTCAGTTGCGAACTAAAATCCTAATTGCAATTTGAGCTTTCATGTCAAGAGGTAGATACACTGGAGAGCGACAATTTCTAGACCAGTTTTTGAAATTACTCTTCAAATATGAAACAAGGACTACGTGGAAATTGATTTGATCCTCTATTGATCCAAGGAAGAAACTCAAGAAATCTGTGACTATATGTTACTTGAATTTCACTAAATATACAGACTTTGGGCTTTAGGCTAATTTTGTATATGTAGATCAGTGTTCTAAAGAAGTTGATTGGAAATGGGAATTAACTGACAGTACTTATCAGAGGTTACAACTGCACACAGTCTAGCGCCGCCGTTTACCAATCTAACATCCCAGTTTTACCGCAAGCATCAACGCCATCACTACATCTAAATTTGGGCCTCCTCTGTCCATGTTGGATGATCCAGTGCCATTCTCATGACATGCCCATGACAACGGAGCCTGGCTGATAGAGCTCCTTCTTCCACACATACGGGGCCAAGAAAAAATGTCCGCATCCTCCATATTCTGGTGCACGAAATCGTCAAAACTGTTATAGTGGTGGGATAGCCGTGATGATGACGAAGCCTGGCAAAGACATCACTTTTAATAACCCAATTTTCATTCAAATTTATATGCATTCGAATACCAAACACAGACTAAAGAGCGCAGCAGAAAAAAAAAATAGATAAATGGCATTTAAGATAATTTGTAAAGAAATAGAATTAGAGTGACTGACGGGATTCGAGGATCTAACCATGTAGGCGGTCATCTAGGAAACTCGTGCATGATATTAGTGAATAGACGCTAGAGTAAGGAACCTCATCGAAAAAGACTACCGTCTATACCGTCTAGGGTCTCCAAAGAGATCGATCCGCCACTGCTTGGATCTTGAAAAAGTTTAGCTGTTTTGGATCTCATCAGATCACTAAGACAACGTATGAAAATTTATGTGTTGTTGTTTGAATGCTCACTATCTGCAGAATACGTACCAAAGAGATATGGATGAGTCCTTTCCTCTTCAGGATTACACTAGTATGAGCCATCGCTGACTTTTGGAACGTTTGCTATTATCCTAGAACTAGATATAGGCTGATACGCTGATGACATAAATTGCATTAATTGGTGGAGTTTCCTTGTAAAAGATGTTTATCTAAGGATCAAATTTGAATATACTAGAGAGTCCTGCGGGACGGCTCGGTGGTATATACCATAACGGCGTCAGTCTTCACACGGCAGAACCGAGGTTCGAATCCTAAAACTAAGATACAGATAACTAAAACTAAGTTACAGAAAGCTAGCAATAGCAGGCCAAGACCTCACGAGATTGTAGTGCCTAGGAAGAAGAGAGTCCTGTTGGATGGTACAGAAAATTAGACAGTATCTAATCAAAACACTTGTATAAACCCACGACATTATTACGAGGCTTCTTACGTAGGATGCCTTAACAAGATAGGATGCCTTTTTCACTGGCTTATCGCCCTATAAGTTAGCAAGGAAGAAAGGATTCTCCACAAGAATGCAATTAATAATTCCCAAATTCAATTCGACTTAGTCATGTTGTGCTCCTGGAAATGAAAACGATGATTTATTTATTATAAAAAAATGTATACTAACTTACTAACGATTGTTTCACTTATTCCCTTTTGTAGATAAATTAAGTCAATGATTTTTTTAGAACATCACTGTAAGTGTACGATACACACCTAAGCAAATCTCACTAATCGCTCGGCTGCGCACACGATCTGTCAATCTTTCGTTGCGTACACTCGCTTATCACTATCACTAACACACCAATAACCATCCATCACGGGATGCTGTAGTGCACGCATCGCAAACTGTTTGTCCAGTATCATCAAGCTTACCCTTTTGTTTCTCGGTGATATCGATAATCGTTCGAAGATTAGCAACAGTAGTGACAAGCTCGTTCCTTACCCATCAGTGTTGTGTCTCCTGTGTGTGCGTGTGTTTATGTATCGTTTTTGGTGCTGCGTGCAAAACAATTAAGTGATGGCATTTTCGGTAAAGAAGCGCACCAACACCCGGCTAAATGAGATTGAAAAGGTAAGTGATCGGTACCGCATACACCATCACGCATCAGCACCGCCGTTCCTGGGTTCTCTTGTTTGCTGTGACATGCAACGTTTTGGGATTTCCAAGGGCATTACGAGTGAGAGACCGTGTGGCCGTTAGTGGGTTTGCAAAGGTAACGCACATAAAACGGTTTTAAAAATGGGCACCACGTTAACGTTAATGTCTCTCGAAAATCCCAACGCAGTGCAGACAGATTGTGGGGCAAGAACCAGCTGGGTGTACCAACAGACCGAACGTAAGAAGAAGAAGAGGGACAAATTTCCAAACAAGTTGGGACTTAGTAGGCCAGTAGCTTTTATCGTACGCAAGGAAATCTTCTGGTCCACAAAATCCCAGTTCGATTGAAAATTCTTGAGATCGGGCGGGCATTATAGGTAATAAGAGGCCGGTTCGTTGTGGTCTCCTGTGTAAGGATGCTCGCGGATGGGCGTGTTGGTTAGTTGTGAACGAAAACGGGGTCGTGAGCGGTCGATCGATTGCAATACCCCAAGGGTAACATTCGGCAGCGGTGATTCTTGCTTGGGTCGTCTATACTTACGCGGCCCCGCGCTTTTTACGTTGCTCAATCCCAATCAACCTGCAGAAAAATGGTGATCGTTTCGGTTGGGTTGGTGAAGCTAAAAAATAGAAGGAAGGCAAAAACGCCGCCAGTTTGGATGCGATCCGATCGGACAAATTGGTGTTTTGTGTGTATGTGTGTGTGTTTGGAGCTGTTGTCGAAGGGTCCCTCGGTACCGGTAGTGTGCAGGCACAATTACTCAACGACTCTTGAGATCTCCCGAATCTGGCCACGGTGTTTTTACCAAACCGTTCCCGGAGGCGATCCGATAAATAATAGAAAATCTTTTTCCACTCTCTCTCTCTTTTTCTCTGCACCGAATCTTTCCATCTTCGAATCCTGGGTCCTGGTAACCGAAAAGTGAACCGCCTGGTCCGTATTCCGCTGGCATACATCGGGTATCGTTCCGATCGTACCCACTTACGATGGAGTCTGCAACAAAACAAAAAGAAAAAACGGTGGTTACAAAATGATTGCTATAAATCTGGACACAATTTATTGTCCACGGTACTAGCTAGTCGGTCTGGCTGGCTAGCGTCTCGGATTGTATCGTGTTTTAACCACAAAACAATCACCCCATGTGTATGTTGTTTCTGTTAGCATCGTTTTAGTTACGCTGCAGGGCGTTTATCCTAACCGAACGTCGTGCTACGGTAACATTGGTTGTGGTCCACCACCCCGTAAGTCACCTTAAAATGTTGTGTACCATATGACTTCTGGAATGTTGGCTGGCGGCCTCCTAAATGTACACACACTCACACGTTTGGCTTCGTGCGGAAGCAGTTAGAAGGAATGGGTCATACGTGCATACATCTACCCGAAACGGTCCCGTGGGCGATTGAATAAATCATCATCATCATCGCCCGCGAATAGAAGAAGGTGACCCCGGTGTTTTTCATCCCAGGTGGACCAACTTCCAAGGCGCCGTGCAGTATACTATAATCAGAAATCAATCCTACGCCCTTGAGGGCAATTCTTCGTACAGGTCGCTGCCATGTTAATGTTAATTATGTACAAATTTGAACCAATGCCTGCCACGCCATGTACTGTGCAGCGACATCGCGGTAGATCCCGGAAGGCTCCCGAAGCTTTAGTTTATGAGGTTTTCGGTGGCTGAACGTTAACCAAATGAACTTGTATCATTTTTCTTCGCTTGTACGCTGCTTGAAGGGACGGAAAAGCGCACGATCACATTGCTCTGTCTGTCTGTTTGTTTGTTTTGCCTACCGACACGTCAGGTTTAACGCGACACACACGTTTGACACTTAAAAGCGGATGATCGTGTCTGTAAGTTGACGGAAGGATTAAGCCGCTGTACAACTACCACAGGGCCACAGGGTATCCCACCTCTTGCAGTGATGGCTTGATCTGGAGCACTTTCTTCCTTCCATTTTACGAGTTGCTACCTCATTCATTCGTCACATGCGGACATCGGGTATTTGTGGGACACAAAATTAAATCATCAGCAAATGCATGCTTCGTCCTTCGTCGTTGTCCGGTATCATTCGCTCACATCAATTCAATTCATTCCGCTCCATTAGCCGTACGATCGCGCGCCCCCTGTTCACTGTTCACCGTACATTGTGGTCGTTCGTTTTGATGTGCCGCGTTTGATCATGCGATGACTTCTGCTTCGTGATCAACGCTTCTTTTTCTGGCCTGGTTTCTGGGTTTTTTTTTCTGTGTCGATTAACCTTTTGTATTGTAATGATACATAATTTAAATGTATTTCGTGGAAAGCATTACCTCCATGTTTTACGGATCATAAACAACGACTAGTGTCACGAATGGAGCGTGCGCGCGCGCACCGCGGTAGGTCAAATTAGCTGCAAAGAAAGAGAAGAAGGCAGGGAGATTAGAAGGTCCTTAGGATACATTGTGTCTTCTCGAAGAGGCGCTTCGTTGAATCTCCTAGACTAGTTTATAAACGATTAGATCGACCTATTTGGAAGAATTCTTTCCCGAGGTTCCAATGCATCCACCTACATATAGTTTCTATCGAAGCGTTTACAACAACATACGCTTGCGGTGTAATTCCGCAATCATAAATTATGCCATTTTTGCTATAGGATTCCTTTCCGTTCTCCTGCTCATCGTATGTCCGGGGAGAAGTTCTCTATCGGGTATTCTTCTTCGTACGCAAATGAATCACGAGTGTCCAGATTGCAGAGCATAATGTGGTGGAGTTGATGATGAAGGTTTAAGAA
>KZ062011.1:73060-84211 GCA_002091835.1 Anopheles maculatus
CGAAACGGTCCCGTGGGCGATTGAATAAATCATCATCATCATCGCCCGCGAATAGAAGAAGGTGACCCCGGTGTTTTTCATCCCAGGTGGACCAACTTCCAAGGCGCCGTGCAGTATACTATAATCAGAAATCAATCCTACGCCCTTGAGGGCAATTCTTCGTACAGGTCGGTGCCATGTTAATGTTAATTATGTACAAATTTGAACCAATGCCTGCCACGCCATGTACTGTGCAGCGACATCGCGGTAGATCCCGGAAGGCTCCCGAAGCTTTAGTTTATGAGGTTTTCGGTGGCTGAACGTTAACCAAATGAACTTGTATCATTTTTCTTCGCTTGTACGCTGCTTGAAGGGACGGAAAAGCGCACGATCACATTGCTCTGTCTGTCTGTTTGTTTGTTTTGCCTACCGACACGTCAGGTTTAACGCGACACACACGTTTGACACTTAAAAGCGGATGATCGTGTCTGTAAGTTGACGGAAGGATTAAGGCACTGTACAACTACCACAGGGCCACAGGGTATCCCACCTCTTGCAGTGATGGCTTGATCTGGAGCACTTTCTTCCTTCCATTTTACGAGTTGCTACCTCATTCATTCGTCACATGCGGACACCGGGCATTTGTGGGACACAAAATTAAATCATCAGCATGCTTCGTCCTTCGTCGTTGTCCGGTATCATTCGCTCACATCAATTCAATTCATTCCGCTCCATTAGCCGTACGATCGCGCGCCCCCTGTTCACTGTTCACCGTACATTGTGGTCGTTCGTTTTGATGTGCCGCGTTTGATCATGCGATGACTTCTGCTTCGTGATCAACGCTTCTTTTTCTGTCCTGGTTTCTGGGTTTTTTTTTCTGTGTCGATTAACCTTTTGTATTGTAATGATACATAATTTAAATGTATTTCGTGGAAAGCATTACCTCCATGTTTTACGGATCATAAACAACGACTAGTGTCACGAATGGAGCGTGCGCGCGCGCACCGCGGTAGGTCAAATTAGCTAGAAAGAAAGAGAAGAAGACAGGGAGATTAGAAGGTCCTTAGGATACATTGTGTCTTCTCGAAGAGGCGCTTCGTTGAATCTCCTAGACTAGTTTATAAACGATTAGATCGACCTATTTGGAAGAATTCTTTCCCGAGGTTCCAATGCATCCACCTACATATAGTTTCTATCGAAGCGTTTACAACAACATACGCTTGCGGTGTAATTCCGCAATCATAAATTATGCCATTTTTGCTATAGGATTCCTTTCCGTTCTCCTGCTCATCGTATGTCCGGAGAAGTTCTCTATCGGGTATTCTTCTTCGTACGCAAATGAATCACGAGTGTCCAGATTGCAGAGCATAATGTGGTGGAGTTGATGATGAAGGTTTAAGAAATGGAGCGTGCGCGCGCGCACCGCGGTAGGTCAAATTAGCTAGAAAGAAAGAGAAGAAGACAGGGAGATTAGAAGGTCCTTAGGATACATTGTGTCTTCTCGAAGAGGCGCTTCGTTGAATCTCCTAGACTAGTTTATAAACGATTAGATCGACCTATTTGGAAGAATTCTTTCCCGAGGTTCCAATGCATCCACCTACATATAGTTTCTATCGAAGCGTTTACAACAACATACGCTTGCGGTGTAATTCCGCAATCATAAATTATGCCATTTTTGCTATAGGATTCCTTTCCGTTCTCCTGCTCATCGTATGTCCGGAGAAGTTCTCTATCGGGTATTCTTCTTCGTACGCAAATGAATCACGAGTGTCCAGATTGCAGAGCATAATGTGGTGGAGTTGATGATGAAGGTTTAAGAAACTGAGACTGACCAAGGTTGGAATGTGTTTCGCTTTCAATGATACATCCAACGGGACATGCTTATTTGCTGGTGCTGTAAGGGAGCAAGGTACGTAATGAATGGTTTGTCGTTTGCATGCTCCCTTTGGATTACTTTGCTCATGAAACGGACCCGGTGGAACATTGTTGTTGGTGAAATGATACCCGTGGACTGTGCACCCGAGGAAGAATGATGGAAGAATGTTCATTTATGGTGGCGAGAGTACTGTTTACGCGGAGCATTGATCAGCTATCGGTGATCAGTGGTTGTGTAACTTTAAATGATGGGTATAGCTAACAGTATGATGAAATGATGAATCTGAACGAGTTTCATGCTATAAATAAGTGATTAAACTGCGATATTGCATTTTGATTCTATTGCCTTGTGTAAGAGTCGATGTTGGGAATTATTCTATCGGCTATATGATTAATATTGGATGTACATTGTAGAAGAAGTCATTTTTATGATGTTGGAGACTCTAGGATCTTCAGGGTCGTCAAGCCGCCAATGACTAGCGTGGATAATATTATGACATGTAGTGAATCTCATCGCCGTAACAAGAACAAAACCTTTAGAACGATACTACGACATACAGCTCATTAGAGGACAATGTAAATTCTGAGGATGCTTAACTGAGCAGTGACTAAACACAGAGATTACTGCACATATCGGCTTGGTAAATGACATTCATAAGCGAGTAAGTACTTTAGTCTAACGCCATCTATTGGCAAACAGAAGGAACTACGATACAAGACTTAAAGCCTTTAGTACATCTACTAAGTTATCTAGTTTGAAGTATCCAAAACCGCTCACTGTTGAAAGCTTTCATCACCACGCCGCGAGGTCCTATGCATTTGGATAAGATTATTTTCTCCTTCAATTCTTATCAACATTAACATGGAATCAAACGATAGCATAGAATTGTCGGTAATCTTCTTATAAAACATACCGGGTCCTCTACCGGAGCAGCTAGCTTTAAGTAAACACATCACACCACACACATTGAAAGCAATGTAAGATCTAAAAAGAGGTGAAGCTCTTAAGACCCAAGATCATATTGAGGTAGATCGTGGAGAAAAGGGTCTTCAAACTCTTAAAAAGGAATAAAGATCATGCAACCCTACCACCACCACACAAATTCGCACACATCTTCAACGTCTTTACCCGCTCCGAATGATTAGCGTGCGACATTGTATCGAGCGTACCGGTCGCCGCGATTAACGGTCGGCGATCCTACAAACAGCTACAAAACCCATAAATAATCCATTTAGGAAGGAAAAAGGCGTTCGAGTTTTAAAACTATGAGTGTCGTTACATGCGGTGTTACGCTTCGCGGTTCACGCAAACGCAAAACCTTACACCACCCCACGAAACCACGGGTTTTGAAGGCACACGAGCAGCGCGTTGTGTGCCGAGCGAGTGTAGAATTTATTGCACCCTTCAAACCATTTACCAGAGTATTCGTTAACAACCAAAACAAAAAATGCAACATTATGTTCAACCTTTCCGCCCATCCCAGGGTGCGTTTCCCAGCATCCCGACCACAAGGGAGTTGAAAGCTGTGACATCTCATCGTTCGCGTACCCATACGGGTAGTCCCTTTCGGCGGATCGCCTGTTGACACATCCTTTTAGCCGGCCACAGGTCGGTCGTCTAATTATATATTCGTGTAATGAGTCGCGCAAAACACACCGTACCCGGGCGGCCATTCAAATCGACGATCGACGACGACGATGCACACACCTTGCAGAAGTGATCAATCGTGGGCTTGGGGGTGGGTTCTGTGTTCGCACAGGGAGTAGTAGTAGTAGTAGCAGCGTTTCTCCCTTGTGCGACCCGAAACCGAACTGCGGATGCGTTCGGTAGGGCTTTTGCGCAAATTATTTATGACGGCCCTCTCTTCGCGCTTTCGACGCCTTTTCCACCACGACGAGTCACGAGTTCTATAAGCAAAAACCAGATGGAAGCGCGCGCGCGTGTGTGTGTGTACGCACTAAATAAATTGTGTGTTCGCTAATAAGTGCAAGATTTTGCTTTTTAGTACGATGGCCATTAATTTCACACCTCGTCTGCGTCGCCGAGCGGAAGGTGGTTTTGTGGTTATGCTCCGGTTGCTTGTGTGTGTGTCGCGTTTGCCTCTGGCCGGTTTTTCCACTTGTGTATGGTCCATCCTTCCACGCAGACGGACGACGGTTGTAGGTGGGCGTCCAGCGCGTTTGTCGCGCACAGCCAGATGCGACCACAGATGCCGGTGTATCATTAGGAAATGACATTTCAATAGGTGATTATTATCACGCGTTTTGCTGCGTTTGCACGCTTTTTCCTTACCCAGCGCGCGCTGTAGCGTTCCATTATTTTTATCCACTGGATTCGCTGGAGGTTTTGCTCCAGTTTGGTGCGGCGTGGTGTTGTGCCCCTACGTGTGTATACCCGTGTAGTGTTATTGAACTCTAGGACGCCCTTCAATACCCCGGTGGAGCTGGTGGTAGTAGTAGTAGAAGTAGAGACAGGGAAATATTACAATGTAATCAATAAATTCTGCTCTACGCTTTGCAGAATTTATGGCAATTCGTTCCGCTACGCTTTTCCCGCTGTACATACACCGGCTTGTGCTGGGGGATGTGGAAAAGGGACCCATAAATTGTACGATTATGCATGAGTTTGTTTCGCGCGTATGGTAAAGGCACAAGACATCAGCAGTCCAGCAGGCTCCTAGGGAACAGTTTGGCAGCGTTACGGTAGTACCGGGGCTACCGAAGTTTTATCAGTTTAAGGTGACACCGGTCATGGCAGATTGTTGTAGAATGTGCTGATTGCAACGATTCTATCCCTAAATTGTTACTGACCGCAACTTGTGGTAATTGTGGGCCTTCCGTTTAATTCGCGCTGTACAGCAGTGTGCGAGTATAACCGTTATAAGGCTGACTAGTTCTGAGAGAAGAAAAAGAAAGAAAACCTTAAGCTCTCCTTGTCGGTTGGACAAATGGGAGAAAATGTAAGATATCACCAAGAAATTCTAATTACAACTAGAACCCTTCGGACCCACGTTAGATGCAACGATGCTTGCAAGAGAAATAATTCAATTTTCTTTTTCAACAAGACCCAACGATGCCGATTAGATTAGCGACGCCCGGTGCATAATATGGGCAAACCGTGTCCCGACGAAACCCCTTTTAATGTACCAAATGGAGGCAATTTAATGTGGTCCGGTGTTAAGAGGATATCAAGACAGTATCCCAGCACACGTAGCAGATAGCCCCAGCGAAGTTCGCCCATACCGAAATGTTGTTGCGTTTGCGTGTGCAATTTGCGTTAGGGTGTTGTTGCGTAGGCGTCCGGACGAACTGTTTGGAATCTCGCGATGGCCACCCGGGCACCAGAGCACCGTTGCACACCGTTGGAGGACCCGCAAGTATGCTTTCCACAAGCAACTCATACCTCTTTCTAAGGAGAATATCGCACCGGATAGGATGGTGGTCCGGTTGGAATTTTTTTTTTGTTTGGAGTTGAGAAACCGAAGTAGCTAAAAACATATCTCGCTATCTCTCACTCTCTCTCTCTCTGCTACGTTGAAGCAGCAAGGAAAAGAAATTTAAATACAATATCAAGATTGCACCTTCGGGTGTACATGGGCGTTATGGGGTTGATATTCCTACCAACGCAACACCAGTTGGCCCGGGTCACTGAAACGGTCTGGTCACTAGAGTTTTATTTAAACAAAAAAACCGGCGTCTGAGTTACTACCACTAGATACCAATTAAAATTCCTTCCTTCCAAGAGGCGACATCTTGGCGCTTTCGGAAGCACACGCAATAATGTAGGGGATCTTGTTTTCGGGCGCCTTTAAGAGAGCGTGTGGGATTTGTCTTGTGCGTTGAGGTAATTAGCAAGTTTGAATGGGGTTGAGATATTGCTGGAATTGCTAGAACACTACAGAAGAACATAAGCTATTTTTGTGGAATTTTCGGATCTCTAGAATTTCTAGATCACTAGAATCTATTATTCAGCAGTACGACATCATCTATTAGGGACTTTTTATCTTTCAAGTCACAAGAGATCATGAAGATAGTAAGCGAAGTATAGTACGATACGAAATGTTGGGTTATTTTTAAGTAATATACAACGAAAACTTAGATGAACTTAGGATGTTAAAGGAATTCTCTGATCTCTAGGTTGGCGATCATCTTTCAGCGAAGTTCTAACAACTCGAGACTCATGCAAGGCACTATTTATTACTATCGAATGGAAAATATTCCATTAATATCCAACTTCTCAATCGCCTGTTGAGTTGAGACGTCATCCTCCGTTCCATTTATGATCCGTTCACATGACAAGTTTGACCTAGACCTTACTGCTCCGCAGTACCGGAGTATCTTGATACAGCCATCGTGCACAAACGCAGCGCCAAACACTGCGTGCGAAAAACTATGCTAATCCATCACCTTTATGTCCGTGTGCACCATTTCCCATGAGTCTCGCGTCCGGCGAGGTGATGGACACAAACAGCTCATTCAATTTCAAGGAAAGGAAAAAAAAGCTACGACATCGCACGAAGTCGCGCCGAGTGATCGACACTATCAGTCAAGCTGCATCGCTGCTTTCGCTTGACGATGGCTCGGATGCGTTCTGTGTGGACATTGCGCGCTCAATATTTATGAAGCCTTCAGAATCGTTCAGCAAAGACGGCGTCGATCGGATCCGAGTTGGTGAAGTTATGAAACTTTTCAATCAACACCCCAACCCATGGGAAAATGCGGGCGCACCCGCTGTGGACAAAAAGGTGTCCCGATCGACACCTTATCCAAGGTGTAAGGGAGTAGCGTCTAATTAATGTCTCTCCAAATTCTTCCCCAGCACCAGGGTGCCATCTCGCAACGGGAGCCCACATTCCAAATCATAAAGTCCCATTAATCACGACAATGTATGAAATGTCACACTCATTCCATTACGCAGCGATAGCCCTTTTTTGGGTGTCGGGATCTGCTCCATCTGCTCCTTACTGTGGTGACATCTCCCGAAGGAAGCAAACCCGTTTCACCGTACATGGAAGCGCGCTCGCTCACACATAAATCATAAACCATCAAACGACGATAAAAGAGCACGGAGTTTTCGCGCTTTGTTGCCACCTTTGGACACCGTCGTGCGCTGATGCTGACATCTCCCGAAGGAAGCAAACCCGTTTCACCGTACATGGAAGCGCGCTCGCTCACACATAAATCATAAACCATCAAACGACGATAAAAGAGCACGGAGTTTTCGCGCTTTGTTGCCACCTTTGGACACCGTCGTGCGCTGATGCCTGATTCCCGGGCGCAATAATGATGTGCGCATTTGGAGTGCTCCTGGCAAGGGTGACTTTTTGCCTCCATAGCTCGTTTCCGTGCCGTGTGGATGGGGTGAGATGAATGCAATTTTAGCAAAACGTAACCGAACCTCGCAACCATCAGAATCGATGCATAAATGCATCTTCAATGATCATCGCGCGCATCAAATGCAGGAAGATGCGTCAATCGCGATCGGTCCGGTGATCTTGGTGCTGTGCTGAAAATGGAGCGTTGAAGACTACCGCACCCAACACTGGTTTGATTATGATTATTTTGCTCCTCATTCACTCGGGTAGTGCGCAAAAACGCTATCATAAATGGTGCGAACGGAGCATCGTAGCATGGTAATGGGGCGCGCACATCTCGATGCCTACCATCGCGGTGATCGATTGGGATTGCGGTTGATTCCTTGTTAGCTACGCGCTCACACCGATCGATGAGAACCGGCGTAAGTGAGCGAGCATGAGTGAGCCTTAAAAAAAAGCCAGAACACATGAATAAGGAAATATCGACACCGTGAGATACTGGTAAAGTGACAGCGCATCAGTGTGCATGCCCGATGACAAGTTTGTACAAAACCCGTATCAGTGTGTCCGTGGTCCCGAGATCCCGTCACCCATCAAAGGCATTCCCCGGAGGGAAGTTTGTTTTTTTTTAAGATCGCAGAATAAACAAACCCGTCACTGTGTATAGGGTCAGGTTTATGCGAGAGGCTCGATTTCAATGTGGCTCTAATGATCGGCCGGACTGATTTATCATGCAAAACTGGGACGCAAGAGCAAAAACGCTACCGAAGTTTTATCAGTTTAAGGTGACACCGGTCATGGCAGATTGTTGTAGAATGTGCTGATTGCAACGATTCTATCCCTAAATTGTTACTGACCGCAACTTGTGGTAATTGTGGGCCTTCCGTTTAATTCGCGCTGTACAGCAGTGTGCGAGTATAACCGTTATAAGGCTGACTAGTTCTGAGAGAAGAAAAAGAAAGAAAACCTTAAGCTCTCCTTGTCGGTTGGACAAATGGGAGAAAATGTAAGATATCACCAAGAAATTCTAATTACAACTAGAACCCTTCGGACCCACGTTAGATGCAACGATGCTTGCAAGAGAAATAATTCAATTTTCTTTTTCAACAAGACCCAACGATGCCGATTAGATTAGCGACGCCCGGTGCATAATATGGGCAAACCGTGTAGAGCGATCCGACGAAACCTCTTTTTAATGCACCAAATGGAGGCAATTTAATGTGGTCCGGTGTTAAGAGGATATCAAGACAGTATCCCAGCACACGTAGCAGATAGCCCCAGCGAAGTTCGCCCATACCGAAATGTTGTTGCGTTTGCGTGTGCAATTTGCGTTAGGGTGTTGTTGCGTAGGCGTCCGGACGAACTGTTTGGAATCTCGCGATGGCCACCCGGGCACCAGAGCACCGTTGCACACCGTTGGAGGACCCGCAAGTATGCTTTCCACAAGCAACTCATACCTCTTTCTAAGGAGAATATCGCACCGGATAGGATGGTGGTCCGGTTGGAATTTTTTTTTTGTTTGGAGTTGAGAAACCGAAGTAACTAAAAACATATCTCGCTATCTCTCACTCTCTCTCCCTGCTACGTTGAAGCAGCGAGGAAAAGAAATTTAAATACAATATCAAGATTGCACCTTCGGGTGTACATGGGCGTTATGGGGTTGATATTCCTACCAACGCAACACCAGTTGGCCCGGGTCACTGAAACGGTCTGGTCACTAGAGTTTTATTTAAACAAAAAAACCGGCGTCTGAGTTACTACCACTAGTTACCAATTAAAATTCCTTCCTTCCAAGAGGCGACATCTTGGCGCTTTCGGAAGCACACGCAATAATGTAGGGGATCTTGTTTTTGGGCGCCTTTAAGAGAGCGTGTGGGATTTGTCTTGTGCGTTGAGGTAATTAGCACGTTGGAATGGGGTTGAGAAATTGCTGGAATTGCTAGAACACTGCAGAAGAACATAAGCTATTTTTGTGGAATTTTCGGATCTCTAGAATTTCTAGATCACTAGAATCTATTATTCAGCAGTACGACATCATATATTAGAGGCTTTTTATCTTTCAAGTCAAAAGAGATCATGGAGATAGTATGCGAAGTATAGTACGATAGGAAATGTTGGATTATTTTTAAGTAAAATACAACGAAAACTTAGATGAACTTAGGATGTTAAAGGAATTCTCTGATCTCTAGGTTGGCGATCATCTTTCAGCGAAGTTCTAACAACTCGAGACTCATGCAAGGCACTATTTATTACTATCGAATGGAAAATATTCCATTAATATCCAACTTCTCAATCGCCTGTTGAGTTGAGACGTCATCCTCCGTTCCATTTATGATCCGTTCACATGACAAGTTTGACCTAGACCTTACTGCTCCGCAGTACCGGAGTATCTTGATACAGCCATCGTGCACAAACGCAGCGCCAAACACTGCGTGCGAAAAACTATGCTAATCCATCACCTTTATGTCCGTGTGCACCATTTCCCATGAGTCTCGCGTCCGGCGAGGTGATGGACACAAACAGCTCATTCAATTTCAAGGAACGGAAAAAAAAGCTACGACATCGCACGAAGTCGCGCCGAGTGATCGACACTATCAGTCAAGCTGCATCGCTGCTTTCGCTTGACGATGGCTCGGATGCGTTCTGTGTGGACATTGCGCGCTCAATATTTATGAAGCCTTCAGAATCGTTCAGCAAAGACGGCGTCGATCGGATCCGAGTTGGTGAAGTTATGAAACTTTTCAATCAACACCCCAACCCATGGGAAAATGCGGGCGCACCCGCTGTGGACAAAAAGGTGTCCCGATCGACACCTTATCCAAGGTGTAAGGGAGTAGCGTCTAATTAATGTCTCTCCAAATTCTTCCCCAGCACCAGGGTGCCATCTCGCAACGGGAGCCCCCACATTCCAAATCATAAAGTCCCATTAATCACGACAATGTATGAAATGTCACACTCATTCCATTACGCAGCAATAGCCCTTTTTTGGGTGTCGGGATCTGCTCCATCTGCTCCTTACTGTGGTGACATCTCCCGAAGGAAGCAAACCCGTTTCACCGTACATGGAAGCGCGCTCGCTCACACATAAATCATAAACCATCAAACGACGATAAAAGAGCACGGAGTTTTCGCGCTTTGTTGCCACCTTTGGACACCGTCGTGCGCTGATGCCTGATTCCCGGGCGCAATAATGATGTGCGCATTTGGAGTGCTCCTGGCAAGGGTGACTTTTTGCCTCCATAGCTCGTTTCCGTGCCGTGTGGATGGGGTGAGATGAATGCAATTTTAGCAAAACGTAACCGAACCTCGCAACCATCAGAATCGATGCATAAATGCATCTTCAATGATCATCGCGCGCATCAAATGCAGGAAGATGCGTCAATCGCGATCGGTCCGGTGATCTTGGTGCTGTGCTGAAAATGGAGCGTTGAAGACTACCGCACCCAACACTGGTTTGATTATGATTATTTTGCTCCTCATTCACTCGGGTAGTGCGCAAAAACGCTATCATAAATGGTGCGAACGGAGCATCGTAGCATGGTAATGGGGCGCGCACATCTCGATGCCTACCATCGCGGTGATCGATTGGGATTGCGGTTGATTCCTTGTTAGCTACGCGCTCACACCGATCGATGAGAACCGGCGTAAGTGAGCGAGCATGAGTGAGCCTTAAAAAAAAGCCAGAACACATGAATAAGGAAATATCGACACCGTGAGATACTGGTAAAGTGACAGCGCATCAGTGTGCATACCCGATGACAAGTTTGTACAAAACCCGTATCAGTGTGTCCGTGGTCCCGAGATCCCGTCACCCATCAAAGGCATTCCCCGGAGGGAAGTTTGTTTTTTTTTAAGATCGCAGAATAAACAAACCCGTCACTGTGTATAGGGTCAGGTTTATGCGAGAGGCTCGATTTCAATGTGGCTCTAATGATCGGCCGGACTGATTTATCATGCAAAACTGGGACGCAAGAGCAAAAAC
>KZ062011.1:84742-124303 GCA_002091835.1 Anopheles maculatus
TCCCATTAATCACGACAATGTATGAAATGTCACACTCATTCCATTACGCAGCGATAGCCCTTTTTTGGGTGTCGGGATCTGCTCCATCTGCTCCTTACTGTGGTGACATCTCCCGAAGGAAGCAAACCCGTTTCACCGTACATGGAAGCGCGCTTGCTCACACATAAATCATAAACCATCAAACGACGATAAAAGAGCACGGAGTCTTCGCGCTTTGTTGCCACCTTTGGACACCGTCGTGCGCTGATGCTTGATTCCCGGGCGCAATAATGATGTGCGCATTTGGAGTGCTCCTGGCAAGGGTGACTTTTTGCCTCCATAGCTCGTTTCCGTGCCGTGTGGATGGGGTGAGATGAATGCAATTTTAGCAAAACGTAACCGAACCTCGCAACCATCAGAATCGATGCATAAATGCATCTTCAATGATCATCGCGCGCATCAAATGCAGGAAGATGCGTCAATCGCGATCGGTCCGGTGATCTTGGTGCTGGGCTGAAAATGGAGCGTTGAAGACTACCGCACCCAACACTGGTTTGATTATGATTATTTTGCTCCTCATTCACTCGGGTAGTGCGCAAAAACGCTATCATAAATGGTGCGAACGGAGCATCGTAGCATGGTAATGGGGCGCGCACATCTCGATGCCTACCATCGCGGTGATCGATTGGGATTGCGGTTGATTCCTTGTTAGCTACGCGCTCACACCGATCGATGAGAACCGGCGTAAGTGAGCGAGCATGAGTGAGCCTTAAAAAAAAGCCAGAACACATGAATAAGGAAATATCGACACCGTGAGATACTGGTAAAGTGACAGCGCATCAGTGTGCATGCCCGATGACAAGTTTGTACAAAACCCGTATCAGTGTGTCCGTGGTCCCGAGATCCCGTCACCCATCAAAGGCATTCCCCGGAGGGAAGTTTGTTTTTTTTTAAGATCGCAGAATAAACAAACCCGTCACTGTGTATAGGGTCAGGTTTATGCGAGAGGCTCGATTTCAATGTGGCTCTAATGATCGGCCGGACTGATTTATCATGCAAAACTGGGACGCAAGAGCAAAAACACCGTTGACATTTCGTGCGTCATACTACTTTTTTGTTGCTGCTTCACGAGCGTCCTCTAGCGGAATGTCTCAAAAACGTCAGTTTTATTGACAGCTTTCGCAGTGGGGCGGAAGGGTGAGCGTGTAGTGTCCAGTTCTTGTGGACGTCTGTGGAAGTCTGCGGACGTCTACCAACACTGACCAGGGAAGTAACGGTTCCGAAGGAAAGCCCTCACCAGCCCAAGCTGAATCAATTTTAATGAACTCTATTATTCTTCCCCGCACACAATAATGGTCACATGCGGTGAAATATCCCATTTATACCGCCGCTTCCTTCGTTTAAGTCTCGCACAGACCGGGCTTATCCGCGCGCACATTTTATGACTTGTTTATGATATTAAGACGTTTCAATAGTGTATATACACACTCGCCTAGGCTGTTGTCTCCCGCATCCACACACCGTGAAAGAAACCACCCGGCAACGGGGGAAGTATGATCCCGACAGCCTAGACACAACAGGCATTCCTCCCTCCGGGGTCTCTCGCGACGGGTCCGGACGGTCATCACCGCCATATTATGTCTCATTGTCCGCCTTCGCAGGCGTCGGGTTTTGTACTCGATGCTCCGAGTTCCGGGGCACAAAAAAGCGGGTTCTTGATCGGTTTTTGCTGATCGTTTGCAAGATCGACCCCGTTCGAGATGGGGCGGCGGCTACAGCACCGCTGACGACGGTTGTTTGCGCACCGCGTGAAGACGATAATGACATTTCACGACAACCGCCGTCGACAAACCCACCAAGTCACCAAGAAGGGTGCTTGAAAATAGGGGCGTTAGAGAGCGAAAAACAGAACAAACCGAAAACAAACGCGCTGCGATATAATAATCAATAAATTATGGTACATTTCAATTTATTGGAATATACGATCAAATTAATATGACATCTATGTTCCCGCGTGCCGACCGAACCTGTGTTAAGGCTTTTGTTCGAAGAACGCGTAACAGAGGGGCGTAGGTGTTTTGCGATCGATTTCGAACCACGGGGAAAACAATAGACCATCAATTATCGTTCGACATTGTACGGAGAAGAATCCCGAGGATGGGTGAAGTTTGCAGTAGAGTCCCCCCCCTCAGACAGACAGTGTCAGTGCACACAAGAATGTGCCCCAAAAAGCTATGAAAACTCGAGTGGTACTGTGTGATGGCGCATGTTTCTACCATCGTTTATGGGTCTTTTTCTTTCAGTGCCCTGGAGGTGAGGGCCAGAAAAAATAAAACACACACACACGGGGAGATCAGTACCGACGAGAAGAGAAAAATCTCACCCCATATGTCTTCTCGTCGCCCTGATCGTCGGTTGCAGCGGTTGATTATCCTGGCGGCGATATGGCGAATTGTGTGTATGTTTTTTAGCGTGTATGATGCGTGTGCCAATTTAGCCCTGGCAGTCTTGCGGTGGCAAGGGCCTCCGGGGGGACTTTGTGGGCCGTAGCGGGGTGATCTATAAATCACGGACCGGTAAAGTGGGAAAATGTGTTTATGCAGTTAATGGTCGGCGCGAGGACGACGACATGGAGGCGATCGTTTAGACATGGGAAATATTTTGCGAAGAAATGGGGTAGCCGCTTTATGGGGTGGTGTTTTGTGGAAGAAAAACACGCTCGTTAGATGGCACATGAGAAGGTTTAATTGGTGTGGAAAGTGGGGAAGGCAAATTCCGGTACCATATTTTCTAAAGTTGGTAGTAATTCTGGAAAAGATCCTTTAAGGAACAATCGACAGATTTATAGAATAAAATATTTATATTATTTTTGTAAAAGTTCAAGGTTACTTTAGGTAGAAAACGTATCGACCAGGTGTATGAAGAAATGCCGCTTCCACGCTCGGGTCGTGCTTCGGCCATTAATTATAAGCACAACCGCTTCAAAGTTCGACGAAGAAATATGCGCGGGTCGTGTACGCAGTGTCTCGGCCTATCCTCCTTTTTTGTGGCCTACGAACGACACCCATTGGCATGCGATGTCGATTACTACGGTGGTGGTGTGCGGTACACACACACTCACGGGCGAAAAAAACCTGTCCGGAAGAAAGAAAACACGAAACATTGACGTGCAACACCGGAATTCTGTTTCCGTGTGATTACAGCTAGATCACGAACAGCTTCAACCACCGGATCTCACCACTAGATCGGATCTCACTCTTTTTGTGAACCAGTTCCTAACACCACTTCGGTCCACTTTGCCCGGATTTGCAACGGTCGATTTGACCTGCCGCCTTACCGTATGATGATGGTGACCACCAGCAGTACCCTTCGACACGGTAGTACTGTGATAATTTCTCCACATTTTCCCTGCCGGTATTCACCAAGAATGAATGGCACTGATCGGGGCACTGTGTGTGTGTGCGCACACATACGCGCAAAATTTATGGTCGAATTGAAAAATCAATTTTAAATTTACTACCGTTTTGTTGTGCCGAGAGCAGCATCGTGCCAAGACTAGACGCTTGGCTAAGGTATATTTTTCATTTGTCTAACTCAAAGCTCTCTCTACATATACCGGCAGAGACGCATTGCATCCGCGCGCATAAATGGGTTGCGTTAAATTTTCGCGTAATGTGCGCGCACGTTTTCACGCCTCCCTTTGCGGTAGAGGTTGAATGGATGGGTGGGATGGGATATGTATGCTTCGTGTCGCGTACGGTGGTAGAAGCTACATTTGAATGCAACGATAAATTATTGCAATATCCAATGTCACTGGCAAACGAGCAGTGGCTGATCGTATGAAATCAAAGTAGAAGTGTTTTATTTTTTGCTGTAAAGGAAAGTACTCTAAGGAAAAGCTTAGGAACAAGTTCTTGGAACAAACAGCTTGTGATCTAGCTTTGGATATAACATAAAATTTTGTAGACAAGAGCCGTAAAGCTTGCACTACAAGTTAGGAAACATGAGATTGAAGACACATTTTTTTAACAACAGTTTTCGGGAATAGTGCTTCGTAGCTGTTGTCCACAAATTAATTGGAATCAATTGGATTGGAACGACGCATTTGTGCAAGAGAATTCTTGGACAAGAATCCTTACTTGGAAAGACTTTATATTTAGTGTTACACCAAAGTAATCTGAATGATTCTTTGATAACAATGGAGCTTAAGTTAACTTCTGAAAGAGTGATTAAAACATTAAGGAGAAAATGACAAAGAAGAGATATTCAACTGTGTCCTTACAGCTGGTAGAGACACGAACCCAAACTGGTTAGAGTAAAATATTATTGTAGTAATAATACTATTTCTGCTCTGAGTCTTGAAGTAAGAGTAATTTATCGACGTCTAAATCTACTACAAAGATTAGCAAAACCATGGCAATTCCGATTCACTAACTAATTGTATCTGGCCTGCGAGAAAAGATCTCTTCCCTCTTCAATGTACCAGCTATTTCTCTGGTGATTAAGTGTTAAACAGAACTAGAACGCATGTGGTTAGGAAGCTAGTAAGTTATTGAAATCCTTGTTATTTAGAGTACTTGAGCACCTTTTCGGAGAAAAGCGTGAACTCAAGTACTCCTGGACTACATAGTAAGCATCACTAAATAATGTTTTGATTTATAAAGAGATAACCTAGGTTAAGCAAACTAATTTAAGAATTTTAAAAATCATTTGTATAGAACCAACTAAGTAATAGACCGATAATAATCTCTCAATATTCGAGAAATTAACTACTTAAGTTGACAGCTATGTGCTTTATAATCAGCGCCATCTATCTGTCAGGTTTCGATGTTACTCAAATGATATAATCATGTAGCTGGAGTATAAGACAATGTGAAGTAATTCTGATCTATGATCTAGCATACAGAGTTGTTGGAACATTTAAGGATGGACAGCAGTTCATTTCTGCATTATTCATGGTATGATTTATTAACAATCTAGGTGCGTGTGCAAGAAGGCCCATCTTGTAATAGATATGATTTACATACTTCTGATAGCGTTTGTTTTTGTTTGCCCAGTCCCTCTCAATAGGCCCACCTTTAAACATAATCGTAGTTGTTGCTACTATGCAGATCTACTAACGATCGGGAGTGTATGGATCGAAAAAAAACCATCCATACAACAACAACAAAAACAACATCCACTAAACAGTACATTACGGCTGTTCGTTAGGAAATCTTCTCCCGAATCAGCACATGAAAACGTGATGCTCGTATCCCAATTGAGTGGAGTGATTTTCTTTTTTTTGCTTTTCGCGAACATGTCACGGACGAGTTGTAACTACAACCACTGCTCCAGTACGGGCTCCCCAAGATTCGGGCGACTGGCGGAACGAAATCAAAAGGCCGCCCCAGCATCACCGCAAGAAGCCGTTAAGGCGTGCCATTACAACGACTGTGTCCCAATACTACCTTCCCGTATGAGCGCGCGTAATCGTGGTGGTGGAATCACAAAAATTAAAATATTTACATGGCCAGCATCGTCGGCGTGTGTATGTTGTGTGTGCGAGCTTTTTTCTGCTTCTTCGATGTACGAAATGTTTCCTTGCTCTCGATGTTGTGTGCAGAGAAAGAAATTCTTGACCCCGTTGGCATTACCATCGCGAGATGTGTTTACGAATGTGAGGTTCTCGGTGACGTTATGTTTGAAGTGTTTGAGGTGGAGAAAGAAATCGATCGATGGTGGGCCGGACCGGAGACGGTGGCGATCGATTGCCGCCTTTACCGTGGAGTAAAGGGTAACGGCTCCGTGCCAAGATTGAGCAGCCACAAACAGAGCACAGAGCAGCCCAACAGAGAGAGAGCAATAGAAAAAAATGGTACAACCGTTGACACAAGAAAATGGTCCTCCGATATGGACCAATTTACATACATCGATACATCTCGATCGAGGGCACTAAATCTAGTGAGGTGTCTTTTCTTTCGGCAAAACGGGTGGTGTTTTTTTTCGGTCTAGCCGTCACAGGCGGCGAATGAATGGAGCGTCGTCTCGTGTTCACGCTATACCGGGGGTACAACACATCGTCGTCGCCATCGTCGGCAGCAGTTCTGCAAAAGCCAACACACCACACCACATGATAAAATTGCAGCGAAATTAGAATCGACTCAATGGAAGCGACCGGGAATGTGTTCATTCCGTGCGCATGTAGCACAAATTAATTAAACTGATTTATGTGCAACAGTAGCGACAGCAGCAGCGGGTTTGTGGTGACGATCGTGTTAACAATGCCGTCGCACCCGTTGCCTGCGGGCTGGGTGCGCGGGTGTTCGCGACTTTACCGTTAGGCATGTGTGTCTTGTGGTGTCGCATGTATTTTTTTTGCACACACGAGAATTCGATCCAGCAAATGAATCATCTTATGGAGTAGAGGTATTGTTAATTTAATGGTGGATTAATTTATTTTCAAACGTTTGTTTTCAACGAAAAACATGACAACTGACACGGTGTGTCTGTGTGTGGAAATACTTCATCTATTGGGATTGATCTTTAATTATTTTTAGAGCTGTAAATATAACAGCTAATAAAATGACTCTGTTAAAAGTGTAGAGCTTTTCGAATAGAGGACACTATTTGAAGTCTGGTGCTAGCTAGTGTACTGCATTGTTGTGAATAGATCAGCAGTTGACACTCTTATATTCTCCAATTTCTACGTTAGAGTTACGGTCAGGGTCCGGGTGTAAATTTGTTAGCGGCGCCAGTTGCTAACACGACAGAACTGCAATTTTATTCGATCTATCAAATCGGATTACTAATAGCGGTAATAGCGGACTAAGACCTTTCTAGGATGTAGAATTGCCAATTTTGTACTCAAGCCGAAGTCTTCAAGAGAGATTTTGATTCCTCTCTTTAAACCGTGGGTCTGATAGACAATTAAGAAGAGCACTATGCGTCCAGATGTGTGTAATGTTAGATCTTTTTCTTAAGTCTGCATTTAGCAGTTCAATAATAGTAGTAGTGGTTGTTCTAAAGCCTTGAACTTTAAGTTAAACAAAAATGCGTTAGTGATTTTTGCATGTTTGGTGGATTGAAGTTCCTTGTTAGTAATTATTAGTGATTTTCCACTTTTCATTGGAGTCTACTATCATGATCACTAATGCTCGTTGAAGATGTTCTGATATCCGGTAGCACCACTTCCATGGTGTCTTGGAAATACATTTGATCCGACATATCACAGATTGTATCATGGAAATTTCGCCATTCCATCCATTAAGCTTCTTATGCTTGATTTTGTCGTATATATTCAGAAATCTGGATCTATCTAGATAGTCAAATTAGAATGACTTAGGTAACGTGATAACAGTTTTTAGACATTTTGATCCCGAAAGTTTACTCACGTTTAACACAAAGTAGCTCAATATCATAATTACACTTAATGATGCACATCTAATCCTTCCCAATGCACTCACTGCCGTTTACAACATCATTCAAGATCTAGAGAAGTCTATTACTCACAAATATAGATCATACAGAAATGTAACCACCCGCAAGATATGACTCTAACGTACGCTCCTCTAATGGCTCGTAATGTCTGTGTTTCTTAATAGCTTCTCGCATAATTATCGCAACAGAAAGTAAGGGAAAATAAAACCTATCACCAGCACATAAATGATCTTCGTAATGTCCCCGGCGCTTGGATCAGTAAGCATTGCGTACTGCAAAACAAAAAAGAAGCGTAACCGATAGTGGCACTTCCGTACGCACCCGCAAGGCTAAGCATTAATGAGGACCCCGTGTCGTTTAATCGAACGATCCATCAGCCATCCAATTCTCCAATACGCGCGCCACGCGTATACCGTGTCTTTGGGGCAAACGAAAGTACACGACCTAGCTCGGTACCGGTGGCTCTCGGCAGCATCCTCACCTTACCAAGCTAATAGTGAGGCGTGGAGAGATTGCTTGCCACAGACCACTAAGGACCGATTCGTAAGTATCGATATTATTACCCTTTTATTGGGTTCATTAACATAATCTCATTGCGATTCTGATATATTTTACATGTACGGACGCCTGCGCACACTTCCCTGGAGGGTAAATAGAATGTTGCTAGCGTTTCTGTTTTCTCCTTGGCATGTGTGTGTGTGTGCCTCCATATACGATGTGCGCTGGAGTTCCTGTGGGAGCAATTGCGCACTGTTGGACATCGATCGGTGGATGCGTCTTTTGTGGGGAGATCTCCGGAATGTGGTGCACTTTTGCAGCGCGCGATGGAATTTATTCGCCCTTCACCCAGTGTGTGTGTGTCAAGTGAACTGGCGCGTTTGCTGTGTAAACTTCATTCTCGCCAGACATTGCCGCCGCTCGTGAGGAGATGGTCGCCCCCGGGCACGAGTTTGGTAGATGCTGACCAGCTCTAGCAGCAGCTGCTCGCAGACGAAACCGTCCATATGTTTGGTATCCTCGTGAACGATGAGCCTTCATTGCTGAGGGCCCCTGAGGGAAATCGGAGGAAAAATTGCCCATCGCACACGTTTGTTGTACCACTAAATGAACGATTTCAATCACGTTGTTTTCACGCTCTTGCTCTGAAACTCGCTTGTAAAAGAAGCGTCGGTGGTGTTGAAGACGGAGATAAAAAAAAATCGCACCTACTAACGCTTGGCGATCGGCTAATTGTGCCGTCATCATCGGTGGTACCTTGGGGACGGGCGTACAAATTGGGTCAAACAGGTCGGTGCAGCCCGGTCGGTGCAAAATGTCAGCGGTCTTCGTAGGTATAGCCGTTCGTATCGTTCAAATGATGGTGATTAAAATGACCACAAAGCAGTCGAGGGAGCTGCGGGTGGAAATTTTATATTTTTTCCACCTTCTCCACCCAATTGGCTGTACTCCCATGAGAAGCTAATCATTTTTTTCCTTCTCCTTACCACTCGAACTCGATCGTGTTGCTTCACAATGTCGAGCGATGCAGCGTGATTTTCGTGCGCTTCCAGGCATAATAAGCCGCTATCAACATTCCGCTAAATTACAACCCACGGCAGCAACTGCAGACCCTGGGGCAGGTATTTCTATTCTGTAGCTCGTTGGTTAACAGATTTTTTTGTTAGCGATTCGCAACAAGGATCCAACGAACGGTTGTATGAGGTGTGGCCACAAAAGGGGAGGCTATCATTTGAGTGCGATTTGGCAGTGAAGATTTCACGACTAAGTCGTAAGAATCTCATTTAAAACGCAATAAGCAATCGCGCTTGTTGGAGGTTGAAGCTTTTTTCGCAGCTCTCGGACAGTTTTGTAACCAGTAGAACTGGTTTACATTTGGTCTATATTTTGAAGATGCTGTAAAGGGTCTTGGTCTGCTCTACAAAAGCAAAGCAACTTTTTTGCTGATCACTAGATTAAATGAGTTGTATTACAAGAGTTGAAGAGTGGTGCTGATATCTGCACATTTTGTGATGAAAACCAAACAAGGTGTGACAGTAGTCCTTTAATGCGCTAAACGGAGTCATACAATCATCAAACAGCTACCACCACTAACACGCACTACAACGAAAGGTACAAAGTCATGATTTATCGTTTGTTACCTTGAGCGTACCTGAGATCCGCATGCCACCATTTAAATGTTGCTCCCAGTTGCGTCCATTGCGTTCCGTAGCGTTATCTTCGATCAATCGACCATTAAGCTTTAAGCTTGCTCCAATGAGACCGTGGAAAATCTTGCTCCACATCAGCAGCATCAGCAGGAGCTTCCGCCAAGCGATTCCGTAGGCAAGATGACTTAAGATGACTTGCAAATTGTGATGATTGCGCTGTAATTAAAGCAGAAGTGTGCCCATACTATTAATCAATTGCTGCTTCATTTCGATCGCACGGCACGGTTACGGGTGGCTTCAGGGCGACATCACCGTCCAATATCTGGAAGCGTGTGATCGTGTGCAGCAACATTGTACCGCTAAGAAATGGCAAATGCATGGAGGCATGAATGTGTAATGGAATTATAATTTATCATTACACACGAAACGGACAGTTATGTTACGATTCTGGGAAGATCGTCGTGCGCTACCCTTAAGGCTGATCCGGTCGAGATGTCCCGGCATGATGTCTCCTTGCTGTGTGCCTTGCTGCATATCATGGGAGAAGATTTCCGACGCTTAAAACTAAAGCTGGAAAAGTGTTACTGTGTAGCGAGGTCTCGGTGGGGTGTGCAATGCCGTCTACAGCAGCTGGATGTGACGGCGATTAATCTCGGATCAAACACGGGAGATGCAGATGAGCAGACTTGAGCTTGCCTCGGACGACCTCACGCAACGTTGCCATCGGGGTGTCTCTGCTGTGTCTGTCTAATTATTATCTCCCACAGGTTTGCCGTTGCCTTATTATCATTCCGATGATCGTTCGAGGTTGGAGTAGCCTAGTCTGACTACTGGATAGGAATGCTTGGTTCGTGTTCCAGCCGGAACCTCCACAACGGTGTGTTTTGTGGGGATCTTGTTTTGGTAAATGATCATAACGTGGTTACTGCGCACATTGGACGACAACGAACATGGTCAAGATGCAGCAACAAGGTGCGACCCATGCAAAGTGCTTACAAATTGAGTAGCAAGCGTGTGATCACTCCTTTTTCTTCGCCATCCAACACACGAGAGGTGACACACTTGAAGAAGGCGCTTAAGATGATCAGAATCAGGGATCTTATCTCGAATCGAACAATGGGAAAACTGTTGCAGAAAAAACTACGTTTTGCATATCAGATCGTCGTGTATGGATCTTAGAGATCTAATGAATATATCGCTAGATAAATTATCACAAAAGATCCCGGCAGCTCTTTCAACAGAGCAAAGGATAGTTGAGACTCGACTGATGGGGTTTTGGATGAAATATTGATTTGAGTAATGAAACTAAGTTAAGTTCTTTAAAATGAAAAAATCTTCATTTTCCGTAGACTTGAAATCCGTTTTCTTCTTTTCGCAAAAATCCCTCCCAGCTCTTCTCAACCCAAATTCGTTACAACACGTAGACAGCTGTGCAAACAGTCGTGAACTTCCATTTAATGGCACCTGTTTCGATGTCTGCCAGCCTTTCCGAATGACCACAAACCTACAAGCCAACCCCTCCAACCAGTCCAACCATTGCCGAACATATCGCCATCATGAATCATACACTTCCAGTACAGTCAGTCCAATAACACAAGCAGTTTAGGTCCCAATGGTGTATGACGCTGCCCTCGGCTGCCACGACGGATTCCACGTTCGCACACTGTAAGGTGCAAATGGGCATGTTTTTGTGTGGGCCGAAACATATCATCAAGATAGGCGGAGTGTGACTAGGTTTCTAACCAGAGGGAGAACCAGATTACCAAACACATTCCACCAGTATTTGCATTGGTCAGATTTATGCACACCGTGGCACACTGTGGCCAGCTACCAGAGGGTGACTTCCTTGTACGCGAGAAGTTAAGGATTTTGGGATTGTGAAGGGTAAACTTTCTGGAAAGGAATGTCTTGTCGTAGCGACATTACACCTGTCCGGATGAGGTTATGCTTTGTTTTGTTGACACTCTGTTGCTAATCTGATCACACAAAGAACCAACTGCTGAAAACTGTAGGAAGACATAAAGAGTTGTCATCCAATATTGCAGTGAAATGTGTCTTTAGCTCCTACGTTGAGACTTATTTTTTAATGGATGAGTTTTGATTCCACCCAGACATCAGTTGCTTTACTTTCAAGTAGTTGATAGCATACCGAGAGCCTTCACTATGCACCACCAAGGGAGACGGCACGTCAAAGCAACGATAATTGTACAATTATGGGCCATTTTCGCAAAGGAAACGATTCAATTAATGCTCCACTCGATAATCGTATGGAAATTCCTATCAAATCCTTCCACAGTTTATGCAGATTCGATGATTTCCATCCATTTCCCTCTGGACTATCATCTTCGTGTGTGTCTAAGCACTGGTCCAGGATGCCGACGATGATAAGCTAATTTTTATTATTAGACGCAATTACTATTTTTCAACTGTAAACGGACAGAAAGTGGGCTTAGTGACATGGCTTGTGGGGCTATGTAATGTAAAACGAGTTGAAGCATTACTCACCAGAGCAGAAGCTCGATACGATTCCGACCAATCTGTTTTAGTGGTTTGTTTGGATCTTGAACAGCTCGATTCAATCAATTCGAGCCAATTCCATGCTCTTCGTTCAGCAACTAACTCTGCCCACAGAAGCTTGATAGTTTGGGACTGTCTCGTGGAACTCGATCAGTGCAATAAACGACCCAACCAGAAGCACTCAACACAACTACTGACGCCAAGTTTATGCATCCGAGTGACATAATAATTAGCGCCGCCGACCAAACGCGACCGTCGGCGACATTCGGAACGACGCGGACGACGATTGCGCTCACGATTTGCGCGAGATATCACACAGAAATGGGGTCGTTAATTATTGTAATTGTGTACTGTGTTTATACTCTCCGTCCTGAGCTTCCTGGCCAAAGCCATTACGCCAAAGCTTTACGATGCAGCGTTGGATCGTGTGCGTTGTGAAATAATTTGTTTTTGGAGCGACCATAAGTTGAGGAAGGAATGTCTCCTCTTTATGTGTAACATACTTTATTAACCTAAATACTTACGCTCAAAATGTGAGATTTGCACGATGCAACAACACACATACACAAACGAGCGATAAAAAAGACATCGCGTGCCTCGCCGGGTAAATCGCCGATCGCGATTTCATTTCAATAATGGACTGTTTGTTTTATGAAACATCGAGCTGCGAGAGGCCTGGTATCAAGCTGATCGGATCTTCGGACTCGGGCTACTTGGGCGCAGAGACGACCCGATCGACTCCAGCTCGACTCACTTTGGGGGGTCTTCTTTCCAATATCTTGCGTCCCCAAATAAGGAATGGTATTTAATTAACATAGTTCGTCTTCAGGTTTGCTTCCTCGGGCAGCAGCCTTCAGCAAATGGCACACTGTAACACTGTGCTGTGATTTCAATTAAATTTTAATGGTGAGATCGGTGCGATTACTCCGGTACGATTCCCGGGAACAGAGATAGCTGAATGTTTGACTTCATTCCGGTGTTGGCCATCGGGATCTCTCAAATGCAGGTGGTGCATTATTTCAAACGACCTCCCTCTTTTTCTCGCTTCAGTGTTGTGGGTAGAAGCTAGTTGTGAGCAATATCTCCATCATGATTCGAAGCATAAATGTGAATAAAAGACACGAAAATGTGGAAAACGTTTATTGTGAAAATAGGAAGACTTGAGCTCGATCGGTGAGTGCTTGGCTAGCTTCGCTAATGAAGCTTACGTGAACTGATAAGGCGGCGAATGTCTGACGCTATATGGGGCATTGTGTGAAGGTTCGCTTTCCTTGTTAGGTATGGATAAAATATTGGAGCAATACTATTGATTCCATTACCATTATAAGAGCTCAACGTGAATATAACGAAGGCGCTTGAGCACTTCGAGCGAACAATAATGTACTGGGACTTATCAAATGATACATTTTTATACGCTCCGGAATGTAGGAAACTACGATTGCAATTCCAATACAACATATTTTACACCACAATTAAGCATTATCAGTACTTAATGTTCCCCGACTACTCCTCGAGGGAACTCTCGATCTTCCGGGAGAAAAAGCTCACTCTAAACCACCTCGATTACCCGTTTTTCGTCTCTTTCTTCATCGCCTGACTCTTTGGACGTAGGAATTCGTTTGGAGATCAAGATGCGATCGAAAGCAAAGTGTGAAGAGTCAGCAGGGGTTCGAAAGGTGTTCCATGGGGCTGACTTCTCGAGAGCAGCTTCTGGTCTCAGCATGCTTGAGTCCAATGACAGTTCCAAGGAATTGGTGAGAAGGTTCCAATGATCGTTCGAGGGGATTACACCGAGGTTTGCTCAGGTGTTTTGGAGCGAGTTGTGGATTGCCCTGGAAAAGAGTTGTGGCTGATGATAAGATTGCAATTGCTTGAGGTGATTCGTGTCTAACTTTGTAAAAAAGAGAATAATATTTACGAGTTCGGATACGTTAAAATAAATTGTTTAAGATATTTTCAATTTAACAAATATACTTCACAAGTTAATATAAACAACATCAGTTGACTTCCATCAATAATTCTCCTACATGCTGCTGTTCCTCCATCTCAACTAAACACCATTCCAAGCGTATGTTTAATTACAACAAGTAATTAAAGCCCTACAACCATCGCGGAATATTAAACAAAGCACCTGCAATAAAGTAAACCCTTGGCATAATTGCAAACACGGAACGATTAAGCCAGCAGTAGAAAAAAACAACAACTCTGCAACTCGGGTGTGGTGTGGCAAGAGCATGCACACATAGAACAACGACAACGTATAACATATGATAATTCGATCAGCGTTTTGCTTTGATCATTAAACGGGCGACATTTATAACATCTCTTTTTTATGATCTACCCCGGTGGCGTCCCCAAATAAGGAATGGTATTTAATTAACATAGTTCGTCTTCAGGTTTGCTTCCTCGGGCAGCAGCCTTCAGCAAATGGCACACTGTAACACTGTGCTGTGATTTCAATTAAATTTTAATGGTGAGATCGGTGCGATTACTCCGGTACGATTCCCGGGAACAGAGATAGCTGAATGTTTGACTTCATTCCGGTGTTGGCCATCGGGATCTCACAAATGCAGGTGGTGAATTATTTCAAACGACCTCCCTCTTTTTCTCGCTTCAGCGGCTTCGTGGTGCAACTGGTGCCAGGTGAAGCTTCACGTCCGTGGAATGCACGTGGTAGGGATGAACAAACGCGACTACTGTTGTACGATCGGGGGGGATTTTTTACTTTGCTTGCTACGGGCAAGTGTATGCGCCTTTGACCATACATATTTTGACCCCCTCCAGCTGAACAATTAGGTGCGATCGTCACAGTTGAAATAATTTTCCACGCATATGAGTAGCGCACACCGGTACCTCACACGAACCGGACTCCAAAGGCGTGGTTTATAGTTCATCCCTTTCCCAAAACAAAACTTTGGCCCCGTGTGTGTTTGGGAATGTCTTTTTTAACTGGATGAAACAGCACACTGATACTGATCAAGACATTAAACATGCGCGTGTGTCCATACCATAATCATCATCATCAGCAGCGATGGAAGAGCAACGGTAGAAGTGTTTAACCAGATTTATTAAGCTTCAATTAATCAACTTCATGCTGGGCTGATATGAGACGGCAGATATTTTCAAATCAGCTGCACCAACAGCACCGATGACGACGACGAGTGTTCACGCTGAGAGCAGCATAAAGAGCGTCTAATATATCTCGCCGATGATTGAGTGTTGCAGATCATGGGGCAGTTTGCTTGTGCGATCTCCATCCTTGCCGTCAAGCGGTGCGATTGGAAATGACCACACAGTAGGGACGATGATTCTACCAGCGCTCATAACTTATGGCACTGGCGGCTCTCGTAAAATATTGCCATGTCATAGGAATTAATAGAAACATTGTCTTACTGGCGAACGTGATTGACCGTTATCGGGAGAACGAAATCATCGATTCGGGAGAGCGATGTGGAGATTGTTTAACATCGTTAACATTGGTTTTGATGTTTTGTGTTTTTTAAGTAGGGCAGATTCTGTTCTGTTCGGAATGCGGATTTGAAGTTTGTATGGACCATCCGGGATAGGAATCTTGTATTTTGCCAATGTTCAGTTCTGCTGCAGAGATATACAGTTTGTTACCATGTTTGCAAATACCAGAATAGCAAAGGGTGTCTTGTCCTAACAGCTTTTTTTTACAAACATATTTTCCCACAACTTGATCATCAAGTTCTGCGTAGTCTTTAGGCATTAAGGCATTTTTGCCATACCGATACAGTGATGGCCGTTTAACTTAGCCCTTTGTGTGCATGATGTTATGAGTAAATTTAATCCGTTGACAAGTATAATTTGAGAAAATGCCAATTGCAGGCAGCTCTTTCCTAGCTTCTTGTGTACAAAAGAGTTGTTTTATCAGTTGTTCTCTTTGCTGTTTGCTTTGCGAGAACATTAAGATTGTCTCGTCTCTTCGATACGACGTTTAGATCCATCATCCAGGCAACGAATTGTAATTAATGTTAAAAAATCCCATCGTCTGTCCCGTGTTCTTAAATTTGACGGTTTCCAAGACAAGAAGTAAACAACAAATGATTTGGCATGACAGTAGCTTGGCTTGTACAACAAGAGGCTGACGTATATGTGCAGTGATGGTCATAGTAACGATTTCGTTGTATAAATTGTCACTTTTTTAAACTTTTCATGTAGTAGTGCATTTTTACTAGAACATATCTTTGCTAAAAATCTACATTCTGTGCAAAATCTTGATACGTTTTGATTTGCTTGCTATAATAGGCAAGAATAGCTACTATAATTTAATTTGCTATTTCCAACAGTGAATGATTTTGTATTTTTAACTAATTTAGTTTTTGATGTGGCAAAAATATAGAAAACTTCACATTTTCTAGGAAATATTGCATTTAAATAATTTTAAATTTCATTTTAAATAATTTGGAACATGAGAGTGACTATTTGTAGTGTGTTGGTCGAGTATCTTACTAAAGGAGCGACTTTCAGACTCTTTGACGTTTACTCTCTGGACATTATTTGATTTAAAACAAACAAATAACGTTATAAGTCATTGGATATAGCACAAAACGTTGGTTTAGTAACTAGTTTTAGGGCAATACAAGCATAGATTTAAAAGACTTTACAATTTTTCTTAACAAAAAGTGTTAATAAAGGGTCGTATCTGGGTGATTAGTTAAATATGATCAATCAAAACTATACACCATTAAATAGCATTAGTATACCAGAACAGTATTTATAACAAAAAATCAAAGTTTTGCATAATTAAATATGTAAAAGCTTGTGACCCTACTGCAAACCACTGAATAATGAGTAATAAACATTACCTAGTAAAGTAAATAATGAAAAGTAAACAAGGAGTACAAAATTATTTAAAGTAGTTTCCTTACTTTAAACATGGTAATAAACTGTTTAGTTATTTAATTCATTACAAAAAAATTGGTAAAAAACAGAAAGAGCCATTTTATTTCACTTAAAGCATACGACAATTGTTTCAGTAGTCAGATTTTAATGCACGAAACATATTTGAATCATATCATTTACCAATTATGCCAGCAGTTGATAAAACAAATTATCCTTTTTACTGTCAAGCCCTTCTCCCCCTCCCCTACCTAAATTTATCAACCCACCTTTACTCTCCACGCGTACCTTTCATTTTTTGGTAGCCACTCTCGATGTTTATCACTTGATTGATGAACGTCATTCGGCCAAAAGCCAACCATGCGGTGGCAGCGATCGAACGTAAAAACTCTTCACCGTGGAGATTGTTACTCCCAGGCGCACGGTTTCAACGTTTGATTGATGAGCTTCATCTCCAACGCGATCATCAAACCAATCCAAACAACACCACGAAAGAAAAAGAAAATCAATTAAACAACTTTTTGGCTAACACTAGAAGCAAAGCAGTGCCCCAGTATATACTTACTACAGTCGCTTCATACGTATCACTTGCGTGCCAATGCTTGCAAAGAACTGTTTCGAACGTAGCGAAGAAGTGTCATAAAAAATGGACGCACACATTCGGGGCCATTTGATTGATTGAGTAGGTAGGAGTGATTTCCTTGCTTTTGCGGGAGAATGTGAAGCCAAGGTGAAATTATACACCCGATCCTTATCATTGTGGGGTTGGAATTTTCGTAGCTACTGGGTTGCCGCAAAAAAAAACTGCATCCGGTTCTGCCTTTTCGTACGTTCATTATCGTACCCATAAAAAGGCTGCAGATCGAATGACGTTCAATCGCCGGGTGTGTCGCCAGTTAAAGGAAACAACTTAATGTGCAACCAACCCCATCACCAGGGCCTTTGATGATCGGTTTTTCGGGAATCTGATTTATATTGCTGGTGCGGCGTGGCCACAGCTGATTTTGGACTGCTGATTACCACAAAATCATGTTACTGGTGGTCAATAATAATAATTAAATGAATGCAGCTAAATTAACACATCGACTATTGGAGATTTTAATGTGCCAGCGAAGGAAGTCCCTTTCTCTTGGCGCAGTTGATTGAATTGGCAAACGGCCCGAGGGGTTTAAAATTCGCTTGCTAAATTTTTGTGCTCGTTTCATGTAGTTTGACGTTGGATGTTCAATTTATCGCTCACACAGGAATGAAGAGAGTAATTTGTAAATCTTTAGACAAAGATTATCCATCATTTTAGCTCAAGCATATCCATAACAGCAAGTGATTATGGTTCATTCAGCTAAACACACTCCAATTGCTTAGATTACCCGCTTCAATGCAACGCTCAGCTGGCAGGCTTATGATCCAGTGATCATACTCCGGTTGGCCGCTTTTCTGGTTTTAATTAAACATCGCACACCGATCGTCATAGACAAGACTCATCGTGGATGCGAAGCACACGGTCCCACAACCATCGCTCTAGTGTCGAGGGAATGTTTTAATGATGGACAAAATGAGGAGTAAATATCCACACAAACGGACAGACAGCCAGACAGACGGCCCGAGACGTTTGGGTCGTGATTGTGCAGTGTAATAACTTAATTACAGATGAATGAATTCATATACCATTTAATGCGTCAGTCATCCGAGAAGATGCCATCCCATCATCTTCTGGGACTCTCTTCCCATTAATGCCTTTTTAGTTGCAGAAGAGCTCTTGGGGCCCTAATCTCGCTTCCTTCCTACCAACGGAATCATATGTTTTTGATGAGACAATACTGACCACAGACAACTACTTCCCTGCGCGGAAATGGGAACAGGTTTTGTGGTGGCGTTGCTGCTGTTGTTCGCGAGCAAGTTTCGATGATTGGTGTCGGATGTGGAACCACAACCTCAAGCGCACACCGTAATCGATCCGCATACATTTATACGACTGGGTGATCGTCCAGTGCTTACTGATGATTGTTTGCGGTAAATCGAACATTTAACAAAAACCATTAACGCCTTCTCACTGAGGACAATCTCTGAGGCAATTGGATGAAGTTGCAGACCAGTTTGGGGCAATACTGGTGTGCTGCTGGTGTAGTAAATGTACCAGCTCTTCGTTAATTGAGGCGACCGGTAATTACTCACAACCGCAGGAAAAAGCCATCCTTTGTTAATTGGTGCAGCAGCACATTCGACCAAAGGGATCCACTCCTGGGTGACACTCATCTTGCTCCAGTTTAAATTAATGCAACAATGCGCCTCAGGGAGTATGATCACGGCATTCCCGCTTCGATCTTTATGATATCGATAGTCTCTGTCCTCGCCGACTCACCATTGCAGGAAAACGGCATCTCGTCCTCTATTTCTACAAGAGACCTGGAACTTCTGCTTGAGTCCCTATTTTTTCTTACCATCCGCTATCATGCTTTTAATTAAAGGTTGTGAAGTTATGCTCGAGCGAAATAATTAGTCGCTTTTAACTACGTTCCCTTCGGCAGCCCTTTCTGATCTTCCTCTCTTTCAACGAGGCATTGATTTCGAAACATAACATTCCACCCTTAGCAAATGCTCGATCGAAACCGTTTTCCATCATCATTCGCCTCATCATCGCAAAAGCAACCAGCGAGAGATGCCTTTTTATCAGCTCACGTTTATCATTCGAAAGTGATCGTTGGGTCGGTGGGTCGCGCGCTCCGACAAACACTCCTGGCGGACACTATCTGGAGCGCTTCGTGCTTTTCTCTAAGCAGCTTGGGACTTGGGACAAACAGAAAAAAAGCGATCAGTAGTGGGCTGGCTGATAGAAGGGGTTGTTATTAAAATTCAATTTAAAAGCAGTTCCGCAAGGCACTTTAGCGGTATGCGGCATTTGCACTCGCTCTCGGGGTCGGCGCATTCGTCGAACGCGATGGTCAACGATATTGGCCCCACATTCCATCTGAGCATGAGGTTCGGGGTGCTCTGGAGTGGCATTACTGCCGGTTCCAAATTGTTAGTGACGTTTGTGTGACCGCGTAGGTTATTATCATTCGCAAAATGTTAATCATTGCCTGGAGGGATGATAAAGAAATGTCCTTTCTAGCATATCTATTTAAAGGCGAACGATTTCCTTGTGGAATCATGCCCGCGCCCACTGATCCAATTGTAGGTGAAAAAGTGTATCGAATAAGCATGGACAAGTCCAACCACAAAACACATCCAATTTTATTCCCCCAACACCTTTCGGTTTGGGAATTGGTTCTGTTCGAAATCCGATGGTCAAACCTGCCTTTCAATATTTCATTCAACATGATCCTCATCCTAAACGAGTTTAGCTCTTTTTCTTACAGCTCCAGTTTTCTGTGTCTAGGTAGACATCATTTCTCTCGTCTGATCTCGTTTTCGACAGGGAGAGACCATGCGGCCTAACTAAAGACAGAAAATCCAAAAAAAAAACCCCATGGGGAAATCTATCATCTCGTTTGGTTCTCCTTCCCTTTCTTGTTTGAATAGGCAGTATTCATCATAAACACTCGATATAGGAGCACGGGCAAAGGCAGCAAGGGTTGGCCGCTCGGAATTCGGTAGATTGATGGACCCTGTCGGTTGGAGTTAATATTCGGTTCATTTCATCCCGCCCGGACAATGGTCCGGGCTCACTGTGGATCCAATTGTGGCCGAACGGTGGCAGTCTGTTGTGTGCACCGTGAAGTGTGTATGCGAAAACCTATCGGGCAGTGTGCTTCGGGGGGGCTTTTTTTTTCGTTCGTCCGTCAGCTTCTGGACGACAAGCGGAACTGACAGGGTCCGTCAATTTTAAGCTACTTTGAAGCGTCTGAAAGATGCTGAGCCGAAGCTATTCTTGATCGTCGGGTTTTGTCTACATTTTATATGAAAATTACATTTACTCACCAGAAAAAGAAAATCATCCTTCGGTTGACGGTTTACGATGAGACGTGTGGCCTACATCTAGCTGGTCGAACAGTCTGCCAGCTAGGAGTGTCCAAACGGACGGCGAAGCAGAAAGCAAGACCAGTTTCTATGCGTCTCGAAACGAGTTATTGATTATTTTTTAGTAAATTTTGTTGTTGTCTTGGAACACTTGACGATGATGAAGGCTTGAATTGTTTTCCATATCAGCTTGTGAAGCACGCGTATAGTTCACTGAACCACTGCAGGCTTTTTTTAAATAATTAATTGCACACTAACACTTTATATGTTCACCTTTTTCTTCTCACTGTCACACTGCTTGTAACACTATAAACAAGTATAACGACTCTTCCGTTCCAGAGATACAATAAACTTCCGTTCGATGTTCCAATCAACTCTGCTCATAGACACGGCCGCCATACATCTCGCTTTCGATGCCTTACAGTCACTTGTTTCCTGCCAACGCCTGTTGACAACTTCCTTTACCGATCGGAAGTGTTACATCGCTCATCATACACTCGATCACTTCAACCACGCGGGACGGCTTAATCGCTACAAGTTTAACAGAAATTAAAGTCACCAGAGTGAAAGGTATCACAGGTCCGTCAGGGACCTGGTAGTACGTTCGGCTAGTTCGGACACTCGACCGCTTTCAGCAAACACTGCATATTCACTAAACTGCACCGCGCGCGCCAGATGCACCGTATGCTCTCGTTTACTTTTTTCAACAGTGTTTGAACGCTGACTCGGATGCGACACTGCACACTGCAGCACTCAGTTCCACTTGCACGAATGGTTCAATTGTTCACTTGCAGTTGAAACTAGGACTCGCTCGGACACTCGGGTGTCTCGGCTGATCTCGTTTGTCTAGCTTAGTTGGCGAAGGGAAGCAACAAGCAACCGTTTTCTCTTCGCCCGCTTTGCTCCAGTTCTCTCGTGTTGTGAGGGCTTTGAATAGGCTTTTTCTCACCAGCACCCTACCAGCTTTTTTTGCGCTGCTGTTGGGTCTCTCGCGAGCTGCAGAGCCTTCGTTTGCGGAGCCCTCGGACGAGCGCAGAGATATTAGACTGGTTCGAGATTAAATGGTATCAAGCGATCCCTCCCTGTCGGCTTAGCTCAGCGTGGAGTCTGTGAGCCAGTTTGCTCACAGCACTCTCGCTCTGCTCTATTAGACAAACTAATAGGAGAACGTAGATCTCTCGCATGCTGGCGCTCCATTACGCTACTCTCGCTCAGAACATCGCCAAACCCTTGGCAAGTCTCTCACTCCATCCAGCATCGCCAGCATGTGTCTTTCGCACGTGTCCGCCACGGATCGGGAGACCGTTAGTTTTTGCCCTGTTCGCGTTTTGCCGTGCTTCGTAGCGTCAATGAACGCGAACGCGTCGCGAACGACCTCCAGGATTTGCTCATCAGCTGACTGCATCGCGGCACGGTCACAGCGAAGGCACGCTTGGCGCGTGTGCGCGCACGACACGAACTTTGCGCCGTTCCGTCCTATTCGCTGCACGCGCCATTCTTTGCTTTGCACGACAGGCCTACTACTACAGTGCATGGGGAAGTGGACGACGCGTTGACTGAGAGCAAAAAAGCCAAAGAGCGTGCTGCTCGAGGCAAGTGCTCCCGCTGCAGTGGTCGAGTACCGAAGGCACGTAGCAGTGGGGGGTTCGTCGCTTCAGTTTGCAACGAAAGACTTCAATCGCTGAAACGATTTGTTTGGCACAAGACGGGAATGGATGATGTTACTTTTTCGGTTTTGAGGTACTTTAGATTAGTATTAAAAGCGTAGGAATGATCAACTTTGTGAGATGATTTCATTCTTCACGGAAATCTATTTGCCCGGATATTTATAATGCAGTAACTTATCTGGTTTCCTGTTTTCCTATTTCGTTTATTACTGTCTTTAGTTTACATTCGTACTTCTTTCTATGTTTTTTCGCGGTTTCGTCTATACTCTTTCAGTATTTCATAAAGTCTGGTTTATTTGAATGTTTTTATTTTGTTTTTGATAAAAAAATAATATTTTAAAATTCCTTTTGATATTGCGATGTAAGGTTTTTTTTATAAACCGAAGCATTCATTGAAAGCTTTTGGAACCTGTGCCCTACTTCGCAAAGCACTTTACCCTAAGTAAGCTTTTCTGTTGGACAGTTTGGAACCGAGTCCTGATTTCGCAACCTGCTAATCGAGAATCTGTGTACCCGGTGTGTTATCAATGTGTCCCTCCTGCTCGGTACAGTTCCAACGAGCGCCATAAATTACCACAAATGCACGACAAAACATTGGCCGTGGCACGCGCTCGCCGTCCGTCCCGGCCACTACCACGCTTCAAAGGAAACTGCCGATGGGTTCGGGATCAGGAAGAGAAAAATCTGCAGCGCGCTACACTTGTGTCGCGGCCCAGTTGGAAGCATAATTTATGAGGGCACGCTTGCACTTTGGACACGAACCCATCGGTCCCCAATTCCATCACGCATGCTTGCAATGTCTGGCGGGTGTGGTAATGCGGCTGGACGGTTAACAGTGCGCTGGATGCTTTTTGGACATGGCACGCACGCAGAGTGAAGGATTGCTTTGTGAAGTCGTACGTAAAGGTGAACGATATGGTACAAGCAGAGAGATTTAGAGGGTCTTTTTTTAATCACGCAAACGACTATGCTTCTATTACTTCCCTATAAATGTATCAAATGCTAAGAAACGAGTATATTTGTCTTACCTTCAATAGATTCAACAGCCGGTAGAATACGTGCCAAATGGCTATGGCGATCGCTTCATTCCACGTCGCTACGCTCTGTCCCGATCGAGCCGTTTCAAGGCGGAAAGTAAACCTGAACACAAGACGGACCCAATGGTGATGGTACGTTACTTTCTGTTGCTGTTTTCAAACGTGCTGTAAAGAAAAAACAAAACAACGATAACAGTATTATTGCTTTGCTTCAGAAGGAGATGCCCGGCTACTGGCGTACACATCACTACTCATCCGTGCTGAAGAAGGCGTTCGGGCTGGTCTCGACACGCGATAAGATTTTGTGGTTTAAGGACACTACCAGCCGGCAGGCGTGCAGCCAACTGTCCACGAAACGTACGCTGGAATGGGTCGTTCGTCCGATCTACAGCAATCACCAGAAGCTGGACTGGAGCTGCCGACCGCGCACCAAACCGATCGGATTCATTGAGGCCGTACACGACCTGCCCAACATCAAGACGTACTATCACAAGATCATTGACTGGTCGGTCGCCGGGCAGATAGCGGCAATCTTCAGCAAGAAGCTCGTGATATGGACACCCAACACGGATGTGATTATTGGGCTGCGTGCCCAGTACACGACCTCTATTGCGTTCAATCCGGCCGGCGATCAGCTGGCAATGGCCATCTTTATGATGGACCGACCCTGGCTGGACATTCTGGACGTTGGCAGTAATCCTATCGGGCATCACGGTGCGCTGAAAATGCTCGACCCACTGCAACACCCGGTCAGCTGCCTTACCTGGGACGGAAGCGGCCAGTATGTGGTGTGTGGGTTCGGTAACGGGCAGATCTCGATCGTACGCGTGCACCCGCGATGTAGCAAGAACGTGTGCGACAACAAGTACTGTGCGCACAAGGCTTCGATCATCGCGATCAAGTTCTCCTGCGGGTCCAAGTACATGGCCACCGCGGACGAGCTGGGTCAGGTGTACATCTGGTACTGGAACGGTGGTCACCTTACGCCGATTACGCGCTGGGCGAGCGCGATGTGCGCCTTCTTCGACTGGCATCCGTGGCGTGAGGATGAGATTGTTATCGGTGAGTGAGTTTCTGCATCGCCACACATACACATACATATGGACACTCCAGCACACTAAAACAGGATGTTTAATTTTATTAGCCGACAGCGAACCGATCATGATCGCGCTGTACCACGTACCGAGCCGCCAGGTGGTGTCGTACTATCGACGCCAGGACAGCGATTGTATCGTGACGACGCTTTCGTTCAATAAGATTTCCGGCGAGCTGGTCGTGTGCTACTCCTTCACGGGTAAGTAGTAATTAAACGTCATTACGCGATTAATCGCCAGCGCGGTGTTGTAGATGGCAACGAGAAGATGTGGATTTGGAGTCCACCGAAAGTGGGATGTGCTTCGATGAGGTGCTAGCGACACGAAGCTTGTGCCAATTGGCCAAGAGTGTGTTTGATTTATTATCGACGGTGTTTTCATCGCTTCGCGGTCTGGGTGGAACAAGATGTTACTAATCTGAGCGTAGATCCTTACATGCACGGTCAGGTGTCGTTGTTTCGGTTGATATTTTCACCGATTTTATTCCACTTCCTGGTTAGGCCAGCTTTCAAACAACGCTCATAAACGTAATCTTCCAGATGCGTGACAGCTGTACTTGACGTTCAAGATTGTTTACCAAAAGTAAACAGCTAATCAGTTCAGACAGTCGAAATCAGTGTCTTCCACAGTTTACCATCATTCTAAGTTAATTGACCGTACTTTTTATACACTCAAGAAGAGCAAACTAAGAGATGTGATTCCATTCGGCACTCTTTTTTCAGCAACAAAGTTGCAAGAACCGTATCATCATTGTCGGGCGAACGAATGACCCTCCTTCAGAAATATTGATACACATTTGATTTCGCTGTTCACGATTCCTTTCACCGAGAAGAGTCCATATTTCACTTGCTTCAGGTGTAGATTTGTTTACTACAACCACCATCCTACCGGTTCGCGTACCGTTTGAAAATCTCATTTTCCGCAATGCGCAATGTAATAAAACTAATAATCATGATCAAGTGCTCCACAATGTCCGTGCCCTCGCGTAATTATTGATATCGGTACAGAAACTCTTAACAACCGTCCCATAAAATCGTCCCGTCCCGTGTGGCCATTACACATTGGGTAGCGATAGTCAGACACACCGACCGGGAAGGGCTTTTCTGCTCATTTCATTCGCGATCGATTGATGGGGACTCACAGGTAAGCCACTGTCGAAGATCGAAATGGGAAGCAATTTCCTCCGGCCAACATTGGTTTTAATGATACAAATTTAATAAAGCAGCAAAATCGAGGAGCAAAGGGCATCGATGGGTCTAGGTTCTGGATTGAATCAAATCCCTTGTTTTCTCTTCCATCCTTCCGTCCGGACGATAGATGTAAACAAGCCGCCTGAAATACTGGTGCTGGCGTCAGGTGTACATCTGGTACTGGAACGGTGGTCACCTTACGCCGATTACGCGCTGGGCGAGCGCGATGTGCGCCTTCTTCGACTGGCATCCGTGGCGTGAGGATGAGATTGTTATCGGTGAGTGAGTTTCTGCATCGCCACACATACACATACATATGGACACTCCAGCACACTAAAACAGGATGTTTAATTTTATTAGCCGACAGCGAACCGATCATGATCGCGCTGTACCACGTACCGAGCCGCCAGGTGGTGTCGTACTATCGACGCCAGGACAGCGATTGTATCGTGACGACGCTTTCGTTCAATAAGATTTCCGGCGAGCTGGTCGTGTGCTACTCCTTCACGGGTAAGTAGTAATTAAACGTCATTACGCGATTAATCGCCAGCGCGGTGTTGTAGATGGCAACGAGAAGATGTGGATTTGGAGTCCACCGAAAGTGGGATGTGCTTCGATGAGGTGCTAGCGACACGAAGCTTGTGCCAATTGGCCAAGAGTGTGTTTGATTTATTATCGACGGTGTTTTCATCGCTTCGCGGTCTGGGTGGAACAAGATGTTCCTAATCTGAGCGTAGATCCTTACATGCACAGTCAGGTGTCGTTGTTTCGGTTGATATTTTCACCGATTTTATTCCACTTCCTGGTTAGGCCAGCTTTCAAACAACGCTCATAAACGCAATCTTCCAGATGCGTGACAGCTGTGCTTGATGTTCAAGTTTGTTTACCAAAAGTAAACAGCTAATCAGTTCAGACAGTCGTAAATATACTAACAAAATCAGTTTCTTCCACAGTTTACCATCATTCTAAGTTAATTGACCGTACTTTTTATACACTCAAGAAGAGCAAACTAAGAGATGTGATTCCATTCGGCACTCTTTTTTCAGCAACAAAGTTGCAAGAACCGTATCATCATTGTCGGGCGAACGAATGACCCTCCTTCAGAAATATTGATACACATTTGATTTCGTTGTTTACGATTCCTTTCACCGAGAAGAGTCCATATTTCACTTGCTTCAGGTGTAGATTTGTTTACTAAAACCACCATCCTACCGGTTCGCGTACCGTTTGAAAATCTCATTTTCCGCAATGCGCAATGTAATAAAACTAATAATCATGATCAAGTGCTCCACAATGTCCGTGCCCTCGCGTAATTATTGATATTGGTACAGAAACTCTTAACAACCGTCCCATAAAATCGTCCCGTCCCGTGTGGCCATTACACATTGGGTAGCGATAGTCAGACACACCGACCGGGAAGGGCTTTTCTGCTCATTTCATCCGCGATCGACTGATGGGAGCATACGGGTAAGCCACTGTCGAAGATCGAAATGGGAAGCAATTTCCTCCGGCCAACATTGGTTTTAATGATACAAATTTAATAAAGCAGCAAAATCGAGGAGCAAAGGGCATCGATGGGTCTAGGTTCTGGATTGAATCAAATCCCTTGTTTTCTCTTCCATCCTTCATCCCGGACGATAGATGTAAACAAGCCGCCTGAAATACTGGTGCTGGCCTCGATGGACCGTGTGGTGGATGTGATGCGCAATCACGATGACGTCATCGTACACCTCCTGTGGAGTCCGGATGGAAAGCAGCTCGGTACGTATCGTTGCTCAGAAGTTGGATGAGCCCTGTTTCGGAAGTATCCATTAATTGTATCTTTCATTCCTCTCTCCGTAGCGAGTGTAGGGTATGATGAAACGCTCACGATTTGGAACTTCTTCGGCATCTCACCAACGAACGAGTGCAAAAGGAAGAAACTGCAGCGTGAACGAACGGCCAGTAGCAGTAGCTCACGGGCTGGAGGATCCGTCTTCGGTGGGCTAGAGGGTGGACGGGATGCATCGCGCATCCAGTGCAACCGTAACAAAGAAGCCACCTATCGCGATCTGGCCTCGAGTTTTCTGTTCAAGGCAATGCGCTGAAGTACCGAGAGCGCCCCGTCGAACCCCGTTGTGGATGTGTAGAGACATCGAATGCGAGTAGGTAATTAAATTAGAGACATAAATAATTGCAGCAGCGCACAGAGGGAAATGAAGACAAGCCTTTTCCACCTACACACTTTGCAGGCACGAGATAAGGAAACTGCGGGAGTTGTTTGGGATGGAGTTCTCGCCGGGCATATGTGCAATCCGCTGTGCGGTCAATAGACTGTTAGTTTTTAAGCAGAAAGATTTCCTTTCGTCGTACCAATTACATTTGCTTTGTTGTAAAGTATTATTTATATGATATGATTGTTAAATCCGGTCACAAGTGACACTGTAGTTTGATCAAACATTCTATGTAGATTTCTGGACAAAACCGCCTTAATCTTAAGAAGAACTTACCATTGCGATTTTAACCGACAAACGAGTATTAGCATTTAAAACATTGTTAGCAAACCATAGTGACCTTTATGAAGAAAAGAAAAATGAATAGTTGTCTGATAATTCGCCTTACAACCATATACATGTCGTTCCGCGTGTAATTTGCCCTGTGCCGTGCGACAGCCGTACAACTAGCGAGCAATCACACATGCCTCGTACATACGCGAAGGTGCAGCAGCAGCAGCAGCAGCAGCAGCAGCAGCATGTTAAACTTTGCTATAAGCAGCAGCAGCAGCAGCAGCAGCAGCAGCAGCAGCAGCAGCAGCAGCAGCAGCAGCAGCAGCAGCAGCAGCAGCAGCAGCAGCAGCAGCAGCAGCAGCAGCAGCAGCAGCAGCAGCAGCAGCAGCAGCAGCAGCATGTTAAACTTTGCTATATTTTGTACACCTGACAGCACCATGCCAAGCGGATCTGCCACCGTGCACCGTGCTCCGTATAATCAATTAGTAAAACTTCTCTGCTCTCGGGGTCCTGTCAACTTTAATCCAAACTCCGCTCATATCGCCATGAGGAAAACTCGGGGACACCAATGTCCGGTGGTGGTTAGTTTGTACGGAATGGTGACCGTACCTTCGGTGGAACCGATACGATTAGCAGGCACCAAGTGAAAGCTTGGTTTATGGGGAAGCAAAATGTTATTTGCCGTTAGGCGTTTGCTACGATTTGTTTCCCTCGAAGGGACATTTTTACGATAAGAATCATTTGCTATTTTCTATGTTTATATAGACGTCACTAAAGTTCGTTGAAAGAAAGTAAATTAGGAAGATTTAATTATCCGCCATGCTGTCCCTTTAATGACTGTGACGTGATAGCACAGAATCATTTCCCATTTCGTCTGTGCTATCTATCGAAATCTAACTCTTTTCGTGCGTGCTACCAAACCATAATGATGGTCGGACATCTTCCACGAATCACCGGTAATGATCTTGAATTGGAACGGATCCTCCTTCGTCACGGTACCATTTATTAGTGTGCTGAAATGCCAATTCATCGATCGCAAAACAGGTTCTTGTGCCGTGCAAGAATCATCTCCCGCTGCCGTACGCCATCGAAAACATCCACTCCTTCGGGAAGCCAGATAGCGTTCATCCTTTATCTTGGTTCTGTGATCTTTGATGGCTTCGGAGCAGTAGATGCTGAGCATCATTTCGGTTGCGTTCGATTCTGTAATTGCCTTGCCCCCTTTTTGTGGCCACCATCCTTCTCCTATAGGACGCTGGACAGGCGATGTTGCAGGCTGGTGAGCGAGTTTCTCTCGTGACTGAAATTTCATCTTGATTGATTTAGATTGAGCCATCACGAGCCGATGAAAGTGAGGCCGTAAATCTTGACAATCCGCTCCGGACAAACCGGACCGGCGTTGATGATGAGTGAGTTTCGCCGCGCGATGTCACGTCAATGCAGTGCACCAATTAATTCCAAACGTTTTGTACGTGAGTTGAGAGGTTCAGTTGGGAGAGCGTTTTTTTTTTTTGGAAAAAAGAAAGATATCTCAATGAAAATACTGGTGTTGTTTCCCTCGAAGGGACATTTTTACGATAAGAATCATTTGCTATTTTCTATGTTTATATAGACGTCACTAAAGTTCGTTGAAAGAAAGTAAATTAGGAAGATTTAATTATCCGCCATGCTGTCCCTTTAATGACTGTGACGTGATAGCACAGAATCATTTCCCATTTCGTCTGTGCTATCTATCGAAATCTAACTCTTTTCGTGCGTGCTACCAAACCATAATGATGGTCGGACATCTTCCACGAATCACCGGTAATGATCTTGAATTGGAACGGATCCTCCTTCGTCACGGTACCATTTATTAGTGTGCTGAAATGCCAATTCATCGATCGCAAAACAGGTTCTTGTGCCGTGCAAGAATCATCTCCCGCTGCCGTACGCCATCAAAACATCCACTCCTTCGGGAAGCCAGATAGCGTTCATCCTTTATCTTGGTTCTGTGATCTTTGATGGCTTCGGAGCAGTAGATGCTGAGCATCATTTCGGTTGCGTTCGATTCTGTAATTGCCTTGCCCCCTTTTTGTGGCCACCATCCTTCTCCTATAGGACGCTGGACAGGCGATGTTGCAGGCTGGTGAGCGAGTTTCTCTCGTGACTGAAATTTCATCTTGATTGATTTAGATTGAGCCATCACGAGCCGATGAAAGTGAGGCCGTAAATCTTGACAATCCGCTCCGGACAAACCGGACCGGCGTTGATGATGAGTGAGTTTCGCCGCGCGATGTCACGTCAATGCAGTGCACCAATTAATTCCAAACGTTTTGTACGTGAGTTGAGAGGTTCAGTTGGGAGAGCGTTTTTGTTTTTTGGAAAAAAAGAAAGATATCTCAATGAAAATACTGGTGTTGGAAGCTTCGGTCCAGTTCTGTTTCACCTGTGCCTGGGGCAGTGGATTGCAGGTCACGATATTGACCCCCTCTAGTGCTGTATTGCATTATGCACAACCGGCAATCATCTCGATGGAACTATACTATAAGAGATGAAAAATAAAATATTCACTTACTTCTTTTCTGCACACGATGCAGCTTTTGGCAGGCAATTCAATTATGAACAAGTGTAGTACAGTTCTTTTTTATGTTATTACACTTAATGCATCGCGTGTACAATAGGGGGCAAAAACTATAGTTAACACACTTGTTGTTGCGCACATCCGCGAGCAATGAAAATCGTGCCCTTAATCGTGCATTCTGGTTTCTATCCGTCCAATTTTTCCAATCGATAGCAAAACTGTAACTACCGGCAGCCGGGAGCTGCCGGTGAAGGAACGCGGTGAAGGAACTTTCATTACCTCTGCTGACCTAAAACATTTTGCAGGCAGGGTCGTTCGATCGATCGGTAAGACAACATTAACCATTCACCGGTTCATTCGGCATTAATGAAATGATGCCCATCGATCCTCTCGTTTGTCTGCGCAAACTGCTAATGCATCAGCACAAATTGAAATCAAACCCGGCCACCAGACCAGCGTCCAGGAACTTCAAGACTCCAAGAAGCTTTGCGGATCAATCTTGACAATCCGCTCCGGACAAACCGGACCGGCGTTGATGATGAGTGAGTTTCGCCGCGCGATGTCACGTCAATGCAGTGCACCAATTAATTCCAAACGTTTTGTACGTGAGTTGAGAGGTTCAGTTGGGAGAGCGTTTTTATTAGCAGGTACGGGCCGGATCATGCCACCGATGAAAGCCCGTATCGTCAGCTCGGATGACTGGACATAACTGAAGCGTTCCTTCGCTGGAAGTAGGTGGACAAGAAAATGGGTTCCCCTATTAAGATGGTGGGGAAAAACAGATCCTTCACACTTGTGACCGCTGCATTGACATCCGCTTGAAGAGGATGGGAGTAAACGATGTGCAGAAGCTGAGATGAATCCATTCACACAGATTCACACATTCAAAAGCAACAAGTGCCGAGGGAAATGTGTCCATCTTAAGACACATCAATGGAGGTTTAAATTTAGAGCCCTGGTGACGCTTAACAGTTGTCAGATACAGCTTCCTCGTTTAGTAATTCTCTCCCTGAATATGGCATTGTGAGCATCGCAAAGTAAGTAACAGCTGACTCATTGGAAATGATCAAATCACACAACACTGATTGATGGGGAGAGTTGTTTTGGGGCGTCTGGTCGATGCCAGTTTGCCGGTTCATTATGGTTTATTGGCATGTTGCGCGGCCTTCTTTGGAGTGGCGTAATTAATTTAGCGCAAATCACTTGTCATGTCATGACCGAGTGGACGACCTGTCAGTTGGTATTCCTTTGATGGAATCGTTCATGTCATGTTTTGCTTTCGCTCGGCCAGAAGGGAACTAACGAGTGTTCGGAGGGTAGTTATAATTTGTTGTCCTGCAGAAGGTTATCATATGATGCTGCAATTAAGCGTTACAATATGGATCATTTGTTGGTTAATTGCCGACCAAGAACATGGATCTTGGGAGAAGGATGCATTGAACGGTAACATATAACGGAATCGGTATTGGATCTATTGGACATGCAAGATTTACTTTTGGAGTTGGGAAGCGACACCACATAGTAGATATAAAAACACAAACTATTGCTTAGAGAAAGTCCTACCTTACCCTCGTTTTTATCAAACGGAACTAAAAGCAGGTCGAGTTTTCAGTGTAAAATCTAAACCAAAGAGTGTGTAGAGCATGCACGCATGTCCCATTCCTTCGAAGAATCTTTGCGTGTCCTCGTCTAACATCCGCGATCGAAAACAAAATGTTCGGAGTAGCTAGCATGCGTCCCAATTGGTGTACCAACAAAAAAAAAGCCACACTGCTCCAGCGATTAGTTCCCCTAAGTTAGTCACACAACGACACATCAGTTGATATAAATCTTTACCTTTCAACAGTTGGATTCCACTGTCGTCGGCATGCTCCAAACATTCCGGGCACCGTCTCCGGATCGTGTGGCGTGTTGGCATTTGTACCTTTGAATTTGATGCGAACCATTTCTGGTTGGGATTAGGAGAAATTGGAGATATAGTGGCGGAATGGCTAGGCTATGAACAAGACAATTAAGACATCAAATAACGGTTGAGGATAAGACAGGAGAGTGGGGAAAACAGCACAGCATAGCCGATGGCGTATGGCATATGGACTGTTACGAATCGGATCGCATGAGTGGTTCACGTATTGGAATGCGACGCGGAATGGCAAGCAGAGATCCTTGGGCAAGATAGTTCGCCCCTGGTGTACAAGCCATTGCACGCACACGTATGGCATGCCAGCCGATCTTTACGATTGCAAGATGCCGATGAGATTATAATTAATCGATAATATTCGATCTTCAACAACCCACTATACTCTTGAGATCTTTATTTAGCTTCCGTGAATTGGGGATTTCAGTAGGAGATTGCAGTGCGAACTGCATTCAAATTGCTTTGGAATGTGTTTCTTCAGGCCGCGTACATACGTGAGCACATTGTTCCAGCCCAAAACTTCAAGTACTGTTCATTCATCAAGACCCTGTCCTGTGTGCCTTAGGGATAGGGATCAACCACACACCAGACTCTTAGAACTGTGGAAGAAAGGTTGCAGAAAATGTTGCTAAACCTCTCCCCGCTTGAAGGTGCCTTTGTGGGCGTTAATGGTTGCAGTTGAGTTGGTGTCTATATCAAAGCAGTGTAAGGAGAGCAACAATGTTGCATCGTTCCGGTTACAGTCCGGTACTCGAAAGTACATGCGCACATGTTTTATTTCTCGCCTCGTTTCTTCGGGTGTCTCACATCATAACAAGAGATTATCATGCTGTCATATCATAGTCATAAGTAGCGCGATAATTGCGGGCTATTGCGGTTATGAAAATACACTTGAGTTAGCGGTTAGGTTGTCAGAAAAGCGACTCGCGTACAGCATCACACCTCCACATGAGCTGTGGTGTCTGTGGTCAGCAAAGAGTGCCCAAAGGCTAGGAGTGTCCCTGTCCATTTCGTACACTTTGTACACGTTAAGAATGTACGTCCAAGGCAACTAACGTAACACGAACTTGTAGGACAGCATTAGTATGTGTCACCTCTATGGAATGATCGAATGAGATCGGTTAACAAGAGGAAGATTTATTGTAACATCTCCCTCGAGACATGACACGATGAGGGTGTACCGATCATGAGGGAATGAAAAACTGTTACTTAGTCTTTAACTGATGACCATCACGTAATGATGGTGACAATTTAGAATTCAACCCTCGTACGAAGCGTGGTATGATGAAGGGTATTCAATTACGTAGATCCGATCGGGATGATTGATCCACTCGATGCACTGATGACTGATGATTGATTGAGCAGTTAGATGTGAGCTTCTGATTTTCTCATGCGCAAGCATTTGATTTGATCTGCTAGCGGATGATTAACGTGTTTGATGTTTTGTCACCACCTTTACGTACCTCTTACATCGTCACGAATTGTTGCAGTGCGTCGAGGCATAGATCGTCTGAAAGTTTCAAGTCATTCGCCTAGTCACCTTCACAAGCAACCTCGATCATCCGTCGTAATGGAGCTTGATGTCTCTGTTCACGTACACTTAATATGAAGCGTCTATGCTCCTATTGGTGATCGTCTCTTAATGGAGCTTCATATAAAGTTGATCTCCACCACGTACTTCCTGAGGAGTTTCCTCACCTCGCTTCCTGTGCTCCACGCGCTGCGCAAATATTTTATCAACGGAGCGATTTTTATTGCTTGATCCTACTCGGCGCAAGGTTTTTTCGTTGGCTCAATCGCGTCTTTCCGGGCGGTTGTTGGGTTTGGATTTTCGTCTTTTCCAACGGATGTCCATAAATCTTGCCAGTGGACCGCGTGCGCCACGTACTCCACCACATGTACAGAATGCGATAGGGATCGCACATAAGAGGAATGGAAGGAATTTACATTTCCCAACCTGTGCGTTTGGAGTTTAAGGTCCCTAGGAATGTACCATGCATTCCGTCTTTCTTTCTCGCTCTCTCTCTCTCTAGCATCATCGATTCCAGTGCAAAGAGGAGAAATATTACAAAAGTAGTCGAATTGGACCATAAATAACACTTAACTTTAATACGGTGCAACTGATGCAAGGGCGCACGGCGGGTTTTTCGCAATAAATCATGCATTATATTAATGTGCATTTTCTTGTTCACTTAATTGTGGATATTATCGGAATATTGCCTCCTTGAAGGAAGTTTGGACAAGGGGGTTTCCTCGAATGCGCTGGCACGAGATGTTTGTTTGGCTTAGGTTGGCCCGGCAGCAAGTCCTTTGATGTTCTTTGAGGTACATCCACCAAGCTGGAACCGGAACCTTGGTGTACGTGGTGCTCAGGACAGTTGGTAGATCCGCAATAATCACGTATCAGCAATTTGGGGACATATTATTATAAATGTCCGTGGTGGAGTTTATGAATGACGTAGGACGGGGACGGAAACGAGAGGACCCTCACAGAATGATCGCAAGCGGGAACACATTGTGACTGGAGTTGTCTCGACGAATGGGTGACACAGCACGCGATACAGGTTGTTCACGTACGGTACAAGGTGCATAACGGGCTTCCTGTACAGGTCGGAAGCACGGCGCTCTTGGAAGGCGCCAGAGCTTGAGGATCATGTGATAATTATCACTTCTCTTGTGGGGAAGGATCGTACGCAACGGAGAGCCTGGAATGATGGAATGTTTAGGCAATGTGTCATTAAATAATTAACACGTTATTACCTAATATGGAGCAGCGCGGTGATTGCGGATCACAAGCTCCAATTCCCACGACGATCATTTGCGTCGGCAGGGAGAAGAATTCGTGATGGAATGCACGTCAGACATCATGTAGGCTTCTCGTGCAACAATCTATGCTCCGGTCAGCCTCATCAGATATTAAACGCACGTAGCAAAAACAGTGTCGTACCGGTAAAATCAAACACATTCAGATATCATGCTGATAGTTCTGTTAGTAAAAGGTTATCCAACGATATCATTCGATACTCATTGCCACATTCCTTGCCTATAAAATGGCAAATCAAATATGACAAACTGTGAGAAAACCGACTGCCAACGTTACATTGTACCGATTTGTTTCAACGCTCGAACGCCCCATAGCCAGAGAAATCTTGTTCCGGATTAAATTCATCAATAACTGCCAGAAGCGCGATCCTCGCTTCGGATCGGAGTTTTAGTGTTCCACTGGGTCGCACCGCACGTTCATGCTCACATGCGAAACTATCCCCTGCGCAAATTAAACCGAAACGAGCATGGTTAGACTCTATTGCCGATCAAAAGCCGTCACCAGTGTTTCTTGTCACCCGTTTAATTAAAACTTGTTCGCTACACTGTTGCACATATGCTTGCCATTGCGTACCTGTACGCGTGTGTGTGTGTATGTAGCTGCTTGATTGCGTTAATCATCATCGGTTGAATCAGATCGAGCATGAAAGTTTCATCGACAGCAGCTTTCATCCAACGAAACCTGCCTTGCCCGCCGGCGGGAAAAAGGGATACCGCCAATGATCTCTCTTGGTCGTTTGGGATGTTGCCCAGCAGCCGAGAACCTTGAGAAAATCTGAACAGCGAAACGAAAAGGGAAATATTTCGCGCTGTGATCGAATATTGGGAACGTACGCCCTGGATGGCGATCGGCATCGAATAATCAGCGCTATTGATTAATAATGACAATTAAACACTAAACCCTTCGGGCTGGAACTCGTCTCAAAAACTTTCGATCGCTTCCTGTAGCAAAATCGCCATTACGATTACAAACGATCGTCGAGTCACTGTGTTGCCCGCAGGGTTTTGGGGGAGAACGGCGGCTGATGCCACACTACCGAATGACTTAAACGTTTTACTGTTTGCTTGCCATACCCTTCGGTTTGCCATTTTTCAGCTCCATCGACAGTTTGCGCACCTTTCCTTGGTGCGCAAACTCACCTCCGGGTAAGGTCCAAAGTTGGGCGCGATTCGATATCCCTTCGCGCGGGTTAAAAAAAACCGATGCTGCTGTAGAAGCTGTCGTTGCAATTAGTAAGGATTAAAGCGGATAGCACTGGGGCAACGCTGGTGGAGCGACTTGGCTAACGTTTTCGAGAAAAAAAGCAATCTGTAGCTAACAATAAAACAACACACACACACAATCGCCAAACCGTTTGAGACCGATCGAAGATATCGAGATCGACCCGGGCGAAGAAGCGTCTGTGAGCCAGTTACAGCAACTACACTCGAGTGGTTGTGAGTACCTTGTGCAGGGAAGTTCGATCGCGCATTGATTTTATCGGTGCCGGAAGGCTTGTCTCGCAACAACCTACGATCGTGTCACGGTGGTGGGTTGGCGGTTATGAGAAGTCCCCGTGTCTGCCGCAGAACCGTATCATCAGTCGACCGGGGAGAGTGTTTGTACACGGTGGGGCCTTAAGAAAAACGGAAATCAATATGCCAGAAGCGCACACAGCCGGGTACAAAGCAACCCGCCAATAACAATGAGACTCAAGCGCCCGCTAATTGAAGTGGCAATGCCGAGAGCTTTAATTTGTGCAACATGCAATTAAATGTAGCGCGTGACAATTGTATGGGCTGGTGTTGTCGATGGTTCTGTCACGACATTGGGCCGCACCAGCAATTGCGGGACGGTGCACTGGAATGGTTTTTGGGAAGACATTCTAGCGTGTTGTACAAGATTATTGTCAACCTGGTGAAGTGATTTGTAATTGACTTTGCAAAATAACAATTAAATGCTGTAGCGTAAAATAGCTCTTGCGAAAAATATAGCTGTAAACCGTTCGGAGTTTGATTTGCGACTGACTTAAATTTTTATTCTTAACACTAATACATTTACAATATTAGTAAGCTTACATCTACGCTCTTATTCTAATGTTATAGTTCATAGTTCAATACTTAACAAATGCTTTTTTGGTTTCATTTGTTTTTTTTTACATCTTTGAGTTTTGACGGCTTTGTCGCGAATAATCTATTCTTCCTTATAAGATCGGGAACAAAATTTTCTTCCTGATACTACAAGATCGAATTGTCCAAGTTATCGAAAAGTTAGTTGGAGATATAATAATAGGCTATTATATCGCCAACTAACTTTTTGATAACTTGGACAATTCGATCTTGTAGTATCAGGGAGAAATATCGAGTTAATAGGATAATCACGCGGCCCGGTGGTGATGCGACAGCGGCGCCGGTCTTCACACGGCAGGACCGGGTTTCAATTCTCATCTGGGCCGTTCCCCCATAGTGAGAATTGATTATCCAACTATGCGGTAACGATAAGTCTAGTAAGCCAGAAATGGTAGGCATGACCTTAAGAGGTCGTTAGGCCAAGAAAGAAGAGAAGGATAATCACAAATGATTTCAAAATGAAAAGTCAACTAAATCTTTACCTCGCATCAAAGCTTATAGAAGATGGCCATATTTGCATTGGTTTTGAAGCCACATATGACAGCATAGCCAAGTTTATACTTTTCTGTGCATCCAGGACAAGCTTACCAGGCTAACAATCAACCTTATCAACCTGGCGCTAGAGAGAGACAAACATCCGGGACTCAAATGTGTAAACATCGCGACTATCTTCTACGAGTCTTTCCAGATTCTGGCATACGTTGATGTCAATTACACCATTAATTGGAGTCTCTTCTGTGTAGCTTACCAAAGAATCGAGCGAAAGAAAATGAAGTGAACATCTAAAATAAAGGTGCATCTATATGTGGTCTCTATATGCTAAACAGATCAAGTTAATGCAAGAGATGATGTGCAGATAGTTGATCGCACCTTCGAAGTTGTTTAAGCCTTCACCTATATAATATTTTAAGTAAAAAAGCTGTCATACTAAAGCCTTACTGCAACCTGAGGATATCTCAACTCAAAACACCTGATCAGACGAAGTTGGGACAGTTATTTATAATTCTGTCACTCACATACGCTTTTGAAACATGAAGTCTCTCCTAAAACTGAATTCTTCTTAGTCCTGTTTGAGAGAAAGATGCATAGAAATTTTTTTTGTATACGATAACAAATGCAAATAAAATTCCAAATGTAATGGCTACTATCGCTATGTCAGTGTTTGACGACTGAATAATCTAGATCAAATCATACAACTTCCACCTCATTTGCTACGAATTCTAGACATTCCTTGGCTGCACACTCGACCTACCTCGATATGATCGATAAGACAAATATTAGCAGGCTTGAATAACGTAATTGGCTTTTAATTCTCCCAACACTGATTTCATGTTAATTGCCGGAGAAAGATCATGAAAACACACACTTTAAATGATCGTGATGGATTTTTTTTGCCCTACCATATTATCACCGGCCAGTGTGTGGTACTCAATCAACAGTTCAGAAGCGTCGACAGACGTGATTTGATTGGAGCGGGTATTTAAAACAAAATTAATCCCGTGAAAGTAAACGGTGATAAACGCAACAAGAATACACAGCGCCACACGACACCGTAACGAACGTTACACGGTTCCAGCTCATTATACCGGCCAGTTCTGCCCGCGGATCTCCACTAGCTTACTAACTGTCCCGTGTGTGCACGCTACCCTTGGAAGATCAAGGAACAGAAAGAAGAAAAAAAAACAACACGATTCAATCAATCTCGTGCTGCCGGAGGTTTGATTCCAGCCGTCCAGTTCGGGATCCAGTTTTCACAGCCCGGGTCCCAAAAAGCACCGACACTCTTCCAACCGCACCC